>CM076584.1:324869027-325209840 GCA_034641835.2 Pinus albicaulis | reverse complement strand
TTTCGTTTGATATTCACAGCAAAGATAATCTGCGAAACTGCTGTTCCTTTCAAAAGGAACAACAAGGAAATGCTCTGTGGACATGCTGTTCTGTTTGAAAGGAACAGCAAAAACACTGCGCGAAACTGATGTTCAATTCGAAAGGAACGGCAGAAAAATATCCTACGAAGGTGTTGTTCCTTTGGAAAGGAACAGCAAAAACACTCTGCGAAACTGTTGTTCCTTTCAAAAGGAACAACAGAAGTGTTGTTTTGTTAGAAAGGAACAGCAACGCGAAAAAAAAAAAACAGAATTTTTATTATTTTTCATTTTTAAAGAAACTAAATTCAAACGAAATAAAGAAGTATTAACAAGGAAACGAATTTCAAAAACAAAAACCAAAAACAGAAAAAAAAGAATGCATTATGTACAAAAATTTAAAAAAACCAATTTATCAAACTGGCGCGGGAGAGGGATTATCCCCTTCAGCAAGAATTTCAATGGTGGAGTCTTCCCTTAAATGCTGGCAAAAGGATTCACGGGTAAGCGGCTTACGATATAATCGAACTCGATGGCCATTAACCTTAAAGGAATGCCCAGATCCGTCAATGGTGACTAGTGTGAGATTTTTTTTGGAATCTAAGCTTCTGTGATCCATAATATAAATTAGTAGAAATTCTTTCGATAACAATCACATGCAAAAGAACGAGGTCGACGCGTTTCGAACCAACCAGTGTGGTTCATGATCAGGACTATGTGAGAGATCAGATCCAGACATTAAGTATAAATACATGTAGAGATGACTCAACTAGCCGTTAGGATAACGACTAGTTTGACTTTGAAAAAGTAAATATTCCATTATTTATTTAATTTTATTAATTTTATTTATTATTATTATTTTATTTATTTATAAAACCTTTAATATATTAATATAATGGTAAGTAATTTAACAAATCGTGGTGTATATATGTAAATTTTTTATTAAATTATATAATAATTAATTATTATTATTAATTAATAAATATAATTAATTCTTATTCATATGATTTAATTATAACAAACCATCTATCAAATAGTTAAACAAAGAGTCAAAATAAATAAAAAATAAATAAATAAATAAAAATAATCAAAAATAAATAAAAATAAATAAATAAATAAATAAAAACAAAAATATAAATTAATAAATAATAAAAATAAATAAAAATATTTTATTAATTAATTAATTAATATTATTATTATTATTATTTATTATTTATTTATTTAGTTATTTATGGTCATGTTGCCTTGTCGGCATCCAATGTAGGCATCGACAGTTGCCAACCAAGGTCTTCCTAAAATTAAAGGGTGTCCATCTAGCCAGTTCTTTGGATTAATAACTAGGAAATCAGCAGGGTATTCCCAGGAATCTACAGATACCATGACATCTTGTAAGGTGCCTTCTGGTTTAACTACTGATCGATTAGCCAATTCCAACAAGGTTGTTGTTGGTTCAAGTGATGTAATGCCAAGTTTCTGACAGGTAGTGGTTGTTAAAATGTTGATTGCTTCTCCTAGATCAACTAAAGCATTAGGAAATGATTGGCCATTGTTTTGAACTGTTACTATAGGGTTTCCTAGATCTTCATACTTGATAGGTGTTTCCATTCCTGATCTAATAAATCAGATAAGGTACCGACTATTTGAACAGTGGGATTGGTTGTTACTCTCCTCTTTGGTTTTTTTATGCATAATTCCTTAATGGTTTTTGCGTATATAGGAATATCTTGAATGGCTTGGAGGAGAGGGATTTTGATACATAAATTTTTTAACTCTCCCAGAAGATCAAAATTAGGTTGTTCTAATGGGCGGGGGATGATCAATCGTTTTGGGAATGGTGGAGAGGAATTTATTCCTTGTTGTTGTTGATTCTATTGTTGATCTTGATGTTGATTCTGTTGTTGAACTTCACTCTCATTGTATTTTGTTTGTTCTACCAGTAACGGATTTTCAATATTCTCATCATTATTTCTCCCTGTTTCAACTATACGCCTAGACCTTAATTGAAGATCGTTACACTCCGTTAGTTCAGTTTCTACTTCAGGAGGTTCTGTTATTTGAACAGACTGAACTGGTCTATTGTTTGGGTTCGGGTTGGGTTGGGCTGGGAGTTGAGGTCTTAAATTAGTCTGAGGGTTTGGGTAAGGCGCTAGCAGTGTAGGTTGAGAGGGAGGGATAGCTCCTGCTAGCTGATTTGAAGTTTTTTTCCAGTTTGACTGCCAGGCCTGATTCTGAGAAGTAGAAGGGGACCATTGTGTAGGCCAAAATAGTGGGCAAAAAGGAAAGCTAGGCCAGTTATTCTGATTTGTTTGATTGGGCCAACATGTAGGAGGGAATGGTTGTTGTGACCAATTAGGAAATGGTGATTGATTCTGCCACATTTCGCTATACTGTTGAGCATTATATTGAGGTTGAAAAGAAAATGGATCATTTGACATACCTGATGGTCGTGGCTACCACTATCGGCGCTGGTTAAGCAGACACACCACTTCTGATTCCTCTTTTGCCTCTTTATAAACTGCTTTTAAGCCAGGAAGAAATGGGCATCCTTCTGTAGGGTGATCTCTTGTACAAATGGCACAAACTTTAACCACATCAAATGGGCATTCTTTGTGGCTATGTTTCTTTCTACATCTGGGACAGAATATTGCAAGATTCTGCTCTGCTTCTGCCTGCTTCTGCTTGGCTTGCATGATATCAAACTGTGTTGTTAACGTCCCCAGTATGTCTGTCTTAAAATTTTCTAACAGATTTCCGATCTTTGCATGAGTCACACCTTGATTAGAGGGCTTATTCTCCCTTGTAACTATGTCACGTTCAGCTGATTTCAATCTTGTATTACCCCTCGAGCACCTGATGCATAAATCAACAATGTCAGAATAGCTTTCTTGATATATATCACCCTTTCCCATAAGATTTAATGTCTCAACCCACTGATCTTTCATTCCCCTAATTAATGCAGTTTTCAAAACATTATCAGGTAAGGGTGAAGACGCATAAGGTGATCTTTGAAGATTGTACTGAAATCGTTCCACATATTCTTCCAAGGTCTCACTGGGTTTGGCTATCATCTGAAATATCTCATCTTTTAATTCTTGTGACCTGCAATAGTCTTGATATTTCTTTAAAAACGCAGTCTTCATATGGTCCCAATCTGTTATGACACCTCCACCTAATCCCATAAACCATCTTAGTGCTTCTCCTTTTAACGTAGAAGGGAACAACTTTAGTTTTTGGGGGTCGGTGGTATAATCGTATCCTCTACACAACACATCAAATTCAAACAGGAACACATCTGGATATTCTAATGTTAGACCATGAAAGGTAGGAACATGTTGGAGAGGGATAGCTTTCATGGGTGCGTTAACTGTAGTGTCTACTATAGGGTATTGCAGCGTAGAGGTTTGCTGCTGGTTCGGGTTTTGGTTCTGGGCCATTTGATCAAAAATATGCCAATACCCTTCTGGGATCTCCAGGGAATTTCTAGGTTGGCGAACAGGGGTGGAAATGATTTTTACAGCACTTCCTCTGTCCAGAATGGGTATTCCCTGTTGTCCTACTGTTTGAGGTGACTCAAATCCTTGGTTTTGAATAGGTTGAACAACACTTCCCCTATTTGGGCTGTTTATTGTCTGAGTAATTTTAATAGGTGATTTTTTGTTTTCTCCTGTTTCCCCTTCTCCTTCCTGGAGGTTGATGTCGTTCCCTTCTTGCAGGAAACTTATGCAAGGATTCTCAATTTCTTGGGAATCTTGCTTAATTCCCTCAGTTGGACTGTATATCTCAGCGAAGGCCTCAGATGGTGATTCTGTAGCCTGAAGGGAACTGGTAGGTTGTCTAGAAGTAGTTCTTTTAAATCCTACAAATGGCTGAGACTCAGTTTTCTTCAAGATTTCATCAATAAAGGTCATGCGCCCAAGGGTCATCGGCCCCTTAGGTTTTTCGGCTTTGGGAGGGTTCTTGTTTCGCTTAATTGGTTTATTCATTCAAAAGAAACAATTATTCATTCCTACCCAAAAGAAAAGCTTATTTACCTCTACTGTGAAGCAAGATGCGAGAAAGTATGTTTCTTGCCCAGTGCGCAGGTTCTTACCTTCTGTCTTTAATACCCAACTCTCCACGGGCAGAAGGAAATCAGCTATGCATTACTCCTGTAAAATGGCATACACTCTCCCCGGCAACAGCGCCAAAATGTTGAGTTGTAAAAAGGTATCTTTTAAACACCTAATTACCCCACATTAATCATCCATCCGAGAGCATCTTTAGCACTTTGCTTCTAACTTCCTGCACTGTGGGGGCGCCCATGAGCATTGTATCATCTAAGAATTGCTGATGCGTTACTGTGGGTCCTTGGTGTACTAGTTTGATGCCTTTGAGTTGATTCTGATGTTTTGCCTTGGCTAAGGATCTTCCTAGCCCTTCTGCCATAATGACAAAGAGAAACGGAGACAGGGGATCTCCTTGCCTTATACCTCTGGACAGAATGAAGGGTTGAAGGGGTCCTCCATTCAGTAGCATTGAAAAGAAAGCACCTGAGACCAGTTCCATTATCCAATTTTTCCATTGCTGACTAAATCAAAAAGCCCGGAGGATTGCTCTCATATAGTGCCAGCTGATTTTATCAAAGGCCTTTGAAAATTCAAGCTGGATAAGCATACCTGGAGTCCTTTTTGTTTTGAGAGAATGCAACACTTCCTGAGTGAGGAATATGCTGTCAGTGATCTGCCTACCTTCAACGTAGCCAGTTTGTTCCTGAGAAATGATTGAGGGGAGGATAGATTTAAGTCTGCTAGCCATCAGTTTGGAAAGGATTTTGTAAAGGACATTACAAAGGGCTGTGGGACGAAACTTGTCGGGGGAGTCAGCCTAGTCTGATTTGGGAATTAAGGTGAGGAATGTGGCATTTATGGCAGGAAAAACTTTCTTGGTTCTATGAAAGTTCCTTACTAGGTTGAGAAGGTCAGCCTTAATAATGGGCCAGCAAGCTTTAAAGAATTTGATT
This sequence comes from Pinus albicaulis, assembly GCA_034641835.2. NCBI lineage: Eukaryota > Viridiplantae > Streptophyta > Pinopsida > Pinales > Pinaceae > Pinus > Pinus albicaulis. The sequence goes on along the minus strand of CM076584.1, from coordinate 325,204,823 downwards.
GTAAAGCTGTATAGTCTGGGAGCCTTGTTCGAGGCCATGTTGAAGATTGTTTCTTCAATCTCCTGCTCAGTGAATTCTCTTAGAAGGAGGGATTTTTTCTCCTCTGTAACTAAGTTGGGAATGGCAGCGATAATTTCAATGATGGCTTGGGTTCTATCTTGAATGGGATCGCTGAGAAGAGAAGTGAAAAAAGAGTTGAGTTCAGATCCTATATGCTCCCTTTTATAAACTTGATCGCCATCAACTTTTTTGAGGGAGAGGATGCGATTATGTGCTCTATGCTGGATGGTTGACTTATGGAAGAAATTAGTGATGCGTTCTCCCTGTTTTAACCATTGCACCCTCGACTTCTGCCTCCATAGCAGCTCTTCTTGTTTTAACCATTCTTCCCATTGCCTTTGCAGATTTGATTCTTGAGCTATTCTTTCATCATTGGGCCCTTCTTTGATCAAATATTGCTGGAGGTTCGCCATTTTTTCCTTGAGTTCTTTTTTGGCTTGAAATATGTCACCAAAGGTGTTTTTGTTCCAGCGTTTGAGGTTGATTTTTATTGTTTTGAGCTTCTGCTGGAATATGTACATGATATTGTTGCTCCTTATGGTGGCTTGAGTCCACCAGCGTTGTATGTTTTGCATGAATGATGGGTGCTCTGTCCAGAAGGCTTCAAATTTGAATTGTCTGTTGTGGGGCTTATCCAAATTGGTGAAGTGAATCTACACTGGCCAGTGATCAGATCCTCCAATAGGCAGAATGCTAGCCTCGATGTCGATATTTTGCAGCAAAATGGATTCCGACATGAGGAACCTATCGAGCCTTGATGCTATCTGCATGTTTCCTCCTTGCTTATTATTCCAGGTATGCAGACCATTGACTGTGGAGATCTCAATGAGTTTGGATTCAACAATAAAGGTGTTGAATGCTTCCAAGTCCTTATCCAATATTCGTAAGCCTCCCTTTTTTCCTGCTAGATTGGTGATCATGTTGTAGTCTCCACCTAAAATCCAGTGGTTTGCCCCATGGTGTTGTCTGACTTCGTCCAGGTCTAGAAGCATCTTCAACTTTTCCTGGATTCGTTGGGGTCCATACATGTTGGTGATGCAGATCGATTGCCCTGAGTCTGACATGTTTAAAATGATCGATAGCGAGTGCTTGGTGGACAGAGCATTCTGCAAGAAGAATTTTATTTTGTTCCAGAACATGAGTAACCCTCCTGCTTGCCTGATAGCATCTATGCTTATGCAGTGATGACTGTTGGAAACAATTTTTTTGAGTGTCTCTGTGCCTTTGGGAGAGCATTTTGATTCTTGAAGAAGTATGATGTCTGGGTGTAGCGAGAATAAGTGGTTTTTCAAGATCCTTCTTTTGGTGGTGCCGTTGAGCCCCCTGATGTTCCAGGTTGTGATTTTCATTGAGATACCTTTGGAGTAGATAGGACCAAGGCCCTGATTTTTCCTTCATTGATTAGGCGTCTGCCTGGTTCTTGTATTTGGTGTCTTGTGGATTTGCGCCCTCTTTTTCTTCCTGGTCCTTGTGGCTTGTATTGATCCAAATCCAGGTTGGCTTGAATGCCCGTTTTGTTGCTATTTCCCCATTGCCTTTTGGCTGCATTTTGGTTGATGTATTCCAGCTGCAGGTATGCCATTTCTATCTTCTCCAAGTGTTCTTGTGGAATGGCATCGACTCCCAGTTTGGACCATTGCTCATTGACCTTTTGGAGATCTAGATCGCCTAGGATCTCCTCCAGAGGATTGTTTGAAGTGGTTGAGGATGGCTGCTCTGTTTGCATTTCTGTGCATTGAGAAGTTTGCAGTGAGGTGTGGCTGGTATTAATATGAATGGGAGAGGATTATGGTTTGTGTTGCGGTGCCTGGGCGTGGATTGAATCCGAGGTTGTGCTCGGGGCGTTGGTTGTAATCAAATATTGACTTAATAATGACAGATCTTGATCAGTGGGGGCCTGGGAGACTATAGGGTGCTCCAATGAGTCAAGATTCTTCAGAACTTCAAAGTTGTTTTGCTGGGTCGAGGCAGTATTGGTGGGGGTTGTATTGGTCGAGGGTTTCGGAGGCTTTTTTCCTTTCTCCCCTTTGTTCTTTCTTGAGATGGAGGTGAAACCAGGTGTCGACAGGCTTGCACAATGGAATACATTTATTTTTCATAGGGTGATGAACTTGGTCTGATGTGACATTTCTGCAACATCTCTTGAATCTGCCTCTTGATTTCATCATTCTCCAGAATAGAACGCCGATAGATCGGTCCATTGGGTAGCGACGCACCTGGGGTCAGATCAATCAGGTGCTTGACCTGACAGTGCAGAGGAACCCCTATGGGTGAGGTGAAGATGTCCCCGTACTCCTCCACAACCTTATCCATTTGTTGTTGTCGTGCAAAGGAGCCCTGCCTGGAGGTCATGGAATTATCTTAAAGCTATTCTTGAGGTGTTTGGATTTGATTTAAGATGGATCTATTGGATAATGCCTTTTATTTCTTCTCCTAATTACTTTATTCTTCTTAACGGAGTTCCTTCAACTCCCTTTAATGCTACCTGGGGTTTAAGACAAGGGGATCCACTTTCCCCCTTCCTTTTCATTATTGTAGTAGAAGGCCTTGGTTGACATATTAAAAGTAAGATCCAGGGAGGTCAACTTAAAGGCCTTAATCTTTGGGGGGCAGGTTTAAAACTTTCGCACCAACAGTTTGCAGATGACATTATGCTCTTCTGTCAAGCCACTCTAAAAGAATCTAAGGAAATTCTATCCATTCTTAAAGATTTCATGGAAGCCTCTGGAACTCTTATCAATAATGAAAAATAAAATGTGTTTATATTTAATACTAATATTCTCTCCCAAATATTCCTATTGCCTACCTTGGGATTCAACATCAGATCCTTCCCTATGAAATATTTAGGAATCCCTCTCAATCTAAATTCTCTTCGGGTCTCTGGGTGGAAATATCTCATTAATCGCATATAAGCTCGACTTCAAAATTGGGCATTTCAGGTGCTTAATGCTCTAAGTCGAGTTGTTATGTTAAGAACAGTCTTACAATCCATTCCCATTTATCAACTCTATGGATTGGAAACGCCTAAAATCTGTTGTAATGATATGGCTAAGACATTTAAAAACATCCTATGGAAAGGATCTCAACAAGCCTGTAAATGGGCTCTCCTTTCATGGGATAAGCTTACGAAAATAAAAAGGACCGGAGGCTTGGGGTTAAGAGATCCATATTTGCTAAATCAAGTTATGGGAGCTAAGCTCTGGTAAATATGGATACAATGGGGTAGAGATTTGTGGAAAATAATCTCAGAATAGAAGAATGAAATTTCCTTAACTATTGTAAGGAAATTAAAAGTTCAAATGACCCCTAAAGGATCCATTATTTGAAACTTGATAGCACTAAATAGATATCTCATCCGAGAACACAATTTTTGGGAAATTAGAGGAGGCAACATTGCCCAGTTTTGGGAGGAATCATGACAACAACAGGAGAAAATATTCAGTGAAATTGATTTAGGGGAGATTTTCCTATTCACTAACAGGTCGAATACTAAGACAATAGCACAATTTTTGGATGAAGGGACAGAGCTTCAATGGCGAAAATGGAAGCTAAAAGACCAGTGGAAGAATGCTCCAGAAACTTTTCAATGGGAAAACTATGTGAAAGAACTTAAATCTAGAAAACTAGCAATAGCAACACGAGAGGATATACTCATATGGGGGTATTGCACGAAAGGCATGTTCACAATACAAGAAGGCCATTACATAAAATCAAATAACATTCATAATGTAGTTGTACCACTTTGGAAAAAAAATATGTTCGGAAAAACAATGGCCGAAAATTGAATACTTTTTGTGGCTACTTAGTCATGGAAAGATTCTTACCTAGGATCAGCTGCATAAGAAAGGAATGCATGGTCGACTGACATATACTATGTGTAAGAAGAATGTAGAAACATTGGAACACCTATTGAATAACTTCTTTGTCGCTGAGACCTTGTGGAAAAAACTTTCGTCCCTCTTTCAATAAATAGATAGGGACAACAAGAGCCTCAGGCATACAATTGAAGTCTGGAGAAAAGGAGGGTATAAAAGCCTTGTTCTTAACATAGTGTGGGGACTCTTTATGGGATTTCTCATATGGGTTGCCTGGAAAGAAAGAAATTGGAGAACATTCAGAGATGAGTATCGACAAATTGAAGAGATATGGAAAGTGGTTCTCAAGAATATCAGAGAAACTGTCCTCACTGAGAAATGGCATGAAGATGACTGGAAAGCTAATGGGCATGAGGATAGGATTTTAGCTATGCTTAACTTGAAACCCCAAATGCTCGCCCCAGCCTCATGGAAACAAAAACCTTTGGGAATACATTCGCATGATCCCAAGATTCCTTTGGAAAGCTTGGAATCTCCACCCGATTACACCATAAGAATCCAAAGCCCATAATGCCTCCACATGAAATCAGATAGGAATCCATAGTGCACTGCACTTCCACCTAATAAATTTCATGGGAATCCAAAGTCCACCCAAAGGATCTCCACCTTTGAAAACCAAGAGAAGTTCCAGAGTAACCAACATCTCCACTTGTGCAGGAATCAACAAATCATTCTACCTTATTAACGTGGTTGTTTTTACTTTTTGCAATGTTTCCAGACTAGTTGCGAGTGTGCACTAACAATGCTTCCACACACTCTTAATGCATAGTTGTCATCACTACAATGTGATTATTATGTCATTGACTTCCCTTTTCTACGAATAATGCTTGAATGCATCAATCATTGAATGACTCCCCTTGAGAGAGTGTGTGCTCTCATCTCCCAACTGTGTTGACTAGCGTCTACCATTCCACATGACCGAATTTTCCTTTATTTCTCTATTCCCATACAACATTGTCAATTCTTATTACAATGTGGAAATGATGTGGATGACCGACTTTTCCTTTATTTCTCTATTTCACATACATCATCATCAATTATGAGTACAACGTGAAAAGGACTTGGGTGGGAATAATTGCAACATTCAATACTTTCCCTACTTCCCCAAGCCATTCTATACTTTCCCTACTTGCCCAAGCCATTCTGAGGGAGCTTCCTCCTAGAGCTATAAATCTCTGTCCTTTCTCACAATCTAGTCATTTCATTTTATCACATTCAATTGCAATTACCTATGAAAATATTTAGATGAGGGAGCAACTAAAAAGTGTTCACACATCCATAAAATCTTTTAATATCTAGGATTAAATAATATTAACAAATATTTAAAAATATTTTAATGCAAAAAAATAACAAAAAGCATTTTAATATCTAAAATGTAGTGCATAAATAAAATACATTAATATACATATTATGCATTTTATTTTAATGTTAAATATATATTATTTCCAAAATAAATTATATATGTACTAAATGAATTTGATGCTCAATTTCTAACTTGAAATACACACAAATGCATGTATATGAATTTGAACACACAAATACATGTATATGAAGTCAACCGTCAAAAGAATGCAAATCCCATAAACTAGAGGTTAACCTAATTCAGAAAATGAGCAACGAGAATAAGTGAGGTTGATGTTCTTAGAAATAGGCCCATCCCTTTCCGTGCAAGATCTACACAATCCCGTAGGAATAGAAAATCCAATATCAATCTAACCGGTGACCCTTGACTTTATCGATTCCTCCAAAAAGATGTTGATGCCACTTGTTAAATATGAAGCCTTCTTAATGAAAGAGAAAGTTGAGCTTGTTGTAGTCGTGATTTATACAATCACAATGGAATCGACCATCAAATTTCTTCATAACTGACCACCGCTCGCTTTTACAAATCCCCAAAGAGAATTATGGTGCCTTCTTATTTTATATTACCGTAGGAGAATATCAAGATCGAGCAATCAATTTGAGGACTTTCACAAAGCAACAAGGCATATTGTAAGGCCCCAAGACTTCATGGGCGCATTCGGTGGGACGAGCGCACCGGTTCGGCGTTTGGACGAGTTCGGGCGTCGTGTGACGCAACGGGCGGCACGTCGCACCGTTGCAGAGGCACGGGCGCGCACGTAGTGAGGCGAGTCACGAGGGCGAGTTGGAGGAGAAGCGCGTCGAGTTAAACCAACACGGCGTTGGTAAGACGTTTATACCACAACGGGTGCCCCTTGGGCGAGCGAGCCGACGGGCAAGTCGGTGGGTCAGCCGACACGTTGGGCGCGACCGACGCCACACTTCGTGGGCAAGCAACCAAACGTGGGGGTCATCTCGGGTCGGCCGAGCACCCCACACCCCACGACGCGACGTTTCGTGGGCGAATGAATAAACAGGCGGGTCGGCTCATGGCAAACGAGTGACCACACTTCACTTGGACGTGCGTATATATATGATGGCGTGATGGAGAGTGGAGGCATCAAGTGAAAAGCGAAGATCAATCAACAAACAACATCAAGGCAGTCGCACCACGAGTTGCCAACAACTCGTTGGTGGAAGAAACGACGAAGGCACGACAGCGAACGGGCGTTGGTTGAGTCGGGTTGAGCTCGTGCATGTCGTACCGGAGGCCGCACCGTAGTTCTGGTCGGGTCGGGTCGGGCGCAGCTGCACGACAGTCGGGTCGAGTCGGGTCGGTTCTGGGCGCCGAGTAACGGCAGGGGCCCAACACTAAAAACGCGATTTCGGAAGCGTCGGGTATCGGATTGAGGTGCCGTAAATTGCAGAAGGTGCATATTTCCGAAACGCATCCAACCATATGGGTGAGGGACGGATTGGACACACGGTCAGCTCAGAAAATGCTCTGCACTGATTTGAAGCAATGGTTGAGTGACCCGAGTGACCAGCACTTGGGAAGTTTTGGGGCAGCACTTCCGAAGGTGAACTTGATGATTGTAAATGGTTGTAAAAGTATGTTGTAAGCTAGTTTGATGATTGGTAAGCCTTAGAGCTTGAACAAAAGGCAAATAGCCTTGCCAAGGAGAAAAAGTGGTTTTTGCTGGATTGGACATTGTAATCATATTTTTATGAAACATAATATCTGGGCGGACTCATTTTAAAAGGGAGTTTCCCCTCCCTTGTATGTATGGGTGTACTTGTGGATTGATATTGATGTTTATATGTTTTATTTCGCACATTGAAATAACATTTGTAATATAACGAATGTTGTTATAGGCGTAGTACGGGTACTTGAGTATTTAGAAAAAAAGTACGGCAGTGCGCTACTGCGCACAAGACGTGGTTGGAAGACACCGTGGTATGGGCGTGACGATTGGTATGAGCTACTGGATGGATGGAAGTACGATAACACAAGCTGGCATTACTGTCGATTGGTATCGGGCCCAGGCCAAGGTTGCGGTATTCGAAGGGCGACTTATATATTTGGGGTTTCTCTTGAGACCTTAGGCAAACAAGGTGTTTGCCGGGGGCTAAAGGTGAAAAGGAGACATCTTAGAGTTAAGGAGTCGAAGAGAATACTTGTGAAGCATTGCAATGGATAAAGCGGTGAGAACGAAGAAATCCGAGGATTGAAGGAACAAACTTGGAGTCTTGAAGAAAATTGGTGGAAACTTGGAAGAAGGCTAAGAAGATTCATGAAGAGGTTAATGAGGCTAAGATTTCTCTTATGACTTTGTGCGAAGGGGATCTCGGCTCAAGCAGATGAGTTTGAAAGACTTCGAGACAAGATGGACCAGTTTGATGGATGGATGGCATTATGCTATGAGCTACAAACTCACCCAGGAATGAGCTTGTTAGAATTGAAGAGAAGAACCATAAGAAGAGATTAAAACCTTCTATGGGAAAACCGTAGAATGTTATGGATGTTGTTTTGGTAAAGGAATAACTTTTGCAACAAGTTGAACCTAAACCAAGACACCACAAACATTGGAGCTTGAAGCTACGGAAGCGGTTTTGGAGGCTCGAAAGGAGAAACATAAACATGACGGAGTTCTTGGAGGAAGGAAGGCGAGGAACACTACAAGACTCTTGTACCCAAGTGGAGGAACACTTGGAACACATTAGGAGCAAGATAGTGGAGATGCGAACTTCATTTAGAAAGACTTTCATAGATTGGTGGTGAACTTGGAGAACCAAGGGATGTTGCGGATGTAAAAGATGTCAAGGGTGAACTTGATAACCAAGAGTTGGACCAAGACCGAGCACGTTTGCAAGCATCGAAGATGGATGATTCTCATGGGGATGATATGAAGATGGAAGAGATGAAGGACGAACTTGTGACACAAGTTGAACCAAGACAAGAGACACATTACGAGCATTGGTGGACAAACCACATGGAGATGTGCAAATGTGATCATGATGAGGAGGAACTTGATGAGCGGTGGTACAAGGGATGAAACACATCAAGGCATTGATGAGGATGGAGGACACTCATGAGGAGTCTTCATGGAATGTGACTTGTGTTTCATGGAAGCATAAGGAGGATGAACCGCATATGGAGATGAGGAAGAAGGTAGGCTTCTTTGCCAACACCATTGATGACTACTCCTTGGATGTCTACGATGAGACCTTGTACATTGATGGAACAGGAACATAGGCTTTGATGCAAACCTTTTTGGGGCAATTTGTGACCTTACACTTGATGGTTCAAATGCTCGGGACAAGGTGGAACGTGATGACCTTTGTGATGGAAAGGGTCATGCTTAGCCACATAGAATGGCGAGTGCAGCCTTGACCCATACACTACCTTGGTGGTAGGGAGCACGTTGGTGGAGTAGACTTCTTCATGAAAAGCTTCAACTAAGAAGGACCTCTTGGCGGACAACTTTGAGTGGAGGGCCGGCTTGAAGGAAGTACTCACATATATGATGGGTAGGAGTGGCAGAGAGCACTTTACTTCGACATGTTGAGACATGATGATGATGAGAGTTGAGTTGAGTTCACTTAGATGAATACATGGGTAGCCAAAGTCATGGACATGGACTACATAGAGATATTTATAGATGAGTGATGGGACGTTGTTCACCATGAGAAACTTGGACATTGGTTGGATGAGCGACCTATGAGACATTCATATGTTTGTAGAGTGAGAACTTGTGATGGCACTCATGGCCAATACAAGTAGGCTTACCAATGCTTTGGATATGATGAGGCATGGGAGTTCATGATGGATGCCTTGGTGGCACACACTTTGGCATGGGCTTGAGTCTGCTTGACTTAGCCACACTTCTTACTTTTGATGATGCTTGGAGGATGAGTCTGCTTGCTCTGGTAGCACATGAATTAGCATCATGGACAACATGTTGTGGATGAGATCGATACACTTCATGGACCCAAACATGGCACTTGGATGAGATTCGGACTTGATCGAGTTGATGGATGTGGTAGCTTGCGGAAGGAACAACTAACAATGGCATGAGGAATTATTCTCATTGTTTTTGGACGTTATGGTTGGATTAGCTACCCAACTAGTTCGAGCTATGGGGGCATACGATTACCTTTGAGTTATGTTGGATACATAGCGACTTTTGTTGTGTTGAGTTGGTTGGAGTACTTGATGTGAGAATTCACATGGATTCGACGGTGATTGGAGGAGATATCTCATGGACATGAACCTTGCTTGGTTTATGCAACGGTGTTGCAACGATATTGTGCGATGATACTTTGCGACGAAAGTTGCGATGATACTTTGCGACGATATGATGTGACAATGGTAGCACTATCGGAATGATAGTCGTATTTTAAGTGGAGGAGGATGTAAAGCCCCAAGACTTCATGGGCGCGTTCGGTGGGACGGGCGCGCCGGTTGGGCGTTTGGACGAGTTCGGGCGGCAGGTGCGACGCAACGGGCGGCACGTTGCACGTTGGAGGCACGGGTGCACACGTAGCGAGGCGAGTCACGAGGGCGAGTTGGAGGAGAAGCGCGTCGAGTTAAACCAACACGGCGTTGGCAAGACGTTTATACCACAACGGGCGCCCCTTGGGCAAGCGAGCCAACGGGCGAGTCGGTGGGTCGGCCGGCGCATTGGGCACAACCAACGCCACACTTCATGGGCGAGAAACCAAACGTGGGGGTCGGCTCGGGTCAGCCGAGCACCCCACACCCCACGACGCGACGTTTCATGGGCGGATGAATAAACGGGGCGGGTCGGCTCATGGCAAACGGCGACCACACTTCACTTGGACGTGCGTATATATATGATGGCGTGATGGAAGTGGAGGCATCAGCGACGAAAATCCAATCAACGAACAACATCGAGGTCGCACCACGAGTTGCCAACAACTCGTTGGTGGAAGAAACGGCGAGCACGACGAGCAGGCGTTGGTCGGAGTCGAGTCGAGGGCTCGTGCACGTCGCCGCCGGGCCGCGCCGGTTGGTCGGGTTGGGTCGAGCCACCGGCCTACACGACGGTCGAGTCGAGTCGGGTCGGTTCGGGTGTAGGAGTAACGCGGGGGCCCGACACTAAAACGCAATTTCGGGAGCGTCGGGTATCGGATTGAGGTGCCATAAATTGAAGAAGGTGTGTATTTCTGAAACACATCCAACCATATGGGTGAGGGGACGGATTGGATGCATGGTCGGCTTCCCGAGAAAAATCTACGCAGCGATTTGGAGCAGGTGAGTGACCGAGTGACCGGCACTTGGGCGATTTTGGGCGAAAGCACTTTCAAAAAGTGAACTTGATGATTTAAATGGTTGTAAAAGTACGGTTGTAAGCTAGTTTGATGATTGCTAAGCCTTAGAGCTTGACCAAAAAGCAAATAGCCTTGCCAAAAAGGAGCAAAGAAAGTGGTTTTATTTTAGTTGGACATTGTAATCATATTTTTATGAAACATAATATACAGGCGGACTCATTTTAAAAGGGAGTTGCCCCTCCCCTTGTATGTATGGGCGTACTTGTGGATTGATATTGATGTTTATGTTTTATTCCGCACATTGAAAGAACATATGTAATATAATAACGAATGTTGCTATAGGCGTAGATGCAGGTACTTGAGTATTTAGAAAAAAGAAAAAGTACGACGGTGTAAACGCACACGCCACAAAGCGTGGTTGGAAGACACTTTCGTGGTGTAGGGCGTGACACATACCAATAGTGGGTAACACGAGTTTCATTAACGACCATACAAATCACGTTATAATCGAGGATTTGACAAGTGTCAACTTTTTTCATTTTATCATGCTTAGGTTGTTACATGCATGCATAATAATTTGTTTAGTTTTGTTCTCTCTTACTTCTTCAACAATAATACTAATGACATTCTAGACTCTCGGTCGAGAGTTTATAAAACTCTCGGGGTGTAAACTCTCGTTCGAGAGTTTTTAAACTTTCAGTCGAGAGTTTGCCCGCGCGGTAAAATCTAACTCTAGGCGGGTTAAACTAGTTTTAAATTTCTCAGTCGAGAGTTTGAGATTCAATCTGAGAGTTTACGGTCAACGAAAAACACGAAGAGATGCAGTTTCGGGGAACACCTGCACCCAACACGGAGGGGCGAACACCTACAAAAAAAAAAAAATTATATGTCGAACAAAAAAGTACCATTAGATTCATCTCTAAATCGAGTTTCGATGATATGAGATTTGTGGAGTTTCATTAAAAAATTCAATTTTTTATTAATTTTTTACTAAAGAGCGTGTCCTTTGTGGAATTTCATTGTTCGAAGAATTACCTTGTGAATGAAAATTCAATAACTTTCAAATGAGGACACCAAAATTCAAAAAAATCATCACGCACACTTCCTCTCTTTGTCTACCTCAAAAGAGGTACTCTCATTTTTCTTATTGACGATCACATTGAAAAGAAAATCAAAGGATGATAAAATGTGCGAAACATCAGCATTTTTTGTCTTCGTCCATTTCAAAAAATAATAAAAAATAGTGATTTGTCAGAAAATGCAGAAAAATAGGCTATGCACTAGCGCAATATGTCTGATTATGATGATATGGTTTTTTTCCAAAAAAATGAATAACCTTCCCTAAAAAAATTAAAGGATGATAAAGTGACTATTTATGTTTGCACGAGAATTTCAAGTATATGCGGTTAGTAAACAAGAAATTTACCCCTCTATATGTCAATATTTTTTTTTTTTTAAATATGGGTATGGAGGTGAGACAATTCTCTACAATTCTTGTTTTTATGTCAAAGCATAGTTTGCAATAAAAATATGAGTTTAGTGGAGTTGAAGTTGAAAATCATAGAAAATTACAATTTTCAACGTCAAAAAAGGGCAAAAAGTGTTTCCCAACTTCACATTTTCACCCTAGAACGACTTGGGCTCCCTACAAACTTGAACTTCCATCATCTGAGCACTTCCTCCACACTTAGGAAGGGCCTCCCTCATCTCCCTTACCGATGGTTACACTCAAGCTACCCACAAAACCGTGACAGCGTCCAGACCAAAGGTTTTGTCCAACGCTCAAGTTACTCAGGTTCTCCATGTTTTCCTACTCAAAGAATGATCTCCTCCTGCCTCTTAAGTGTCCATAATCCCCTCATAGAATCATTGGGCATAATAAAATCAAAAAAACATGTCACTACCTGCAAAACAAAGACACTCCAAAATGTAGTTTGGGGGTCACTTTAACAAGTACATGTAACAACCACAACTCATAAATTGAATATCTACAACCACAAAATGCTATAGGCCTTGTTCACACAGATTCTGGAATGAAAGAAAATGTATATACAATTCGAATTGAGAGATAATAACACATCGAGATATGGAATGAATGTGTTGCAATTTTTTTTTTGTTAATTTCACATGTAAAGACTCAGAGGGAGGAGAAGAAGCCCTTCTCATCTCCAATTGAGACTCATTTGATGCACAAAATTGGCAATGAATTCACTTCCCCTTCTCTCTAATTGAGGGAAGTCGAAAAGACACAACATAAATGAACCGTCATTTCTTAGAATCTACAACTTATTCTAACTCTATATTTACATTGAATGTTTAAAATATTTTCAAAGGTAATAACATTTACTTTCCATATTGACATGTGGAAAATCCACCACATTTTCAAGCCCTCTCCATTCCTTCATCACGAAGTTGGTCTAATAACCTTGCATCAAACTCCCCATGAAGGGAAACTCATGAGCTCCTTCTCATAATGTCCTCTACAGGGAAACCTACCTTTTGTAGATGTCCAACACTCATCCATGTAGAATCTTCCATCGGACGATCTTTCCACTTCACCAAAATTTCTAGATACTCTTTTCCCTAGTGTGCTTTGCAACTATGGTGTCCAAGATTCTTTTAGCTTATGCATCCTTTTCCATAGGCATCTGCTTCATCCAACTCTGCTCAGCGACTTCTCCACTACTCTAATTAATTTAAGTGGCACTTTCATCATCAACTCGATATGGGTACAAATCAGTCACATTGAAGTTAGGTGAGATACCTACGCTCGTACATAATTCTAATTCATAAACATTTATAGAAAAATTTATAAGTATTTTGTAGGGTATGATTTTCTTCATCTTTAGCTTGCTATACTCTCCTCTTGGGAATCTCTCTTTCCTTAGGTGTGCTAATAACATTTCCCCTACCTCAAAGTTTACCTCTATTCTTCTTAAATCTGCTCTTTGTTTGTACTTTTTGTTTTTGTCTTGTAGCTTTTGTTTGACCTCCTCATGTAAGTCACTTATTGCTACTGAAAACTCCTCTGCACAATTTTCCCAAATTTCTTAGCTCACAAATTCCTCTAAGATGCATTCCATACAATATATGAAATTGAATCTTCTCGGTGCTCTTATTTGGTGAATCATTGTATGCAAAATCAACCTGAGCTAATACACGATCCCATTTCTTAGGGTGCTCACCCATAAGGCTCCTCAAGATGTTTCTGAGATTCCTGTTCAACTTCAGTTTTCCCATCAGTTATGGATGATAGGCTGAGCTGAAGTTCAATTTTGTTCCAATATTTTTCACAAAGTCCTCCAAAAATGTGTTGTGAACCTAATGTCCTTGACAAATATTATACTCTTCTACAAGACATGCATTTAGATAATATCATTCAAAAACAAATGAGCCACATGTGTAGCATCACTATTATTGCAACATGGGATAATGTGAGCCATCCTGTAAATATGTCCACAACTAAAAGTATAGAATCCTTACCTTATTACATCCTTGACAAACCCATAAAAATTCCATACTCATCGAGTCCCATGGTTTGATGGGAATGGGTAGAGGAGTATACTTTAAAACCCTGCATTTTGACTCCTCCCTTTCCCATGCTAGCATACCTTTTATTTTCCTATAGATTTATGCACATCATCTCTCATCTTTCTCAAAAATAAAAATGTTCAAGCTGTCGAAGTTTCTTGTCCACACCAAAATGCCTTGCCCATCCTCCATTGTGCTTTTCCTGCATCAGATTCTCCCTCATTGAACAACGGGGAATACATAATTGATTTTTCTTGAACAACGAACCATCCTGCAATGTAAACACCTTCCATGGGTCATTATCTCTGCTCACGAGGTTCCTTCATGCTTCAAAGGCTTCTCGTAAATCAACATCATCCTCATACAATTCCTTCAGATAATCAAAGCCCAAAATCTACACATGGAACTCTTACATGATAAAGCTCTTCCTGCTTATAACATCAACTACCTTGTTCTCTTGTACACTCACACGTTTGAGAAGGTGAAACTTTGTAGGAATTCCACCCACTTGGCATGCTTATGGTTCAACTTTTGTTGTTGTACTATATACTATAATGGAGAATTTTGAGAGAACAAAACAAAATCCTTGGGCATCAAATAGTTCCTTCAATGCTTCAATGCTTGAACCAGTGCATATAATTCTTTGTCATAAGAGGAGTATTTATACTTTGATTCATTCAAATTATCATTGAAATATGCAACAGTTATGCCTTCTTGACTCAATACTACTCCAATGGTTGTCCCACTAGCATCACATATGACTTGGAAATGTTGATTGAATTTAGGTAGCTTCAACATCGGTTTCTCAGTGATCTTCTTCTTCAAGAGCTAAAATATTTTCTTTGTTTTTTTCATCTAATAAAATGGCTGTCTATCCCTATTGAATGTCTCAACAATCGGAAAAAAAAATAACTGAAATTTTTATGAACTTCCAATAGAAGCTAGCTAACCCATGAAAACTTTTAACTTGAAAAATGTTATTGGCTAAAGGTTGACTTACAATCACCACTATTTCATCTGGATCCATTTTCAACTCATCCTTTGAAATCACAAATCCTAAATATACCAACTCATACCTCATGAAAGTACACTTCTGTAGGTTAATCAATAAATTCTCTTGCTGCAACACTTCTAGAACATACCTTACATGCCTAAGGTGTTCTTCCTTTGTTCAGCTCAAAATCAAAATATCATATAAATAAACAATAACACACTTACCAAATAACTCCTTCAAGACCTCGTTCATCAACCACATGAAGGTAAATGGTGCATTTTTCAATCCAAATGACATGACAAACCGTTCATATAGTCTGTTATTAGTCGTGAAACTTTTCTTCCACTCATCCCCTTCTCTAATCCGGATCTGATGGTACCACTCTTCAAATCAACCTTTGAAAAGTAGGTTGTCCTACTTAAATAGTCCATCATGTCATCCATTTGTGGCAATGGAAATTTGTACCTGATTGTAATCTTGTTGATTACTCTGGAATTTGGGCACATCCTCGATTCCTAACATTTCTTTCGACTAAGTACTGCAGAAAAACACATGGAATCAAGATCTCCCTTATCAATATTTTTTCTAATAGCCATGGAACCTACTTCCTTATTTCCTCCTTCTCCTTGGGTTTCATTTGGTAAGAATCTTTGTTCCAAAGGCTTGCTCCTGGTTTCACGTCTATGTGATGGTTGATGCATCTCTTAGGTGGCATCTCACTTGGTAATCCATTTACCACGATATCACTAAACTCATGTAGAATTTATTGAATATCAATCAGTAAATCTAACATTTCAGCGTCCAAAAGTATTACCTTTCATTTTTAGATCATTGCATAGTTAACCTCTTCCGTTTCCATTTGTTGCGGAAATTTCTTTACTCCCAACAATAGTGCTTTTGAACTACTTTCCCCAGTTGCACTTTCTTCCTTCAATGGAATGAGGGTATGCTTGATACCATCCTTTTCAAAATTATAAGTGTTTCTCTCTCCATTTTACACCACTTTCCTATCAAATTGCCAGGGTTGTCCAAAAAGAAGGTGGCACACATCCATTGGCATGATGTCACAAACTATCTTATCCTGATATCGGCCTATCTTCAAATCCACTTCGCTCTGCTCACTTACCCACAATTGGCGACCTTCTTGCATCCATGACACTTTATATGGTGTTGGATGCTTCAGGCTTTTCAATCCAACTTTTTCCACCATTTCTATGGAAAACAGATTTTCAATGCTCCTAATGTCAATCACCACTTTGCAACATTTTCCTCTAGCCTTGCAAAAAATCCTAAACAAGGTTTTTCTCTATGTTGGTTCAACAGTATCCTTCGTTGGTTTCAGCAAGACCTTATTCATCATTAAATATTCTCATGTATATGGTGCGTTTTTTGCTACAGGTTCATGTGCTTCTGCTGCTTCCGATTGAGCTACATATGCATCTCTTTGTCCTCCCTTTTCATTCTCAAGATGCTCAAAATATCTGTGACCTAGTTGCCCACATTTATAGCACTGGTAGACAATCTCTCTACCTCTTCCTATACCTCTACCTCTACAGTAAGGTCTTCCTCCTCTAAAGTCGCCTTATTTTTCTTGTTGTCCTTGTTGTCATGGGTTAATTGCATCATTATTTTGATCTGGAGCCTTCCCACTTCCAGATTTCTGTCCTATTACTCTAGAAGAACCACGACCTCTGCTTAAATTATGCTTCCTCATTATCTTCTCTTCTACCTTCAAGAAAAACGGGTATGCTTCTTCCATCATCCTGGGAGAAAGCATGCTAATTTCATTTTGAATCTCCAACTTCAATTCATTGATATACCTTGATGTCCTTTTTGGGGTGTCTTCTACATAACCTGCCCTCAAATTTACCCTGTAAAACTCCTCATTATACTCTTTGACTATCAACAACCTTTTCTTGAGGTTATGCACTGTCTATAAAGGGATAATTGATAGTTTTTTAGCAGAAAATTTATCCTCATCTTTGCTATCATCATGTCCCGACTTTTATCAATTGTTTCCCCTAATTTATTCTTTCACCCTACACATTTTCCCACCACAATGAAGCACGACCTTTCAACCTAGTCACAACAAATTTTACCTGCTTATCTTTTTCATTATCCTCATGCTCTAAATACTTATCTAGTTCACTAATCAAATCCATCAAATTATTGACTACCAAATTTCCATCATAAGTAGGCAACTCAGGTTTTTCTCTAACTTGAACTTAACACTGACCTCAATAGTTTAACCTCTGGAGATTCATCCACAGGCGTTGTTCTTTCTACTGTAGCTTCTTCCTCTGATCTGTTGTCATCTTCATCCTTAGGGTATGGTTGCCTACTGGTCTCCATGGCCTCTAAACTATCTTGAAGCCTTTGTATCTCCTCTTGGAGTTCTGCATTAGTTATGGGCCTTCCTCCATGACCTCTTGCTCTTCTTTCTCGTGTTTCCATCTCCCTTTATCATAGACAACACCACCAATACCAAATTAAAATCTATCATAGACATAACTCTACTTCAAACCTGCTCGAATACCAAAAATTGATGGGAAAAGAATAACTGAAAGAAAACATTGGCTGAAACACAACCCAAAGAAAAATGGTTGGAGGTGCTGTGAAAATTTTCGTACTGCCTTTTTAAAAATCTATAAGCACTATGAAATATTTCCGTAGTGCTTCCAAAAATTTTGTTCTCGGGTCTTGGAAGGAAGAACAACTTATACTCCCTACATACTTGACTCCCCACCTTCTGAGCACGTCCTCCACAATCAGGAAGGGTCGCCCTCATCTCCCTTATCAATGGTTACACTCAGGCTACCTGCAAAAATGTGACAACGTCCAAACCAAAGGATTTGTCTAACAGTCAAGTTACTTATGTTCTGCATGTTGTCCTACTCAAATAGCGATCTCCTCTTGCCTCTTTCACGTCCATCATCCCCTCATCGAATCATTGGGAACACTTAAATCAACAAAAAATGTGTCACTTCCTATGAAACAGAGACGTTGCAAAATATGGTTTGAGTGTCACTCTAACAAGTACGCCTAGCAACCACAACTCAGAAATTGAATATCTACAAGCATATAATGCTATACGCCTTGTTCACACATATTTTGGAATGAAAGAAAATGTACATACAATTTGATTTGAGATGTAATAACACACAAAGTTATGGAGTGAATGTGTTGCACGTTTTTTATATTAATTTCACATGTACAGACTCGGAGGTAGAAGAAGAAGCTCTTCTCCTCTCCAATCAATACTCTTTTTTATGCACAACCTTGAAAACGGATTCTCTTCCCCTTCTCTCTAATTGAGGGAAGTCAAAAAGACACAACAGAAATGACCCTTCATTTCCTAGACTCTACAACGTATTCAAACTATGTCTTTACATTAAATGTTGAAAATATTTTCAAAGGTAACAATATCTATTTTCCAACTCGACATTTGTCCAATCCACCACACTATCAAGCACTCTCCATTCCTTCATAACAAACTTGGTATAATGCTCCTCGATCACTAACCTAATTATTGTTTCAATTGGTTAAAAAGAAAAGTAGTCATGTAAGCAGTACTAAAGGCTAACAATTGTCCAAGTTTGTCATTATTCAGTGGTTAAAAAAATTTCAGTATTGTTATAAAAACAAATGCATTTCAGTTCAAAAACTTAAGGCATGGATTTTGGTACACAAGTATTCTTGTTAAAGCTGCATAAGACCAAAATGCATGGAGAAAAGACAAAATTTTGTCATTGGCATAGATTTTGGTACACAAGTATTCTTGTTAAAGTTGCATAAGACCAAAATACATGGAGAAAAAGACAAAAGTTTGCCATATCTTCAATCACATACTTGACCATGATGAAATCCATTTTATGATATACATAAATTAAAGTTCCAAACTAACATGAAGACCATGATGAAATCCCTTTTATGATATCGATAATTTAAAGTTTTAAACTAACATGAATGGCTATGGGAAAAAGTGACAGGTCAATAAATACCAAACTGCCTCACCAATAATTTCAATTTGTTAAAAAATGGGCAACTAAATAAAAGTATAGGATCACCCTTAATTATTAAAACCCCTAGAGCACATTAACACTAAAATTGGAACCTAATAACAATAAGAACAATCAATCCACAAACTATTCAAACTTAAAATCTGAAAGTTCAATTATAAACCCTTTAAAAATTAACAAATCACCATGACAATCAAACTCTACATGCTACAAATTAAAATTTACAAAACAAAATAACCATATAATCATACAACAAAAACCCTATACAACATCCACCCCTCGTATTAAACCTTACGGATTAGAAGCTAAACAAATCATCGCTTCAAGGCCCGGAAAGACTATGTGCTAACCTAACAGAAAAATCAATGTGAAGAAATCCATATGCATGGTCGCATAGAATTTTGATATGAGTTAAGATTATGTTGAGAACTGAGAACAATAATTTCTTTGCCCTCGACTGTCGATAAGCTTAGCCTCACAACAACAAAAAAGCAAAGCCAAAACTGAATACATGAATAACCAAGAAGGGATGTCATAGAGCGAGAGAGCAGGTTAATGGGGGCGATTATCTATCGGCCCCAAAAATCCACATAGAGGAAACAAAGCGGAGGATTATGCCACATTATTTATGAAACAAAATTATAAACGAATTTGGCACTTGTTGTTTAATTGTTTTGAAACTGTCTGAAACCTTAAGAGCATTACAATATAGATAGGTTGCCCCTTTCGTAATCGCAGAGATTTTGAACTCTGAAAGGTAGACAACTTGGGTTGTTCTGCCCTCGGAAGTGTTAAACCCTATTTTGTCGCACCGAGGTGGTGCGGCTCTCCCTTAGGGATAATATGCCGGGGAGTGACGATTCACCCGACCCTTGACCAAAAATTGATACCTATGTTTACAGAAATGTTGTTGACTGAATTGAAATTTCAAAATGAATGACATGTCAAATATTTTCGAATCCAGTTAGGATCGATTAATTTTTTGGGGAAATTTCTTCTATGGATAAGACTTATACGACAGAATTCTACAACTTTGCTCGCTACCCCTAATAGAATAACTTGTTTACAAGTTCATAAGAGACTACTTACCATGTTTAACTACGTAAATATGTATGTGAAAATTCGTTTTTGATCATATCATTCAAGAAAATTATGAGAGGCGAGAAAGAAGTAAAGCAATGAGAAACAAACTGCACTGATGGTATTATATTCATATGTGTTAGTTAGGTTGTTGTTATCATAGAGATAGGATTGAGATTCAAATCATAGATCTCATACCCTGATATTAAGGGAGTGGTTGAAACCATCACGTTAGTGTGAGAGCCTATATAATTAAGGCTCATCTCATTCATTGTAATAGAATGTGTGTATGTGTGTATACACTCTCCAAGTTTTCATCTAGAGAGCTATTTGATCAATAGTTAATTTTATCATTATAGGTATTACAATATGTTATAAACAAAACTGTCTCAAAGAATTACGTGACATTTCAATAGTGTGACTCTCTTACTCGACAAGTTGAACATACAAATATGCTCATCTGTACTGTTCAAGCTTTCAAGCATGCTGAAATAATTCTCTAGTTTGTTTTCACACACCTTCCAGGCTTGAAAACAAGCAAAGCTTAATATAAAATAGTGACTTCTGAAACCTTGGCAAATCCCCTCTAGGCATGAAAGAATACTTGTACAGACTTGTGAAAAATGTGCAATGTATTTTACATTTAATAAAAGGACGATTCATTTAGAGAACACTTTCTAGTATAAATTGATTGAATTCGTCCCTCATATGGTAGGTTTTATGAGGAGAAAGAAATGGAATATTAGCAAGAATAACTTGGTGATTTACATGGTCAAAACGCCATTCTGAAATTCCCAAACCGCACACCGAAACCTGCATAATGTTTATGAGATATTGCATTACTATTTTTCGATGCTCTTCATAATTCAGAACTGTTGTACGATTCAAAATGTTATTAGTTCAGAATTTGAAAAATTCTCAACGGTTTGAAGGCCAAAAATGTTATTAGCTCACAATTTGAAAATATCACATCAAAATTGTGTGATTACTCTGCACAAAAATGTTTTGGGAGAGCGTTTAACATTTGGAGAGATTTGGACATTGTATGTTTTATAATCTTTGCCTCGGGAGATATAGATGAAATCACTTTCATTGCCTGTTTTTTTGGTATTGGTAAGATCTGTGCGAATGAAGGGTTCTCCTATCTTGGATTTAGAATCAAACCCAATGCATATAATAACAGGGATTGGCTGTGGATTATCGAGAAATTCAAAAAGAATAAATCAAAATGGACTAACAAATATTTATCATTAGGGAGGCGGTACATCTTAATTCAATCGGTATTATTTCAACTGATAGTATACTGGGGGCACTTGTATTATCTTCCACAGGGCATTATAGGCTGGATAACATCCATAATCTCTCACTTCCTGTGGGGGGAGGTGGGGGACGGAATCTTCCAAGAAGTACCATTTGTGCAAATTGGAGGTTCTCTACTACCCTAAGAAACTTGGAGGCTGGGGCGTTCTTAATCCCAGGGCTTTTAATAAAGCACTACTCACAAAATCTTTATGGAGGGCTCTCACTGGGGGAGGAATATGGCCGAAGATTATTGATGTTAAATACCTTCCACAGGAGGCCATTAGACTTCTATATTGCAGGCAGTTGAGGTTTCATCTGGCAAAGTCTGCGATATGGATTAGTTTAATAAAAGTACATATCATGATTTCTGAAGGTCTGGCGTGGAGATTTGGCTGTGGCCAAAATATTTTAATAAGTGGGCACAAGATCTTCAGTTTGAATGAAATCCTATTTATGAGCAACCAACTATTACATTTTTTAAACAACAGAGGGATTTTTTATCTTGAACAGTTGATTGATCATTGGGTGCACTATGCCTCAGTTTTTAAATCGGCAGAACAACGCCAATTGCAGATCCAGGTGGCTGGGGAATGGCTAAAATTCTGGGAAGGACTACAAAGGGCCAATTTAACTTTTTCT
The DNA here is from genome assembly GCA_034641835.2 of Pinus albicaulis. Taxonomy (NCBI): domain Eukaryota; kingdom Viridiplantae; phylum Streptophyta; class Pinopsida; order Pinales; family Pinaceae; genus Pinus; species Pinus albicaulis. The sequence continues at coordinate 325,182,687 of CM076584.1, read as the reverse complement.
ATGCAGGGGGATATATTGACTTGGGCTGGAACTATGAAAGATGGTCATCTGATAGTAAAACAGGTATATTTCAACCTAACATTGCCACATAATATCGTGCACATGTTTTTGGGATTTGAATGTTTTATGAAGCGGAAGGTGCCTACCAAAATCTTGCTATTCGGGTGGCTCGTATGGAGGGAGAAAATTTTAACTTGGGACAATCTAATTTGGAGAGGGTTCCACGGACCAAGCAGATGCATCTTTTGTCGAGTTGCTGAAGAAACTATAAACCATATATTTTTCCCCTGCCCATGGACTTGCCATCTATGGGATCTTTTCAGTAAGCCTATATTGGGTCCAGATTGGTCTCCTACAAAGTTTATTGATGTCGCCCAGTGATGGGATCAGTTCAACACCCAATTCCAATCCCTTCCTTTCTTCTTCATTTGGGAGGTGTGGCTGTACAGGAATCGACACACTTTTGAAAATGTGCCGATTGATCTAAACCGCATTTATGGTGCTATCATGACTTGGATTTGGGATAGGTTGCCTCAATCCCCTCCCATACTGGATGCTTCAAAGCGCATTAGGCCTCACCCCATATCCATTCGGGCTATTTTCTTTGACGGTGCATGCAGGGAAGGGATTATGGGATGTGGTGCATCGCTGAAATTGTCAGTGGAGGATAGGATTGATATCTGCTGGAACGGGGGACGTGGCATGAAAAATCTCGCTGAACTCATGGCTATTTGATGTGGACTTTATGTGGCTGTAAACCAAGAAATGAAGGACGTCTCAATATATGGGGATTCCATATTGATTATAGATACTTTAAATGGGAAGGCAAGCTCTTCTATATCTGAACACGGATGGTTTAGAAGGGTAAGAATCTTATGGGGACGCTTAAACTATCCACCCATCTCTCATATATACAGGGAAAATAATACAAGAGCGGATGGTCTTTCCAAGAAGGGTCTGAGCATGGTATCCAGTATCCTCTGGGTTACTATGTACAGGTAGAACAAGAAAATGTGGACCAGTGATATTCCCATTCTCTGAAACTTATTAGTAATGTGCTTTTTGAAAATCTCTTTTTGCTACTCAATTTTGGTCTAACGGTTTTCAAATAACACCATCAAGTGAGCCTGGCCATAAAATCAAGCGAGCCTGCCTATCAAGTGAGCCTGCCATAATTTACATACGAGACCGCTATCAAGGCGAACTAGTATTATAGACAGCTAATCTGATTTTCAGTGATAGACTCTCTTCTCACTGTTTTTGTTTTTGCTAAATATCCAGGACAAGCGTGCTTGTTTTCACATTTCAATGGGCCAGAGCAAATAACAATCGAGCCTGGTGACGAACCTATATTCCTTGATACTTCTATCTTGTTACAAGACCGCTTAAAGTATATGATGTTGTATAATTGTCATATCCTCGTATCGGGTTGCACTGAGATCTTTTCTATGAAGGGTCCTATCTATATGCATGTCTTCGTCTATTAATTTTCCATTGCCACTGTCATTATCAACAAGAATGGGCTCTGTCTATTTGATGGGGAACTGTTCTCTATTGCCAATGTATTTGATATGCTATGCCTTTTTATATATAGATCTAATTCTGGACATTTTGTTCCATAAGATTCAGTCTCCTTCAAAACCTCTACAATCCGATCCTTTGTTCTACTAGAATGTGATGTGATGATGATGTACTATTTATATTTTTCAATATAATACTGCAGTTTTTTCTCTCTAAAAAAATTAGCCACATGGTGGTCTGCTTGAGCACTTTAACCATATTTTTTGAAGGAGAAGATCTGCCTAAAAATAAGAAGGAAAAATAGTTACTGCCAATTAAATGATGGAATTTTTTTACAGACAATGATTCATGAGGTGCTGCTTATTGAGACTATCCTCATGTCATCTATTGTTAATTTCCCTCAACGCTGTCAATTTGTTGCCCTTAGATCGCACGAGTTGGTATGAAATGGCTGACAATCCCATCTACAGTCTCAATTCCGCTAAGGAGATCGATCGGAAGCATTAAACCATCCCAAAAATTCTCGGTGTCATGAGACTCAAAAGTTGCATCATGATCACTTTTGTTCAGATCGGACAGCGGACTAGGAGGGATACCCAATTCCTCATCTGCGGCATGTAATAGGTAGTCAATGCTGACGGTACCAGCCTCATCTTTCATTTCACATGATGAATCTGCCATCGCGCTTTCGCCAACAATACATGACGAAAAAATACCGTTATCCCACAAATTAGGACCATAGATTGTACATTGTACCTCTGCATCGGAGACAGAGCAATAATCAATTTCTTGATCGAGGCTTGTCATTTTATCCAATAATAATGCAGCATCTTGGGCTGCCTGTAAATTCTGCGCATTAATATCATCGCGATCATCTGCAAACAGAAGATCTGATAGTAATACAAACCCTGCATCAGACATTGAACAGCGACGCTTGGGCGGATTCTCATGCTCGTTATTGTTTATGGAATTGCAGTAATATTCCTCTCGGTTGCACTTATATTGGGCCATGGCGATCACAACATACAAAGGATTTGATCTAGATTTTTACCTGACCTCTATTCCACAGCTGGCATTCACGAAAAATTTTGATTACTAATAACGGAGCATTGCCGATTATATATAGGACGGATCGAAGTGTTAATTTTATTTTGAAAAACGATGCGCCGCCGCTTATTAATATACGATGGCACCAAGTGTTTTGGAGGAGATTTGCTATGAGAAACAGTTTAGAAGCAATGGGAATAAAAGAGGCGCGTTCCACGTTTCGGTGTTTGACAATATCTGGTAGGCACCGTGTTCACACGGAGATAAAGGAAAAGCAGTGAGGATAAAGGAAAAGAGACGCATTCGCTGTATTTTGAGTGGGGAAAGTCTAGAAATCCAAATTGTGGTGCGTTGAAAATGGGTACAAGGCCCTCTCGTAGAACGTTTGAATCTGATATGAAAAGATGGGAGGACGACAAAGTTGTCTCCCTATTGTTACGATAGATTCTGAGATATACCATAGGCACCGTGTTAGCCCACGCCCATTCAATCATTTTTCGATGATGATGCATAAGAATTTGGGTCATTTGAAAACGTTGTGGTGGAATAGGAAAAGGGTGGTCAAATGTTATCTTGAAAGGCCTTATTGAAAGCGTTCAAATAAGGAATTTTATTGAGAGAGTCTTTGGGTCAAATTGTGAAAAGGATTTTTGATCCTGTTCATGTTTCAAACTGTGTGAAGGATTTTAGGATTTTTTTTTTCTGGTTCATGTTTCAAATTGTGTGAAGGATTTTAGGATTTTTTTTATCTTGTTTGTGTTTCAAACTGTGTGAAGGATTTTAGGATTTTTTTTATCTTGTTCGTGTTTCGAACTGTGTGAAGGATTTGAGGATTTTTTTATCTTATTAGTTTTTCTTTCTTTTAAAACGCTGTTATATTAAAAATAGTGCATAATCCAAAAACATATTCATATTCATGTCATGTCCAGATTCGACATGATACCAAATCAAAAGTGTCTGCCTCCCTTGTCCAAAAGCATCAAGATAAGTTCAATACATGATCCTTATATTTAAATCTTAAATGAAAACCATAGAGCCTAAAAACCATGAGAGAAAAGCTCCTGGGCCTGTCATAGAGGAGAGTCCAAGAAAAACGCCGTGACAGAATCCATCATAATGATATAGACCTACTGGATCTGGTGGTGACATGCACACATAGAATAGGCCTGGCAAGAAACAAGGTGACCTCCTGTAGACAGTATAAACATTATAAAGAGTCAGTCGATCAATTAAATAAACATATATAAGCTGCCATGGGCAAGACAAGATGAAGAGATAGCAAAAACATAAAAAAGCCACTAGGAGGATAAGATAAAGCCAACTCGCTTGATTGCTACAAGCTCGCTTGCTGAGGATCCAATGAAACTTAAGGCAGAGGAAAACCAAAAGATACCACCAACTTTGAATCCTTGTAATGAGTGATCAGAATAGTTCCAAAAGGTGTTGTAAGGCCTCTCTTTGGCATGGTGTCAACTCACTAGTTGTTTTCTCTGTAGATATGTTGCATCGAGTAAGACTGGAAATTTGACAATAGGTACTTTACTCGCTCAATCCACCCTTTCAGATTCTGACAGTGCATCCGACTACTGCCAGAGATACCATCAATAATGAGTTTTCAGTCTCCATAAATGTGTATAGAAGACAATTTGAGATGATATGCAATCATGATCTCCCTCCACAAAGCCATGATCTCAGCCTTATTATTTGAACCCGCGCCTCCATTCCAATAAATATGATACCACTCTTTCTCCAAGAGCTTTATCCAAGCCCCACAGCCACATACCCCCACAGCCACATACCCCATCCCCTTGCGCCCCGTCAAAATATATCGCTAGAAGGTCAATATGATGAGGACGGTTCTGGATAGATAGGTCCACCAAGGCTCGAGGAAGCGGAGAACGATCATCCATCCATCTCATAATATTTCCATGAATAATTGACAGGTTGATAGGAATATCTTCAAAAATTATGAAATTCCAAGCACACCAGATCTCCCAGAAAAATAAAAAGGAAGAGATTTATAAGTGCGATTTGAAGCCCTGCATACCATGACAGTATGAATGCAATCAACAGGTCTCTAAGTCAGGTTCCCTAGTAAAAATGTAAACAACTGCCAAATTTTGAGAGAAAAGGTGCAATCAAAAAACAAGTGCATAACACTCTCCTCATTTTTAAGACATAGAGGACATCTCCCCAGCCCGTGAAATCCTCGCTTCATAAGAGAATCCCATGTAAGAACTTTATTTTTCCATAGAAGCCAACCAAATAGCAAAATCTTGGTAGGAATATTCTAGTGCCATGCTATATGAAAGGGTGACAGAGAATCATCCATGATCTTCTCCATGATTGAGTACATATAAATGTCCTTAACCTATATAATTCCTTCATGACATTCTCCACCCCATGTTAGTTCATCCCCTTCGCCTCTAAAGGCCAAACCCACCGACTATAAAATTTATTTTAGTCTTTCCCATTTGCTTGCCTCCCATCCCTGCAATCCCAGCATCTCTGTCAATTTCCAAATTGAAGCCCCTAAATTCCAGCATGAAATGAGATGGGATAGATAAAATATACCTCTACGGTTTAGTCGGTGTAGTAAGCGTGGATCAATACGAAAGGAATCTTCCATTCCCAAGACCTTGTAAATACCAAGCATAATCTTCTGGTCGTTTCCAAAGTCCCATAACAACCTCTATCCCAGCAAGTGCATAACTTTTGTGAGGTTACGCCAAATTTGAGATGCTTTTTTTGCAGTCCAAGAGCATCCCCCGTACATTGCAAGAATTGTAGAAATTATATGCACTAAGCATGCTTATTTCCAAGATCCACCTGATCTCACACTATTTAACTTTATGCAAGATACTGAATCTATTCCACTTTTTAATCTTTTGCGGAAAAATTAATTGCACACACATGTGAAGTATAAACAAAAATATTCAATCACACATAACACATTTTCTAACCGGGAAAGCCTGAAGCTGAAAACCCCAAATATATATTATGTAACATGGAGATCAGATGAAAATCTAATACAAACATACAAAGCTTTATCACAAGCTCTCAGTACAGTACAATCGTCATGCACTAATAAGGGCCAATCTTGCAAATCCATGCACCGATCTATGCCACCTGCTAGCCTACCTCCACTGCGTAATCTCTTCTGAAGAATTGCTCTAAATGAATTCGAATTACTCCATCCTTGACTACACAATCCTCATTGGCATCTCCACTAAGTGTGTGATGCAATCAATGCATCACTATAGTCACAACACATAGTCTATCTTGCCCTTTCACCTATCTCTCCACTGGTCTCCACCGAAACTGCTATGCACTGTAGTTAACTGTTGTATTGTTCAGTTGATTAATGAGTTATTATTTATGAGTTAATTAACTAATTAATTCACTCCACTCTCACTAGTGTATCAATCAGTTAGACTATATACAACTAGCTCAACTGAGTCTAACTGAGTTAAACTGAATACAACTCCATTGCTACTTCTTCCAACTGTGTCATAACTCTTCCACTTGAGTTCTAACTGAGTCCTCCATGCGTTAGCTCCAGTAAACCCTTAGGAATAGCGTAATTTTGTCTGTCAGCTAATGTGGCACATTTGTGCACTGAACTGAAGTGATCCAAGAGAATAAGTTTTTTTTAGAGTCTGATTATTATTAAGAGCTAATAATAATTGACATGTCTCTATTTTTAGATTAACGATATATAAATAGACTTCACCCAATATTATAAAAATAGAATTTCATCTATTTTTCCAACTTGATCAACCATCCACAAATAGCATCCTGCAACTTCTAAAATATGATCACCATGTCTAAAAATAGACTTGTGCCAAAAATAGACTACGAGCCCACTTAGTGAAGGCGACTCTTTTCACTAAGATCATCATCCTGTTGAATCTCAACACTCCCTCTCAACAAGATAGGGATTATCCTTCACCCCGATCCTGCCGCTATGGTATTCGAATTTTCTCCTGGTGAGCGCCTTCGTCAGAATATTTGCATCCTGATCCTCCGTAGGAATGTACTGAAGCAATATGGTCTTCCGCTGCAGACAATCTATGATATGATGATACCGGATATCAACATGTTTAGATATATCATGAAACACAGGATTAACCAAGAGTTTAATGCAACTTTGATTATCACAATGAATCACCGTGGGATCTAAATGTGAACCGAACAAACCAACCAGAATATTCCTCATCCAGATAGCCTCACATGCAGCTAAACTTGTTGCCATGTATTCTGCTTTCGCTGAACTGAGTTCCACGGATCTTTGTTTCCTTCTGTACCAAGAAACTACCATAGATCCGATACTGAAAATCCCTCCTGATGTGCTCTTTCTGTTTGTTGGGCTTCTGGATTTGGGTATGTGTTATATTCTTTCCATGACTAAGCATGCGTGGGGGGGTGATAGCCCCCCCCTTTGTTCTGGGCGCAACGAGGGGGTCACAGGGGGGCGGTAGCCCCCCCTGTCGGGGTCGAGGCAGTGCCCCGATGAAAATTTTTAGTCCTTAATTTCCGGTGGGTAGTCCGTGCCCATGGTTTTGTGCATGGTTTTAGGGTACAATGGTTTTCGGCCCCTAGTATTTTTGTACATCCGGTCAAGGGAACTACGGTTATGTTCTAATCCAGGGTTAATGGATTAGGTTTCATGTATGCTTTGGCATGTATATATATGTGTTGTAACACTAAAATGAATATAATGAAAAATCAAGCTGGTCGTCCTGATTTGGGATCCAGGGGAAAATCTCTGTGTTTATCTGCTTTATGTTTTATGCTCTCGCTATTTTTTATTTTCTATTATAAGATTCGTGTGTAGATAATTTTTGTTCAATTTTAAAACCTACATTTAGTATCAGAGTTGTTTCGGCTTCAAGGGGATGCCTTTACTACTGAGGGTTTTTTGCTCGAGCCTGAGGTAGACCCTGTTCAGTGGGAGATCTGCAGGATCGATTCTTGCGATGAAAGAAGATGGCGAGCGGCAGGAATATAGAGATCGAGAAATTTAATCGTCAAATTTTTGAGTTGTGGAAGCTCAAGATGGAGGATCTGCTGGTGGATAAAGATTATTGGATCGCGGTAGATTCGGGTACTAAACCAACGACAATGTCAGATGAAGACTAGAAGAAGCTGGATCGGAAGGCAAAGAGCACAATACAATTGTGTGTCTCAGATTCAGTATTGTTGAATGTATCTAGGGAAGCTACGATGAAGACCTTGTGGGACAAGCTAGGGACTTTGTACCAATCTAAGTCTCTGGTGAATAATTTTTTCCTAAGGAAAAAGCTATATAACCTGAGGATGAAGGATGGAGACTCGGTGACAGAGCATGTGAACGCCTTCAATACTATGGTAAGTCAGTTGTCATCTATTTATATTAAAATCTCGGATTAAGATAAGTGCATCAGTTTGTTGTGTTCTCTACCAGACTCATGGGACAGTCTGGTTATTGCAATAGGTAGCAATACAACTACCTTGAATTTTGATGATATTGTCTCAGCCTTGCTGTCGGAGGAAATGATACAGAGAAATATGGAGGGTCAGAATGGAGATGCCTTATTTGTATAAGGAAGGTCCCAGAACAGAAACAAGAATAAGGTTTAGAGTGGGAGATCTAAATCTAGAGGGAGATCTAAATCTCCTAGAAAGTTTGTAAAGGTGTGCTGGAAATGCGGAAAGGAAGGGCACTACAAAAAGGACTGTAGATCTAAAGCTCCTGAGAAAGGAAAGGGATCTGATGATGCTCCGTCTGCAGAGGCAAAAACCACCTCGGATGAAGGTGGGGATGTGTATTTGGCTTCTTCTTCAAATACACATGTAGATCATGAGTCGTGGTTGATTGACTCAGGTGCATCCTTTCACTTCACTCCCCATAGGGAGTGGTTCTGCGAGTATGAGAAATATGATGGTGGTGATGTCTTCCTAGGGGATGATAGAAGGGCCAGAATCATCGGACGTGGAAAGGTCAAGCTAAAGCTGCAAGGTGGAAGGATTAGAACACTTCCTGGTGTTCTGCATATTCTCTTGGCAGGCCCATTTCTGACAAGCAAGATGGATGATGCGGTACCAAGAGTGTTGAGAAAGATGCAAAATGGATGATGTAATTCATAAAAATAGTGTTGAAAGATGCCTACAGTAGATTGTTCAAAGAACAGCAAATGTTAATGCGAATTGGAGGCAGGACTCTATACTAGCTACAAGCGACATTGTTATTGATAGATTATGTGATTCTATAGTTCCTAAAAGTGGGAGTGGAAAGCCTAGGCATATGCCGGAGAAAGACCATGCTATGGCATCAAAGGCTTGGACATATTGGAGAGAAGGGCCTTTGGATACTGCATAGAAATGGTATGGTAGAAGGTATGTCTAACTACTCTCTGGATTTCGATTTTTGTGAACATTGTGTATATGGGAAGCAGAATCGGGTGAGTTTTCCTTCTGGTGCTAAGAGGGCGAACAAGATATTAGAACTTGTGCACAGTGATGTGTTTGGACCTGTGTTAGTTCCATCACTGGGAAAGTCTGTGTACTATGTTTCATTCATAGATGACTTCTGAAGTCTTTGACAGATTTAAATAATTTAAGGCTTTGGTGGAAACCAGACAGAGAAGAAGATAAAGGCGCTGAGGACAAATAATGGTGGGAAGTTCTGCAAGAAGGAATTTGAAGAGTTCTATAAGAAGTGTGGTATAGCACAACAGAAGACTACTCCATACGCACCTCAGCAAAATGGAGTTGCAGAAAGAATGAACAGAACACTGATGGAAAAGGCAAGAAGCATGCTCAGTGGCACCGGGTTAGGACAAAAATTCTAGGCAGAGGCAGTGGAGACTGCATGCTATCTAGTTAACAGATCACCTTCATCAGTGTTGGAGGATAAGACTCCACATGAGGTATGGACTGGTAAGAAACCCTCTCTTTCACATCTAAGGGTATTTGGATGTGTTGCATATGTACATGTTCCAAAGGAGAAAAGGACCAAGTTGGATAATAAATCTGAAAGGTGCATCTTTATTGGGTATAAGGATGGTTTAAAGGGTTACAAGCTTTGGAACCCAGAAACAAGGAAGGTTGTGTACAGCCGAGATGTGGTGTTTAGAGAAGTGAAAGATGTTGTTAAACATGAACTCCTACCAAAGGAACCTGAGAAGATAGAGTTTGAGCTAAAGGAGGATGAATCAGACTCTACAACAAAAGAAGACTCAGAAGATGAAGAGCCACAAACTCCAGCTTTGAGAAGATCAGTTCGGGAAAGAAGGCAACCATAAAGGTATAGTCCATCTGCTTTCTGTTCAGGTTTTGCCTTAACTATAACTGATGATGAACCCAGAACTGTCAGGGAGGCAGTAGATTCAGAGGATGGAAAACTCTGGAAGGAGGCCATGGTTGATGAAATGGCATCCTTGCACAAAAATGAGGCATGGGATCTGGTGGAGTTGCCGGCTGGAAGGAAGCCCATCGAGAGCAAATGGGTGTTTAAAAAGAAGATGAATGTAGAAGGCAAGGTGGAGAAATACAAAGCTCGGTTGGTAGCAAAAGGTTATTCCCAGGTGCCGGGAATTGATTTTGGTGATATTTTTTCTCCTGTTGCCAAGGTTACTTCTATTAGATTACTTTTATCTGTTGCTGCAGCATTTGATTTTGAGATAGAACAGATGGATGTGAAGACACCATTTCTTCACGGGGATCTAGAAGAGGAGATCTACATGAAGCAACCTGAAGGCTTTATGGTGAAGGGTAAGAAAGAACTAGTATGCAGGTTGAAGAAGTCTCTGTATGGGTTAAAACAGTCACCAAGGATGTGGTATCAGAAATTTGATACCTATATACGGGGACTTGGCTTCACCAGAAGCAAGGAGGATCAATGTGTTTATTTTAAATTAATTAGTGACCGTGTTATTTATTTGGTCTTGTTTGTGGATGATATGTTGTTGATTGGAAATGACAAAGAAATTATCCAAGATTTGAAGACCCAACTGTTCTCCAAATTCGACATGAAGGATCTGGGTGCCGCAAACTATATTTTGGGCATGGAAATTAAGAGAGATCGGGAAAAGAGGAAGCTCTGGTTAAACCAGAGGAAGTATGTCGAGACTATATTGCAGAGGTTCAATATGCAGGATAGTAAACCGGTGAATGTTCCTATTCCTATAGGTGTAAAGCTATCTACTGAACAGTGTCCCAAGACACAAGAAGAAGAGGAGGATATGTCCCGTGTTCCATATGCAAGTGCAGTGGGTAGCCTGATGTATGCAATGGTCTGTACTAGACCAGACATTGCACATGCAGTGGGAGTATTGAGCAGGTTTATGTCAAACCCAGGGAAGGAGCATTGGACAGCAGTGAAGCGGGTTTTTAGATATTTATGTGGCACTAGTGATTATGGCTTGTGCTACCAGGGAAGACCAGGATTGGAAAGAATGTTGGACATTCGTGGTTTTGTTGATGCAGACTGGGCTGGAGATCTGGACCAAAGAAGATCTACAAGTGGGTATGTGTTTAGCCTATTTGAAGGCGCAGTTAGTTGGATGAGTAAAAGACAGTCTGTAGTGGCTCTTTCAACTACAGAGGCAGAATACATAGTAGCCACTCATGCAAGCAAGGAAGCAGTTTGGTTGCAGAGATTGTGTTCAAGTATGGGGTTGGTACAACAAGCTATAAGGATAGACCGTGATAGCCAAAGTGCAATTTTCTTGGCTAAGAACCCTGCTTATCATTCAAAGACAAAGCACATTGATGTTCAATATCACTTTGTTAGAGATATGGTTGAGGCTAAAAGGGTGTTGTTGGTAAAGGTGGACACTTAAAAAATGTTGCAGATGCATTGAAAAAGTCTGTGAGCACTCAGAAGTTCTCTTGGTGTAGAGAAACAATGGGTGTTGAAGAATTGGGCCAATGACTAAGCTCTCCCGTGGCCCCCTGCTGAAAGAAAACAACAAGTGGGAGAATGTTGGGTATGTGTTATATTCTCCACAATTAAGCACGCTACGGGGGTGGATAGCCCTCAGGCTGGCGCAATGGGGGGTCAGCGGGGGGCTTATAGACCTCCCGTCTAACCGGTAGCCACCACTCTGTGCCTGTCCCACTTCCCAGGGTAGTCCGCGCCCATGGTTTTCTGCATGTTTTTGCACATGGTTTTGGGGTACGATGGTTTTCGGCCCCTGGTATTTTTGCAGATCCAGTCAAGGGAACTATGGTTATGTTCTAATCTAGGGTTAATGGATTAGGGTTCATGTATGCTTGGGCATGTATATATATGTGTTGTAACACTAAAAGGAATATAATGAAAAATCAAGCTGGTCGTCCCAATTTGGCATCCAGGGGAAAATCTTTGTGTTTATATGTTTTATGTTTTATGCTCTCCCTATTGTTTATTTTCTGTTATAAGATTCATATGTAGATAATTTCTGTTCAGGGTTAAAACCTACAAAGCCATGAAAATTCACCTCATTCGTCTGTCTGTACCATAAACCATACTCAGATGTGCCCCTGAGATATCTCAAGACATGCTTTCCTGCCTTCCAAAAGAGCTTGGTAGGCTTAACCATCGCTTGTGAAAGTTGGTTCACCGCCTAGCATATGTCTGGTCTTGTATTGACTAAATACATGAGCGAACCTACCAACTATTGATAAATAGTGACATCCACTATCTCTGTCGATGTAGCATCCTCTTTCTTCCAATTTCCTGGAAGAGGAGTGTCGATAGGCTTCCAACCTTGCATGTGAAACTTCTCCGGTATCTCCCGGGCATACTTGCCTTGAGACACAAACAATTCGCATTCTCGCTACCATATTTCCAATCTAAGGAAATAATGAAGGAGGCGCAAATCATTCATGTCAAACTCCTTTGCAAGATCTACCTTGCATGAGTGTATCAACTGCTCATCACCTGTTAGTATTAAATCATCAACATAAAGTACAATGATTAAAAGCTTACCCTCAACCACAATCTGGTACAGGTTTGCATCCGCCTCACTCTTGGTGAAGCCAAGTCAAGTGAAATAGCTGTCGATTCGAGTATACCAAGAACGGGGTGCTTGTTTCAGCCCGTACAATGCTCTTTTGAGCCTGCACACATGCGACTCGCTCCTGAAGATCTCAAATCCTTCAGGCTGCTCAATGTACACCTCTTCCTCAATGATCCCATTAAGGAACCCAGTCTTCACATCCATCTGATGAATGTGCCAACCCATCTGCGCTGAGAGAGAAAGGATCGTCCATATGGAAGAATACCATGCAACAGCTGAAAAGGTTTCTTCATAGTCAATCCCCTCAATCTGTGAGAAGCCCCGGGCAACAAATCTTGCCTTATACTTCTCGACGCTCCCATCAGCATTGTTTTACCTTTTAGATCCATCTTGATCGTACAACTGATTTTCCCACCGGCCTTGGAACAATCTCCCAAGCACTGTTTCTAACAATGGAGTCATACTCCTCCACCATGGCATCTACCCATGTGGGATCCTGCACTGCTTCTTCAAAAGAAGATGGCTCTGTCATAATACACTTGCTCATAAGAGCCATGTATCCAGTATATCGATGAGGTGATTGTCTCTGTCTACGCTGCGATGTAGGGACTGCTACATTCTGTGCCACATCAAGCTTCAGTCTCTCAGCTTATGTGGTACACTTTCTGCCTTGTCTGATGTTTGGTTCTGCATGAGTGGACTCCTCCTCTCCATGAATCTCCTCCTATGGTTGATCCACATCCAGAGGCTCATCTTTGCGAACAAGAAGTTACTCCTCCCCATGCAAGTGTAGCTCCCTCTCAAGCGACAACTTCATGGCTTTCACCTCATTGAACTTTATATCCCATCGCATAATAGTCATCCGACTGTTTGGCAAATACACATGATAGTTATGGGGTGTTTCTGTGTACCCCACAAATACCCAACTTCTCTTGTCGTCTCTAGCTTCTTCCTGGCGTCCTTCGTCACATGAATGTAAACAGGTGAGCCAAAAATCTTCAAATGAGAAATATCAGGCTTCTTACCAGTAAAAGCTTCCTTGGGTGTACTCATGCTAAGTACTCTATGAGGACAATGGTTTTGCACATAAACCGCAGTGTTGCATGCTTCCACCCACAAGTGCATCGATAGACCCTGGTCATGGAGCATCGCTCATGCATCACCCACAATCGTTCTGTTCTTTCTCTCCACGACCCCATTATGATGTGGGTTATGAGGCGCTATGAGTTCTCTTTGAATTCCTTCTTTGCTACAGAATTCTTTGAATTTTCCCGAGATGTATTCACCACCATTATCGCTCTGTAGAGCTTTCACCTACTTCCCTGACTACTTCTCCACCAATGCCTTGAACTCACAGAACTTTGAGAACGTTTCACTCTTCTTCTGCATGAAGAAGATCTAGCATCTACAAGAAAATTCATCAACAAATATCACATAATACCTGTGTTTTGCTGTTGAAGCAACCAAGAATGGTCCACACACATCTGTGTGAATTTTCTCCAGGATCACCGAAGCACAGTTCTCCCTTTGATAAAACATAGCCCCTATTCCTCTTGGTTATATAACCGTTGGATTTGTAGCTCCATGTGATTCGAGCATTGGACACTTAAAAGACGAAATGGGAGGTTTGTGCAGGTCAACATCTCCATGGAGGTTAAGATCCATGAAATCAAGGTGATGAGCTAGAGTCAAATTACAGTGGATTTGGTATTCCAGTGGAGGGCATTTTGTGTTGGGTGAAGGATGGAAGAGCGAATTCTGGTGAGTTAACTAAGAAGATAAATTGTATTTCATGGTGTACAGGTTCACTTCAAGGTCCAAGTTGGCCAACTTGGTGTCGGTCCTCTGAAATTGATAGATATACATGATGTAATTCGGTGTATAGGATTATTCTTCCTCGAGTTTTATGAGTTACTCTCACACTTTCTCCCAATCTCTATGAGTAAATTCCAAGATGTCTTGGAGGTGAAGCAACCTTTCCTCCTAGAGTTGCCTCTCCATTTCTGCATTGGTGCTCGCTCCTTCTAGATCAACATAATTTCTTTTTCTTTACTTCTTCCCTGTCCTCTAAACATATAATATAAATAGTTAGTAAACATCTTTGCGAGCCATCTGCGTTATCAACCTTATGAATCAAAGACTAATTAATGTCTTATGAAGAGAGAATTGGTTCTCAGTCATTGGAAGCCATTTCGAACGCCATGAACGGAAAGAAATGAAAAACAAAATGGAGTAAGGAATAAAACAAAACTATATTTTGGTAAAACAAATTATATAAGTCGCAATCTCCAAGATGTTGTTGAATCTATGGGTCCTTGTGAGGATCGAATGAGATGTTCACTACTGATTTCATATATAGTTAATGCAGATATCACATGTCAATAAGAAAACTAGATCATTATTTCAAGCAGCTTGGAAACATAATTTCTATCTACAATATTACAAGGTTGCATAGACTAGTTTCATTAAAACATGAAAAAAAAAATAGAATAATAAATTTACTCATAATACCACTTTTGTTTATAAAATGTTTCTACACCACATTGATAACTAATGGCTAATAAAACATATTGCATTGGACAAAAAAATATATATTATATTGCATCTTTTAACGATACATGAAATTTATTTGGCCAATTTTTTTTATAAGTAACCAATGCTAACTTTGTTCTTATATGAAAATTTATTATATTTCCATTATAAAATAGTATAAGGAAAAAGGAGAAGGCAATTTTTAAAGGGATTTTTTTTTAATTGATGTTTAATAAACATGTTAATGTTAATTTTGATAGATATCTTACTTTTATGATATTTTTGTTTAAACATGTTAATGTTAATTTTGATAGATATCTTACTTATATGATATTTTTTAATAATAAAAATATTATATTTTAATAATTAATTATTATTTTCTATAAATTTAATTATTAGTTATAGACATAAATTTTTAAATCATTATTTAAAAAATAAATTATTTAAAATAGATAAAAAAAAAACTTTTAACCATATATCATAAATTTTATATTTTCATATACACTCCGAAACATAATTATATCAAAGTTAATTTTATAGAATTTTTCCTATAAAATCAGTTAATAAAGCATTCTTTTTATTATATATGCTATGATTTTTAAAGTGTGGAAAAAATATCTCATTTTAAAATGAATATGTTGTTTTGAGGTGCAGTTTAGTTTAGGAAAATAAGTTAGAGATCATAGAAATATGATGGTAACTATGGGAATGGACACTAATACATAAGTAGAAAAAATTAATACTCTATTCAAATACAAGCTAGACCTAATTGCCAATTCATTTAATTCAAGAAAAATAATATCATATTCATACTTTATTTAAATGATAATTATTTACTATATAAAAATATATTATTAAATTAAAATGTAACAAAAAAATCTTTTAAAAATAAATATATTAAAATAATATTTGTTAGATAAAAAAGATATTTTAATAATTATTATTATAAAAAACATATAATTAATTAAAATGATTTATATAGTAACTAAATTTATTATTAAAAAAATATTATGATTTAAAAATTTATGTAAAAGTTCAATATTCAATAATCATCTATTAAAAATATTTTAAAAATAATTATTACATATCTAAAAATTAATTATTATCTAAAAACTTAGGAAAATAATTTCCTTCAAATTTTATTAATGAAAGAAAAATATGGATCGTACAAAGTTTACTTCCTTCAAAAATAAAATACAAGAAATATTAAACTAAAATTTCTTATATCAATAAATCTCAATGGTTCTTTTTGGTCTGGATGGATTATATTAGTTATGATGTGCTAAGTATCTGAATAGTAATAATAATGTGTGCATAAGGTTTTCCTTAATTTGCAGGTTAAACAAATAGTTCTCACTTTGTTAAACATATTTATGTGTGAGGATTGATTAAGTATTTTAACTGTTTATCATTGTACAGTAGTAAAGAACAGAGAAATAAACTTCACAAAGCACATTACTCGGCAAATTGTTGAAGCAGTTCACCCCTCCTAGGCTACATATGTTGGTCTAGCTCCCAATGGCATGTCCCTCATGTATTAATTTTCTCAAAATGTAAGTACAAGTGAAAATAAGCCTCAATAGGCAAAACTCTGAAAAATTAGGTTCAGAAGGTATGAATTAGCCAAAGATGACTATTCATTTACATAAAACAGATAAAGAAAGCCCAATACATTTCCTTCTCCATGATGGCCATGATGGCTCCTTGATCTTCCCTAAAGCTACAACTGCTGAAGATTACCTCTATTTGATCTGAAACCTATGTCAAACTGCTCAGAATGTCAAGAATACCCAAAATTGACTATTTTTGCACCCAATTTTGTTCAATAATGAGGGAGTTATGGAAGAAACAAGATTTGTCTAATATCCCTCAAAAACCTCCTCCAAAACTGGAGGAACTCCAATTAGAGTGTTAAAAATGGCATATTCTCGAAATTGTCAGACTCGATCCAAAGTTAGCAGAAACTTCTAACTTATAAATTAAATGTTGGAGGGGCGGGGTCACATGTGACTACCGCCCAAACCGTCGGTTTTCCCGCAGCTTATCCATCCACCCAACCTTCAAATTAAATGCTAAGTGATGCTGGCCACATGGCCCGATTAACTGTCTTAATTGTGACCGTCGAGACTTCGGCTCCTGGTCGCCGAGGCATGATCATGTGGAGGGTCGGGCTAGCCCCTATTTCCGTCGGATTTTAATTCAAAGGAGAAATACAACTCGTGCCCACAGATTGTTAAGACATAAAATATAGCCCGGTTGGGCAGGCCTGTGGGTTGGTAGCCGATAGACCAGAGTTTGATTCTTGGGGAGTCATAACAAAAACTTTTATACCGCAGATTTTCCACTGGCCTAGGGCCACGTGGTAGCTTCCGGGCTTGCCACGTGGCAGCCCACGATTAGCCACAAACTTATAAAGTCAAACCAATAACGAATAAAAAACTGCCACTTGTCAAAATATGATTCGCCCTCTAGGGAATATTTCAAGGAATATTCCTGGAATATTCTTTTTTTAAATTTTCCCAAATTTTATAAAGTCAAACTTGGTCAACATATTTTAGAGTTTACTCGGATTTTCAAACCTCAATAAATTCTGCATACGACCTCAGTTTTGAGAACCGTTCACGGCGCTAGAATTGCAGCGACGAGACATTTTCGGTCGTTCAGATTGCAACCACTTCTGATAACTTTAAGTTTTGAGCAATTTCCATAACTTGGACATGATCTCCTTATCACTTTTCGAATATTATTATACTTTGTTATAATTCTACATAAGAATCACTAGATGTGGTGTGAGATGCATTTATCGATATAAATTTTAATTTCAAACTGTTTTGTATTATAGAAATATTACATGTTATAATTATATATATAAACTATTAGTTGTGGTGTGATTATGTTTTTATTAATATCAAATTTAATTTTAAATTGTTTTGTATTAAAGAAAGTTTTGTTGTGATGTGTGTTATATATTTCATAATTATATAATTAAGAAATTAATTATTTTAATAAATTTTGAATAGTATTAAGTAATAATGGAGACATTCAATCTAATAGAGATCATTTTCTATTAACAGGAAAGGATAAATCCAAATGGATATTGGTGACCACCCATCTATTACACCAACTCATAATTGGATATTGGTGGTTGCCCACCTATTACAATGGCTCACAACAAAATTTTCTATTTTAGCAATTTTTCTATAGCTTCTAAATTATGGACTTTCAAAACCATTTTAAGGCCCTAAATGTCAATTTTTAAGGAAATGGGTGCTCAGAAGTTGTGGACTCTTGAGTGGAGTCAGGAAATGTACTTATTAGATAACATTTCCAATAGACTATCATATATCCCAACTGAAAATTGTATGCCAAATTTGCAACCTTATGAAGTTGGCAATAAAATGTACGCTGTAGCAGCTCACACACCTATAGCACTTCATCTCGTAGCACTTCATCTCCTAGGGTTAGATTTTTGGATATTTATTGTTTCTCATTATTTATTTATGATAGAAAAGTCTCCTAGCCTCACTGCAAGAAAGTTCGACAAAGGGTGTAGTCATCACATCTCTTCCGAAAATAAAATACTACCATTCAAACCAATTTGTTTCCATTATTCCTTTATATTGTTTCATCATTTTCCATTTATAAATAGAAATCAAGTTTCATTGTATCTCTATATTTTGGTTATAAAACTATATATAATTTTGTTCCCTTTGTAAATTTTCATTAGAAAGATAGTTTCTATTTTTAATTTTAATTCTAAACTTGTCACTTAAACTTGAGACTCAACAATTTCTTATTGTTTCTAATAAAATAAAATATATATAACAATAATTAATGCAAGTAAAGAAATCATATGACTAAAAAA
The DNA here is from genome assembly GCA_034641835.2 of Pinus albicaulis. Classification (NCBI taxonomy): domain Eukaryota; kingdom Viridiplantae; phylum Streptophyta; class Pinopsida; order Pinales; family Pinaceae; genus Pinus; species Pinus albicaulis. The sequence continues at coordinate 325,163,736 of CM076584.1, read as the reverse complement.
AATTCAACCAAGCTCCTCATGTAACAATTATAGTGGCATAAAGCTTATTAATATATAGTTCAAAATCACTATGCTAAACACATTTAGATGGACATGAGCTTTATCATAAAGCTAAGTGGTGATTGAATTATTGATTTTTTTTAAATAAAGTTTTTCAAACATTAATCTATTAAAAATGTAGAAAATTTTGATGATATAAACATTATTATTGATAAATGTAGAAAATTTTGATGATATAAACATTATTATTGATAGTCACTTAAACTTGAGACTCAACAATTTCTTATTGTTTTTAATAAAATAAAAAATATATAACAATAATTAATGCAAGTAAAGAAACCATATGGCTACAAACAAATTCAACCAAGCCCCTCATGTAACAATTATAGTGGCATAAAGCTTATTTTACAGTGGCATAAAGCTTATTAAATATATAGCTCAACATCACTATGGTAAATACATTTAGATAGACATGAACTTTATCATAAAGCTAAATGGTGATTGCATTATTGATTTTTTTTTAAATAAAAATTTTCAAACATTAATCTATATTAAAAATTTAGGAAATTTTGATGGTATAAACATTATTGTTTCATTTATCTTAAGATATCATTAATCAATCTTTCAATCTTATTTCAAGTGGTTTTTAATGTAAAATATTAAGATATTTATACAATTAATTATTTAAAATTAAATAAAAATAATATAATTTAAATATATTTTCATGTATACAATAAATTGGATATATAATTACATGTAATTCTAAAAATTCTACTATCACAGTATGTTTTAAACATCTAATTTATATATAATCTGTATTTAAATAATATAAAAGCTATTTATTAATAATTGATTATAAAAAAATTATATATAAAAGATTCCCCTTTATATTAATATATTGACGATTAAATAGACTATAGGGCTACTTTCTTTTGAAATTTCAACCACATAGTATACACAATTTATATGAATAGTTACTTAATGACCTTTAATTAATAAAATTGACAATCTAAAAACACCCTATCACTTTTTCAAAAGCTGAAGAAATTGCCCTTCTTAACTAGTATTCATGGTACGGCACGGAATTTTGTCACCGTGAGCGAATATTCAAATCTATTTGAATGGCCCCGCCGTTTATTTAAATTTAATAATTATACTAATAGAAGCATTCCTCATTAAAATGTTTTTAATACACGTTAACGTTTGACCACCTTTCCCATGTTTCGACCGTCTCTTTCACAGAACCCAATACTTGCAACGACAATCGAGAAAACGATAGGCCACGAGCTGAACACGGTATTTATAGGGATGTTAGCGTTCCAGAAAATATTGTCCATCAATTGAACCACGCGGGCTTTTTACACTTTTCGGACAGACGACAATTTCAATCCACTCCGCAACACGGCTTTTTGGACTTTTCCGACCCAAAAACGACACGTCTCTCTATTATCACTCCTTTTGAAGCGCTTTTCATAACGTATCTCCGTATTAACAATTGCGCCTACCCATACCAACTGCAAATGACAACATGCCGTGTGAAAAGGGATGCTAACTTTCCAAAAAGCTTTTTCGCCTCAACGGATTAAACCTCCTCGGGATAAACACGGTGCCTACCACTTTATCAAAGTCAGAATCTCTCATATGATGTTGTCAAATTCACTTCTTTTCTCAACCCCAAAACAACGAACGCGTTTCTCCTCATTGCTTTTGAATATTTTCTCATAACACACATCCGCCCTAAACTCTTCGTGCCCTCCTCTATATATAATTAGCTGCAGCGCATTGTTATACGAAAATAAATTGGTGTGTACATGATCAGCTGCGGAATCAAGGTCGAGTTATAATCCATATCAAATCTTTTGTGTGTTGTGATCCTCATGGCCAAATATAAGCGCATCCGAGAGGACTGTTACTGCAATTCCGTTAACAGTAGCGAGGATGAGAATCCACCCAAGCGTTCCTGTTCGAAGTCCGATGCAGGGGTTCTATTACTCTCAGATCTTCTATTTGCAGATGATGACGTTGATGATATGGATGCTCGGGATTTACAGGCAGCGGAACATGAATTGTTGTTGGATATGATGAGAAGCCTCCACCAGGAAATTAATTCTTGCAACAGCCCAATGAGTGGCTCCGTCTCCCATGAAGAGGTACGATACGCGTTTGATAGTCATAATTTCGCAGATAACTGTAGTTCGTCTTGTGTTGTTAGGGAAAGTGTTCCTGCAAATTCATCATGTAAAATTGATGAAGAGATTTGTACAGTCAGCATCGACTATCTATTACACGCAACGGATGAGGAACTGGGTATCCCGCCTACTTCGTTGTTGGATCTGAACCAAAGTGATGATGAATCAACATTCTACTCTCATGACACAGAGACTGTTTGTAATGGTTTAGCACTTCAGATAGAGCTTCTCAGCGGGATCGATACTGTAGGTGGGATTGCCGGTCATTTGGTAGCAGCTCATGCGATGTGAGGGTAACAAGATGATAGTCATGAGGACAATTAACAATAGACGACATGAGAAGCAGTTAATAAGCAGCACCCCGCGATTCATTATCCCTAACCTCCCTCACAGGATACTTTCGTGCCATCGAAATTATCTATTACTCTGCAAATCAGCATGTACAATGACATATATAGATATAACACAATTTTTGCACTTTGTTTCTCCATTGTTCTTACTTCTTGCTAGCCTCTCATAACTTTATTGTATAAAATCGATTTTCACAAGCAAATTTACATAGTTAAACATATTAATTAGTCTCATATGATCTTGTAACAAGTTAGCGTATTATAGAAAGAAAAGCTGTAGAATTCCGTCGAATCAATACTACCAGTAACAAAAGAAATCCCAAAATTTCCGTTCATTCCTGATTGGACAAAAAAAACTTCACTGTCATTAATTTTGAAACTTCAATTCAGCCAATAATGGTATAACCCTGCTGTTCCCCCTCACAAAAATGCATCAATTGCAGGCTATAAAGGTAAGTCCTCGAAAACACAACTGAAGTTCAATTCCTCTACTTAGCATGATCACCCTAATCCTCTCACTCTCACTCGGGAGAAATTCTGACTGATATTCTTGTAAATTTGAAATAGAATCAAGTTTCGTGTGCATACAAATTTATTATTGTCTATAATTATATTAATATGTTTTAAATAATTTCTTTATTTTGATAGAAATATGTTTTAAATAAATTCTTTATTTTGATATATATATATATATATATATATTTTGTATATTAATATTAAAATAAGTATTAAATTTTCTATTCTATATAAATTAAAAATTTTATATTTTAAAAAATAATTTTGTTTTATATATTATATCATTTTATATCTTATTTTAATAAACAAATTGTGTAAATATTTCTAATATATTTTCTAAGCAAAGTTTCATTTGATGATAGTCATTTTTTATTAAATATTTACATATTAATTGTTTTTTTTTTAATTTAATTAATCTTTAAATTTAAATTTTATCTTATAATCATAAATGAAATATGGTTACATATTCTATTTTTTTAATTATATCAATTATCAAATTCTAAATATTAACTACTTTAAATCTATGTTTACTTTTTCCAATTTAGTTAATATAATTGTAAAATTACTATGCACATGGATATATAAGCTTATAAAAAGCAAAAAATGATGCCTATGCATAGATATCAATGGTATTTGCTAATATGGTTGTGCAACTAACATGTTATAGAAAACCCATTTGAAATAAAAAAATTTATTTTAAATTTGCCCCACACACATATATATTATTTCTTATTTAAAAAAATTGAATCATTTTAAATTTCTATTTTAAAAAATAAAATAAATAAATCTATATAAAAGTGAATTTGAAAAAAAAACTTATCATACCAAATAGAAGTTCAAAGTAAAATGTCAAATAGAGTAAAATGTCACATAGAAATGGTTTCTATGGTTTAATTTAGTAAAAAATAATTGTTTTAGAAAAAGATGTAAAATTATGTTTTAAATAAAAAATAAACAACTCATACCCAATAATATTTGCTCTCTCCAGCATTATAATTTGATTTTTTTAATTTAAAAAATAAATAAAATATCACAAAACCATTCCATGATTAGAGTTCTCCAAAAATGACTATATATTATAATAAAAAACAGTGTAAGAACGAGGGTCTCATTAGTAACTACTGATTAGTCTATTACAATTTGTAAAACCTAAAAAGTAAATAAAATATCACCAAAACCATTCCGTGATCAGGGTTCTCCAAAAATGACTATATATTATAATAACAAACATTGTAGGAACCAGGGTCTTATTACTAGCTATTGTTATTAATAATAGTGTCATTTAATTAATCATTATTATTTTTTATTTAGTTTATAATTAATGATAAAAAAATACAAAATTACATCAAATATCGTAACAATTTTTTAAAACCCATAATACTTTTAATAAAAAAATTAATATTTTTGTTGCAACAGCAAGAGTCTTATACATAACAACATGTACATGTTAGAGTCATTATAATTTGCAATTCTCTTACTATTAAAAAGTTAATAAATATCATCAAAACTATTTCATAATTAGGATTTTAAATAATTTATTTTATATATAATAAATTTATCTATTTACTTTTTATTCAAGTAATTTTTTAACAAAAATACCAAAATTAAAATAATAATATAATTATTTTTATTATCTATCATTTAAATAACAAAAATACCAAAGTTCAAACAACAATATAATTGTTTGAAAACCAGTTTATGTTGGATTCTGTTAGAGGAATTATATTTAATATAATTTTAAATAGTAAATTTTTTCATTTTCATTTTGTTAACTTTTATTTCGCCCAGAGGAGCATTCTACAGCCCAGTATAATCCAATGTGTAAGTATGTCATAAACCAAAGAAAAAAAAATCTAAATAATGTCGTCTTAAACAATAACTTACATAAACATTTAAATGAACAATTAAAAATTCATTAAAAATAAATTTAAACGATATAAACTTAAAATATGAAAAGGTTTACTTACATAAACATTTAAATGAACAATTAAAAATTCATTAAAAATAAATTTAAACGATATAAACTTAAAATATGAAAAGGTTTACTAACACTCAAAAAAGAGATATGGTAAATAAATAAAAATATAAATAAACCATAGGTATGTTAAACTAGCAATTGCACCACATGTTGCAAAGGAAACGACGTAAGGCGACAACACAAGAAAGAGTAGCATAGAAGAAAGAAGTAAAAATATACATATGAAAATAATACACAAGAAAGAGTAGCATAGAAGAAAGAAGTAAAAATATACATATGAAAATAATATCTATTGTTGATTCAGATAGATTTTTCTATTCCTTAATGCTTTTCCACTTCAAGAATGCAATGTATGTCTCTAAAGAATAGTAGGCTTCCTTTCAAAATCAAACTAATGTTCTAAAAAACTAATGACATATCGTAAGTTGAATGATTCCGAATCTTGAGTGATCTTGTTAGATGCAGAGGATGAAGTAGCATTCAAACTGCCTACAGCAGAATCAAAGGTCTTCCACTTGGTGGTGATAGCTATAGTGTTACTGCACAATTTGGATTTTCATTTCGGATCTTTAAAACATCCATCGTATGAACTAACCTATTATAAGGATTATTTTTTTGCTACTTCCAGAGAATTGTGCATATTGGAATGTAGTGATTAGGTTGATAATACAACATTTCTAGCAAAACATAATGAACTAACCTATTATAAGGATCATTGTTTTGACCATCTCAAACTTAATGTGATGCATAATGGTTATACACATAGCATTGAGAAACTCAATCATGAACCTAAGCACAACATCAAATGAAAATGATATAAAAGAAGAGAAAGCGAGAGTAGTTGCATGAGTTGTTAAAGCACCACTAGCACCTTACCGAAGATCTCGTCTAGCAACGTGTGCTTTGAGTTGAATTTGACATTGTAGCTACATTGATTTTTGTTGAATGCAATACCATATATGTTTAATATTTTAAATATTTTTTTAATGTCTCTTCATAGTTGTTGAGAATATAAGATGCATAGTTAATAATAACATTAAAATAATATTGAAATATGTGAACTAATAAGATAATAGCTATTCCATTTGTATTCATCTACTCCATGCAACAGTAATTTTGAGAAGCTTGGAGAAGAGACATTCTATAGAGGAAGCTCATTGTGTGACATTATCAAGCTTCAACAACCTCCATACTATCATGAACTTGCTCCATAATTATGTTAATTCATAATTCCTCATTCCAGGTAAATAATTATGTTAATTTTATTTCTCATAATTATGCTAATTCATAATTCCTTCATCATTAATTATGCTTAGATATTTCACTATATGAAAAGATTTAGCTATGCAAAGAGTTTTGTGAATAGATATTTCATTATATGGTAAATACAAAAAAAATTAAAATAAAATTTTCAATTAACCTATTCCTGCATAATTACAAATCAGACATCTCCATTGTGCACGAGTGCACTGCCTTAAGCTCCTTACTTCCACACATTTAGCCATTTATGTTTTTCTAACTGTGATAGTGTATTAATGATATATAATTTAAAACCGTATAAAAAAACCCATATATTTATACGATATTGTATAATTTTAAAATCATGTGAAAACACAATATCTTATATACTATGCATTAGTCATTAATTAAGAAGCTAATATATTAGGTTATCGAATGTATCAAATATCAATCATTTTGTTAGCTTTATAGAACAAGGTTGGCTGCAGGGCAGCAAGTCCCTGCCACCAGATCTCCTCTGTGTGACTGCGACCTACTACAAAGAAGATTATATTCTTCAATGTTAAACATGATTATTCACATTTTTCAATGTTAAACATGATTATTCACAGAGGTTTCTGAATATTCGAACCAGAAAACTGGTTGTGTTTGTACTCGCCACTAAACGACCTACCACAAAGAAGAAAAAGTGAACCCTACCAAGAAGGCAGAGGGTTTGTCATTTGAACTGTTTCTCAACCTCTTGTTGGAATACTGTCTTCAGATTCAGCTAAAGTTGGAGCAGAAGCATGCCAAGATAAAAGATCAGACAGATAACAGTGGTACCGAAGTTAGAACAGAACCAGAACAGTCTAAAGCCATGAATAAAGGTCACAAGTTTTTTCTGCTACCGGTTTTTAAGGACATGGGTTATTTACAAACCATTTTAAAAGGAGATACACGAGATGACAACTCATTTTTAGCTAATTTAAAGTTTGCAAGGGTGGGAGGAACGCCGGATTTATTAAGGGATTCCTCTGCCAAAGAAGAAAGCAGAGGCCAGGTGATTACAACTAATGAACCTGAAAGCAATCGTGCACAGAAACTTACGACTGAGATATTCAACCTATCAGTAACGAATGTCGAGAAAGTGAGGTCCATATTGTCTGCAGTCTCATTGACAGAACTTATGGAGCTTGTGCCTCAAATTGGAAGATCTTCTCATGATTACCCAGATAAGAAGAAGCGTTTTTCTGTTCAGGACTTCCTCAGATACACTCAAACTGAAGGTAAGAAGCATTTTTGTAATGCACGTGTGTTGTTTTAAGACATGCTTTCTTTAGCTTTCAAGTCTTTTTTATTTTCAGTCATTGTACATTGTTCAGGCTTTAATTATTGTACATTCTTTGAGTCCATTCGTTTGTGCAATTGAATTAAAAGCAGTATGTGCAATGCATAATATTATCTGGGCCAATATCAAAGGACATTTTTTAAGCCTAAGTCTCTAATGCAAGAACATGACATGTTCTGCATTGAATTTCCAATGGCAATGATCCGAGAGAATCTCATATAAGGACAATCATTATAGCATAAGTGACACAAGCCTGCATGGGAAATCTTCAGTTCTCTCATTTGCGAGCTAAGTACACAAAATTGAAAAGGCAGCTCATGAGCCTGGCCTTGAACTGTGCCATTAATCTTGCAAGGTTCAGAACCATTCTCTCAATTGTCGATAATCACCTAATACAGACCCCCAAGAGTTTGCAAATATTAACTTCCTGTCTGCAACGACGTGATAGTTACACACACTTATAAGTTAGATTAATGCTCGCATACGATCATAAGTTATAACCTATATATCCCAAAAACAGCTTCTGGCAGCTGGAGGACATCACTACCAGGCATAAAAGCACCCACGACTTGCAAACTGTAGCTGAGATATTAAACGAGGATCATATGGTCAGCGTTTTTGTTTGCATAGTAAATAATAATCGAAGGTTTAGTTAATAAAGTTCATAGAAGAGTAATGCTGAAAAAAATACAATACAGTGATAAATCGAAAATGATAACCTTTATACACAACTGCGCTTAAAAGTTAAAACTACCTTACCACAAGAGATAATAAATTAACTTATTGAAGTAAAATAAGAGATAATTAATATTTAATAAATAAAATAATGCATATATGTGTCGATATCAAGCATCTTGAGCTTTCGATACGATAGAAGTTTATTGCATGTAGTACACGTGGTTGCTGTGGGTATCAATGGTTTGGTTTTTTTCTTCCTGAATTTAGGATCAAACAGGTTGTTTGAGCAGTTTGTTGTTTAATTCATTACCTGAAACATAAACAAAGATCTACATCCAGTACCTTGCTCACTTTCTCGATGCGTCAAAGATGGATTTCGTTGAAGCCCTGTAACTAAGAACTTAAAATTCTAAATGTGCAGCATTCCGGACGCTTGCTTTCTCCACCTGCTGTGGCTGGGCAGCAGCACTTCCAATCACCCACAGTGCAGCAACAGTGTAATGCAATGCATTCTCTGTTATCTTGGCCTATATGATCTTGGGTTTCAAATCTCGGTGGACCTTCATGTATTATATGTCTTCTCTTTTTTTTTTATCAGTTTCAGAGCTAACCTGAGCTTGACTACCTCGTAAAAGGCCCACGAATATGCAGGAATTTCTTGTGATGAAGAATTTGTATAACATTTACGCTAAAGCCCACATTGGTATTGTATTCAAAGCACAACAGCTGTTGGAACTCGATAAGACATGTTATATTAATTCAGTTTTAGAGTAATTCATGTTATATTAATTAACGCAGTATTGACATTCAAGCAATTAATTTTGCAGCGGGTATATGGCACCAAAGTACGTTATGTACAGGTAATTGTCTGTTAAAGCTGATGTTTATAGTTTTGGGGTTCTGTTCTGGAGCTTATAGGTGCAAGAAAGAATGTTGATCTTACATTTAGTTCCTTTGTACAGTCTATATTTTTTAGCCGTAGTTTACTTCGCTTCGCTTTCGAAGATGTTCTGAAAAGTATGGAAATTTTGATAAGGATTTTTTAAAATTTTACTGGAAACTTTGAAATTTTGTAAATTAATGTTACAGTAGTCCAAATATGTAAATTTCCCAATTTTACAGAGGGTTAAATTGTATTCCCTGGAAGAAACATTATTAATATATATGGCAATTGTTTATATTTAACAGAAGTGTTGGATTACGAAAATTGATCATGTTGTGTGAAATGCTAATGCTTCAGCCAGAAATGGTACTCACATCTCTATTGTCGTGTTCTTGGCCGCCCCCAAAACCTAAGCTTGGAAATTGTCAGATTGTCGCTGCCCGAACTGAGTCTTAATCATCTCAAAAACACAGGAAAATCTCGCGTATCGTATTGTACTGAAGATGTTGCAGGCAAGATAAGCAGTTGCAGCCCGCAGGTGGAGGAATATGGGAGCTGCGGCTGCCATTGTCGGAAGGAGGTTCATGTCGCTGGTGGCGAAGCCCGGCGAATTGTGCGGCAGTGCACGACATCAGAGCGCCGGTACCCTCAAGCTTTGCAAGGGTAAAAGCCGAGGTAATGTCTGTAATAATTAAAATGTCGCTAATAATTATGCTTCAACTGATGTTCCTCTCGATCTGGCTCAGTTGTGGGTGCTCAACGAAGAGCTCAGGCAAGGCTGGAGGTCCTTCAGAGAAGAGCTCTGGATCTGGCTCAGGTAGGACGAAATCCCTGCACAATATACAACCACTTCTTCCAGTTTGATATGTTACAACTGGAAGAAACTATCAAAAGTAAGAAATGCCTTTTAGATTTCAAAATTTGGTTGCTGGGATTATTTTAGCTAATGTTCTCTTGTGAAGAATGTCTTGTAGATTGCAAAAAATGGTTAAATTTTATTGGAAAATTTGACGTATGATTTCATTTAAAGATCAATACTGAATCTGAAAGTAAAACATTTAGTGAGATTTCGAGTAAATTGCTGTTTGATTATATGCAATTAAATGAATATTTGATACTACAAAGTTCTATAATGTTCATAGAAACAAAGGATCGAGAGAGAACATTCTCACATGCAGAGTCATGCATAGCTCGTCCAGAAAATTGAGTTGGATTTCATGTGGAGTCGAACTTGTTATCACGATGACAAGTGCATCACAGGCGAATCCGACCGTCTGAAAGCTTCATCCAAGCCGCTTTCATTTGGGTACTTTTATTCAGTTTTGATTTAATAACTTCACCTCAATAATAATGATCGTAGAGATAAATTTCACAGTCTTAGAATTTTATTTTCCAACCACCTGCGGAAGAGAGCTCACACTTCCAGCCATCTCATATTGCAGGTAAACCTCCAGATATAAATACATGTACAGCGAAGACAAAGTATACCAGTGTTCCGAATGTGTCGCAGTCAAGCAGATACCTCATTTTGATCGTTTAGAGGGCGATCACGGACTCACTGAATGAAGTCCTTCGTTTCTTCCGGAGGTAGGTGTTGCAGAGACCTGTAGCGAGAACGAAGAATTCTGGCCTATTCTTCAAGTTGAAGAAGCGCTGAATGAAAAGGCCAAGGAAGAAAGCACAATGACGCACAATGACAGCGTGATGGCAAGCATAAGGACAACTGTTCAGTGTAACAGAACCCGTGGCAGCATAAGCGGTGGACAATGATTTTTTATTTTCGGTGGAAAATGTTTGAGATTAACGCTGGAACTTTGGTTATATATGTATGCCTCAGGATACCGATCTCATACTAATGTTTATGGAAACTTATGAAACATACAAAGCATTCATTCAAACTAATGCTAGCATTAGTTTCCGAGAGTGAAATCTCAATCAAAAATATGCAAAAAAGAAGATTTTACCCTAAGTTTTTAGAGATCTGGCCTCGATATGAGGCCAAATAAGACCTCCAAAATTTCTAGTGGTTGAAATAGCGGCCAGAGGTTTGTTATTGGTTTAAAAAAAATTGTTTATTAAATATAAAATCAAAACTTTGGATTATAAGTTTCATTTTTAACTCGGTTGTTGTGCAACACTAATGAAAATCTAAAAATCGATTACAAGAGTCCCTGCCATGCCGCAGGCGGCAGGGACTAATAAGAAAATGAGTGATAACATTGATTTTTCACGTTGATGTGGACACCACCTCTCGTTTCTCTAATTTGTGAGAAAAAATTAAGACAAACGGCGTTTTCCAATTGTAAAATACTTTTATGTTGTGTCACTTCCAAGTTAGATTTTCATATTTCCTCTCCGACTCTTTGTTCACTACTCTATAAGAGTCAGTGACAGCAGGAGACGAAGCACTTAATCGTGAATGAAATAGATAGAAAAGAGGACAAAGCATGAGTAGTTGCAGGAAGAGTTAATCCACAACTCCTTACGGTATTTAACACAATGGCTGAGCATATATTTTGTGCATACTGATTACTATTTGCAAACATCAAAAAGCTTGTTTTCCTGCCAGCTGCAAATTAATGTAATACTAGTAGTTAAAATAAATTAAGAGTTTCTTGTAACCAGTTGGCCAACAAGCAACCAATTACCTCTCACGACTTCTTATCAACCTCTCTAAGCCGTCTAAAAATATGCATTTACTTCCATAAAAAAGGTTAAAGAAATGAAATCTGTAATTACGGCCGTGGAAACAAAGCCGAAAAATAGTGAGCAGCTTGTGCGTGACGAAACGACGGCGTTTTCCAATTGTAAAATACTTTTATGTTGTGTCACTTCCAAGTTAGATTTTCATATTTCCTCTCCGACTCTTTGTTCACTACTCTATAAGAGTCAGTGACAACAGGAGACGAAGCACTTAATCGTGAATGAAATAGATAGAAAAGAGGACAAAGCATGAGTAGTTGCAGGAAGAGTTAATCCACAACTCCTTACGGTATTTAACACAATGGCTGAGCATATATTTTGTGCATACTGATTACTATTTGCAAACATCAAAAAGCTTGTTTTCCTGCCAGCTGTAAATTAATGTAATACTAGTAGTTAAAATAAATTAAGAGTTTCTTGTAACCAGTTGGCCAACAAGCAACCAATTACCTCTCACGACTTCTTATCAACCCCTCTAAGCCGTCTAAAAATATGCATTTACTTCCATAAAAAAGGTTAAAGAAATGAAATCTGTAATTACGGCCGTGGAAACAAAGCCGAAAAATAGTGAGCAGCTTGTGCGTGACGAAACCGGGCTGCCTAGGAGCTTCGATCAAGAAACCAAAATTTAATTGAGGAAGTGTGAGAGCTTTTGCGCAGAGTGGAAATCATTTAATTATTTAAAACTTTGGGAAGAAAACCTACCTGAGCCGTGAAAAATCGACCTTAGCAAGAACGATTTAGCGTCAAATAGTCCAATGGAAGTATCACAGCAGGGTTCGAAACCTGTTCTGGTGCAGCGGTGCTCCCAAACGCAACAAGAAAGAAATGGAACCCCTGACTACAGAAGAATGAAATTTCGGTTTTGTTCGACGCAGTTATGGCGTTTATCATTTCAATTTTTGTAACCGATTCTTGTAATCGTTTCAACCCGACGGCAAAGAATGGTTTAATCGTCTCACATTTGATCGGACGCCGCAGACAAGTCCACAGTGGCAATTGGGTATGTTGGTTTCAAATAAGTACGACTTACGTCGTAATAAATAAAACTTCTTTTTATATTATTGAGGAGGTATGGTCAATAAATAAAAATATAAATAAACTAGAAGTATGGTAAACAAACAAAATATTTTTTTATATTTACTCAATAAACCACTCTATATTTACAAAAACACAAAAAGAGGTTTTATTTAGGTGAAGCCTATGGGAAAAAATATTATTAATACCATGGGCCAAATACCATGGGACAAACTATTAATAATACCATGGGACAAATACCATGGGATAAACTATTAATAATACGATGGGACAAATACCATGGACCAAATTATTATTAATACCATGCCAAAAAAAAAATTATTAACCCTAACATTAATATTAAAATATTAATATTATTAAATTTAATAAAATTATATTAATACAATATTAAATTTGTTATATTATAATATATATTAATATGTCATGATATGTGATAGAGGTGGAGAAATGGGGTGACTAACAAGGGAGAGATGGAGATAAATTGAAGGAGAGGGGAGAAGAGGAATGAAGAGAGAGAGAGGGATAAGAGTGAGAGACTTAGAGAAGGATTAGAGAGGGAGAGGGAGACATAAATATGGAGGTGGGAGAGAGATAAGGAGAGATGGAGGGAGAAGGAGAGAGGATTGGTGGGTAGAGAGAGAGAGAGAGAGAGAGAGAGAGAGAGAGAGAAGGGGCAACGGAGAGGGAGGTAGGAGAGTAAGGGAGAGAGAGGGATAAGAGTGAGAGACTTAGAGAAGGATTAGAGAGGGAGAGGGAGACATAAATATGGAGGTGGGAGAGAGATAAGGAGAGATGGAGGGAGAAGGAGAGAGGATTGGTGGGTAGAGAGAGAGAGAGAGAGAGAGAGAGAGAGAGATAAGGGGCAACGGAGAGGGAGGTAGGAGAGAAAGGGAGAGAGAGGGAGGATGAGAGGAGGAGGAGAGAAGGAGGGATAGTGAGATGGAGTTGGAGGCGGAGAGATGAAAGGAAGAATAAATACATAGAGAGGGAGTGAAAAGGGAGAGATGGAGAGAGAGTGTGTATATTTAGGGGTGAGAAAAAGATACATAGAAGGAGTGATGGAGACAAGGGGGGAGAGAAGAAGAAAGGGAGGGATAAGTAACATAGTTGGAGAGTGAGATAGAGTGATGGGGGAAGAGAGAGGATTAGAGGGAAGAGAGAGAGGGAGAAAGAGAGAGAGCTGGGGGGGGGGAAATAGAAGAAGGTGAGAGAGAAAGGGAGAGAGAGGAACATTGAGAGAGAGGAAGATAGTAATGGGGGAAGAGAGAGTATTGTAGGAGAGAGAGAAAGAGAGAGAGAGAGAGAGAGAGATAGAGAGAGAGATGGGGGAAGAGAAAGGCAGGTAGGAGAGAAAGGGAGAGAGAGGAAGGAAAAGAGAGGAGGAGAGAGGGGACGAGAGAGGTAGGGAAAGAAATATGGATTTGGAGGGGGAGAGAGGGAGGGATAGAGAGATGACCTGGATGGGGAGAGAGGGAGGGAAGAAGAAAGACATATAGAGTGAGTAGTGGAGAGAGAGGGGGAGTGACAAGGGAGAGATGGAGAGGGAGTGTGTATGTTTGGGGGTGAGACAAAGAGGAAAATAAGGAGATATGGAGAGAAGAGGGGAGAGAAAGAGAGAGAGAGAGGCATATGGTAACAAAGTTGGAAGGTGAAGATAGAGAGAGAGAGAGAAGGGGGAGAGAAAGGAAGAGAGAGTGTGAAGAGAGGTAGGGAAAGAGAGATGGAGATGGAGAGGGAGAGAGAGGGGGAGGTAAGAATAACGACATAGAGGGTGAAAGGTGGAGACAGAGAGATAGGGAGAAAGGGTAGTAGGAGGGAAGAGAGATAGAAGCGACGAAGAGGGAGGGAAGGGGCAGAGAGAGAGAGAGAGAGGAGGAGGAGGAGGAGTTAGTGATATATAGATAGATTGGAGAAAGATATTTTATTTTTTGGGGTTGATATAGAGAGATAGAGGGAGATAGAGATATAGATGTAAGGTGAAGAGAAAAAGAGATAGATGGAGAAAAGGAGGGAGGGACAAAGAAATTGATAGATATGGAGTGAGAGAGTGTGTGTGTTTGGTGGGGTGAGATGGAGGGATATATAGATATAGATGGGGGGAGAGATGGAAGAAGATTTCTTGCAGTAGATGCATTGATTCCAGTGTAGATGGTGATTTCTAATCCTATTTGATTGCTTGCACTAGATGCATTGGTTTTGGTGTAGATGCTGATTTCTAATGATATTTGATTAATTACACTAGATGGATTGATTTCAATGAAGATGATTTCTAATCATTTTTTATTACTTGCACTATATGCATTGATTTCAATGTAGATGGTGATTTCTAATCCTATTTGATTGCTTTCACTAGATGCATTAATTTCAATGTAGATGTTGATTTCTGATTATATTTGATTTCTTGCACTAGATGAATTTATTTCAATGTAGATGATTTTTAATCCTATTTGATTTCTTGCACTGAATGCACTGATTTCAGTGTAAATGGTGATTTCTAATCCTATTTGATTTCTTTCACTAAATGCATTGATTTAAGTGTAGATGGTGATTTCTAACCTTATTTTATTGCTCCTATTTGATTGCTTGCACTGAATGCATTGATTTTAGTGTAGATGGTGATTTCTAATATTATTTGATTACTTTCACTAAATTCATTGATTTACGTGTAGATGGTGATTTCTAATCTTATTTGATTGCTTTCAGTAGATACATTAATTTCAATGTAGACGTTGATTTCTAATTATATTTGATTGCTTGCACTAAATGCATTGATTTAAATGTATATGATTTATAATCATATTTGATTGATTTCACTAAATGCATTTGTTTCAGTGTAGATGGTGATTTCTAATCTTATTTGATTGCTTGCACTAGATGCATTGATTTCAGTGTAGATTTTGGTTTTTAATCTTATTTTCCTACTTGCACTAGACGCATTTATTTGAGTGTCGATGTTGATTTCTAATCATATTTAGTTACTTGCATTAGATGCATTGATTTCAGTGCAGATGTTGTTTTCTATTATTATTTGATTTCTTGCATTAGATGCATTGAGTTAAGTGTATATGTTGATTTCTGATTTGATGTAATTGGATGTATGATGGTACATTAATTTTAAAGTCATTGGAATTATAGTGTGCAATGATTTCAGTGTAAGCACAAAAAATTATTGACCATGTACACTGATTTTTGTGTTATAGTAATTAAACATATTATTATTGGAGAGCAATAGAGACAAGGTATGATGTTCACTACAACAACTCAAGCTAAATATTTAAATGGTTTACGATTC
The DNA here is from genome assembly GCA_034641835.2 of Pinus albicaulis. Classification (NCBI taxonomy): domain Eukaryota; kingdom Viridiplantae; phylum Streptophyta; class Pinopsida; order Pinales; family Pinaceae; genus Pinus; species Pinus albicaulis. The sequence continues at coordinate 325,147,540 of CM076584.1, read as the reverse complement.
CAACTGTCCTTTTCAAATAATCAATATGAAAAGATGAGAAAAGTAACAAGGGTGAAAATAGGAATAGTAGAAGAAAATAGTTTGAAATCGATCACAATGAAGACTATTAACAATTGAATACATTCTTATTATTCATAGTTTCTATCATTCAATATTATTACATTGTCACTTTGCATTCAAAATTTTTATTTCATCATTAAAGTTATTTTACAATATTTATCATCTCAACAAACTCAGGTAACTAAGCAAATTTAAAATTAAAATTACTCAATAAATATCATACATCTTTAACATATTTAAAATGGTTATATTAATATTAGATGTATTTACACATTATTGATAAAATTAAGCATGTCTTCCTCATATTATCGATAGATTTTCCTTGGTCGCACATGACTGAAACCAACCTAGATCCATCTTAACTCGGGATCTATCTTAACTATGGATCTGTCAAGCGCCGAGAGGGATAAAATCTCTCGAGGTGCAAACCTTTCCTCAAGTTTTTCACTCAAAAAAGAGATTGGCACCTCGAGAAATTTGATCCCTCTTGGCGCTTGATAGATCCGAAGCTAAGATGGATCTAGGCTGGTGTTATTGTATAATGTTATATTTAAAAATATATATATGAAATTTTCTCTTTTTTTATGATATTAAATGATATTTAAAATGAAATTAAGATTAATTTAATTTAAAATATTCTCTTTGTTATGATATTAAATGATATTTAAATAAAATTAAGATTAATTTAATTTAATGTTCTTAGGAAAAATATGTTTGTGTTAGTATGCTTTCTATATATTTGTAGCTACATTTATAATATATTATAAATATAAAAAGATATAATGGCTTATATTCTTTTTGATATTGTTAGTTCTATTGATTCATGGATTAATGTTCAATTACTCTATGATTTTTATATATCAATTGCAATATTTAAGAATATATCATGGAGGGAAATATGTTAAAAACAAATTTACAATTTATTTCATTTTTCAAGGAATTCAAATATGTTGGACATCTAATCCAGTAAGGGTTATGGTGTAGAATTTGAACACTCAAAAGGATTCCAAGAGATAACATGAATCCAAGAGTCACTCCAATGTATTACAAATGCACATCATATGAATAATATATGCATTCAATGATTATCTTGGCCATGGTTGTATTTAACATGGTATGAGAGATAGGACAATTCCCACCCTGGTTAAATCTGAACCACTAGTTGGTGGTCTTTCTATGCATTTTAGCCCTTTCATCAGCTAGTGGTCTTTCTATGCATTTTAGCCCTTCCATCACTCCTGCACTTCTAAGCTAAATTCTAGCTAATTCTCTGCCCCTCTACCACTCAGATATATGGTGTTGAACCCTCTGCCAACTAGATTTGAATTAGGTTTTCTTCCTACATTCCTATTAAAAGAAAAAATTGACAAAACACATCTATCATTTCCGTGCGCACTGTTTTGTGACTATTTACCTTCTCTTCAAAAATAGAAAAAGAAAAGGGGGAAAAATATTGTTTTCTCGACCAAATTATTCTTGGGCCCATTATTCATCCTTTGTCAAAGATTTATTTTCTATAAGGATCCATCAAGCTAGATAAATGTTGAAGGTTGAGTTTCTCCCACTATTCTTACTGGCCAAAGTTCCTTCTTGAGAGAATACATTGAGATTAATTTATACAAGGCATTTCCTGTGGTTGTTTTGGATAAGTTATAGTCAAAAGAGGTCGTGTTTCCACTTGGTGTATTGTTGGTCGAGCCTCTTTCTAGTTGGGTTTAAATAATAGTGTAGAAAGGGGCCAAGTCCCTTTACTCTCTTTGCTGGACAAATCACCCTGGTTGTGGATCAAAGTTTCTAGTATTGTTGGTCGTGGTTCAAGTTTATGACTAGTGGTGAGGCATTTTTTTAGTCTGTGTTCTGTTGGAATCTATACGGTGGGTCGAATCAACTCAAGGAGAGGCCAAATACTCATTATTCCCACTGGATGTATTTATCCTTGCTCAAGGGAATGAGTTCTATTGTGTTGCATACCCTAGTTTCCACATTCAAGTTCTAGCTGTTTTTTCATGTGTTGGCCAATTCCTATCCCAAAGGAAATTGAATTTACAATGGTTGTAGCAGAATTTGGAGGCCAAGTTCTCTTGTATAAGAATGCAGAAGTTTCTGGACGTGGTGTGTCATGTTTTGTTTCCCATTTGATGAGTGCAAAAGTGTTGAAGGAAGCCACAATTTTCCCTCTACCACTCAGATCTATGGTGTTGAACCCTCTGCCAATTAGATTTGAATTAGGTTTTCTTCCTGCATTGCCATTAAAATAAAAAATGGACAAAACACATCTGTCATTTCTGTGCGCACTATTTTCTAACTATTTACCTTCTCTTCTAAAATAGAAAAAGAAAAGGGGGCCAAATATTGTTTGTTTGACCAAATTATTCTTGGGCCCATTATTCATCCTTTGCCAAAGATTTATTTTCTATAAGGATCTGTCAAGCTAGATAAGTGTTGAAGGTTGAGTTTCTCCCACTATTCTTGCTGGCCAAAGTTTCCTCTTGAGAGAAGACATTGAGATTAATTTGTACAAGGCATTTTCTGCAGTTGTTTTGGATAAGTTCTAGTCAAAAGAGGTCGTGTTTCCACCTGGTGTATTGTTGGTCGAGCCTCTTTCTTGTTGGGTTTAAATAATAGTGCAAAAAGGGGCCAAGTCCCTTTACTCTCTTTGCTAGACAAATCACCTTGGTTGTGGGTTGAAGTTTCTAGTATTGTTGGTCGTGGTTCAAGTTTATGACTAGTGGTGAGGCATTTGTTTAGTATGTGTTCTATGGGAATCTATACGGTGGGTCGAATTAGCTCAAGGAGATGCCAAATACTCATTATTCCCACTGGATGTATTTATCCTTGCTCAAGGGAATGAGTTCTATTGTGTTTCATACCCCGGTATCCACATTCAAGTTCTAGGTGTGTTTTCATGTGTTGGCCAATTCCTATCCCAGAGGAAATCAAATTTACAATGGTTGTAGCAGAATTTGGAGGCTGAGTTATCTGGTATAAGAATGTAGAATTTTTTGGACGTGGTGTGCCATGGTTTGTTTCCCATTTGATGAGCGTAAAAGTGTTGAAAGAAGCCACAATTTTCCCTCTACCACTCAAATCTATGGTGTTGAACCCTATGCCAATTAGATTTGAATTAGGTTTTCTTACTACATTCCCATTAAAAGAAAAAATGGACAAAACACATCTTTCATTTATGTGCGCACTTTTTTGTGACTATTTACCTTCTCTTCAAAAATAGAAAAAGAAAAGGGGGTCAAATATTGTTTGCTTGACCAAATTATTCTTGGGCCCATTATTCATCCTTTGTCGAAGATTTATTTTCTATAAGGATCCTTCAAGCTAGATAAGTGTTGAAGGTTGAGTTTATCCCATTATTCTTTCTGGCCAAAGTTTATTCTTAAGAGAAGACTTTGAGATTAATTTGTACAAGGCATTTTTTGCGGTTTTTTTTGGATAATTTCTAGTCAAAAGAGGCCATGTTTCCACCTGGTGTATTGTTGGTCAAACCTCTTTCTAGTTGGGTTTAAATAATAGTGCAGAAAGGGGCCAAGTCCCTTTACTCTCTTTGCTGGACAAATCACCTTGGTTGTGGGTCGAAGTTTCTAGTATTGTTGGTCGTGGTTCAAGTTTATGACTAGTGGTGAGGCATTTGTTTAGTCTGTGTTCTGTGGGAATCTATACGGTGGGTCGAATAAGCTCAAGGAGAGGCCAAATACTCATTATTCCCAATGGACGTATTTATCCTTGCTCAAGGGAATGAGTTCTATTGTGTTGCATACCCAATTTTCCACATTCAATTTCTAGGTGTGTTTTCATGTGTTGACCAATTCCTATCCTAGAGGAAATCGAATTTACAATGTTTGTAGTAGAATTTGGAAGCTAAGTTCTCTTGTGTAATAATGTAGAAGTTTCTAGACGTGGTGTGCCATGGCTTGTTTCCCATTTGATGAAAAAGTGTTGAAGGAAGCCACACTTTTCTGATTTTATTGTTGGACGTATTGATACACCCACTCACCGTATTGTGTGGAGGCTTCTCACTGATTAGAGAGTTAAATGACTGTTGTAAATAGCTCAACTAGTTTGTTGAAGGTGTGCTCATAATACTAAAGAAAACCACTATCATTTGCAAGTTGAAATGTACTCACATTCCTTGTTTTAATTTGTATTTATCAGTTATATAATAATGCATAAATCTAAAGCTTATTTCTCAAAATGGTTTACGTTGAATTTGTTTTGGAGACTGTGATCGATGCTGTGTTTTTGGCATATAGTACATATGTGCTCAACATATGGTACAAAACTAGTGAACTTACAGTGACCTGAGCATTTTCACCTGTGAGTTGCATTAATTCTCTGTCGTGGGAATTTGGAAGTGATGGGATAATTACTAGAGCACTCGTGGAAGCAAAGTTTTTTTTATCAGAAGTAGAACCAACCCTTGGCAGCCGCCATAAATGAGAGTGAGCAAAGCAACAACTAATTTTATGGAACCTAAGCTTGGGAAATTTAAAATCATGTTACCACCCGCCTTTAGATCCATGTACCAGAGATTGAGATAAGGCATCTATTAATGGTAGCTATTGGATTCAAAGGCCTTGAAGGCATTCTCTTAATATTCGATAGCAATCTAGGGGCATACTTGTTTCTTATTTTCTTGGCATATGTGACACCAATAATGCACAACACACATTCCTTGCTCTTAAATGACCAATGATATTTTCGTCTCTCTAGTGATACTAAATATAAGTGACGGTATTGGGTGAATAAGAAAGTCTCTTTTTATCAAGAAAGTTGAACAATATTATAAATTTTATAAAAAAAGTGCTATAGTGGAATTTTGTCTTAGAGCTATTATGCAAGATAAATCTATATATCAACTCAGAAATATAATTATGTGTATGTGATTAGAGGTACACCAAATCTTGCTTAACATATTCCATTGTCAATGTATTTCTGCTTGAATTCACTTCCTTTATTTTTTGAGTCTTTATTTTTTTTCCACACAATGGTGAAACTTGATAGTTTATTAGAGTTATTAATAAATCTAATTATGTAAACTACTGAAAGCACAATTAACATTAGCAAGGAAACTCTTTTTGGCATTCAAACTCGCTTGCAACATACACAAGAGATGATTGATTTCTTGCAACTTGAGTCACAAGTGCAACAAGATGAGTTACAATAGCATAAGCATCATTCTGAAACTATTTTTGTTGAGAACAATCTAATGTTTGAGCATGAGAAAGATTCCCTTCAGCTACCAGAAACTAGTCAAGTGATTGAAAGATCATATTTGCATGCAGATGCAGAGGTTCAGTGTGCATTTCCCAAGCCAATCATTAGACCTTGGGAAGAGATTGTTAGAAACAAGCACAAAATAGGTCTTGGATATGATAAGGAGGTGTATTTTCATATTCCATATTACTCAAATCCCATCAAATTTTAGAGTTTCGGATTTCTTCACGACAACTCACCTTTAATTCTTCCAAATTCTGCTTCTCCACATTTGCATCCAAAAGTTGTCAAATGCCAACATTGTGACAGTGTTGGCCATGTGAAAGATCATTTTTTTTATCTTCACCTATGCAAGAATTGTGGTCAGAACACTCATTCTTTAAACAAATGATTCAAAAACAAGCTTCGTGTAAGAAAAAATATTCGCCTTGAATGGATCTCTTCTTGGAAATGGGCTTCAACAACCAAGAAGATATTTCAGTCATGTGTCATAATTTCTTCTCGAGTATTAAAAAGTACTACATTTGAGTTTTCTCCATCATCTCACCTTGTATCTGATAAGGTGGGAATTGATGGTCATGTAAAATCTTCAAAGCCACATCAAGCAAGCTTGAGCCACAACCTGAACCTGTTTCCTAACCCTATAGTTAGAGACAACCATAACCATATTCATAGTTGTAGCCATAGACACAAAAGCCCTTGAGCATGCCTATGGTTGGTGGAATTCCTTAAACCACCATAGGTTTCAGACCTCCCTTTTCCAAGTTGAAGGTATCCCTCTCCAAAGAATTAAGGACACTTCCTCTAGAAAAAGACTTCAACGTTTTTCCAAATTTGGACGAGGTCTAGGAATCACACTAAGAATTCCTTTAGTTGGTGGCCTTCCTTAAACCACTGCAGGTTGTAGACCTCCCTTTTTCAGGTTGAATGCTCCCTCTTCAAATCATTAGGAGCACTTCCTCTAGTAGAAGACCTCATCTTCTTGCCATATTTGGAAAAGTTTCAGGAACTGCGCTAAGCATTCGAGTGTTGGTGTTCATCCTTAAAGCACTGTCAGTTCAGACCACTAGTTCTCCCACTTTATGCCATCATCTCAGAGAGTAAAATCAACTTATTGTTGTCATCCATTGTTGTAATTTTGTATTAGATCTCTCTTCTTGGACTCTTATATACCCATTCGAATTAAGAGGGGGGGATTTTGGACACATAATCTGCTAAGGGTTATAGTGTGGAATTTGAATAGTGAAAAGAAGTCCAAGAGACCTTGGAAGATGAATTAAAGAGTCACACTAATGTATTATAAATGTATATCATGTGAATAACATATGCATTCAATTATTATCTTTAATATTTGGTCTTCTCCATGGTTATGTTTAACAAAATACAATTTTTTGCTCAGGTAAAATAAAATAAAATAAAATAAAATAAAAATCATGCATCAAAGGAAATACAAAATTGTATGATCCAATCTAAGGGATTAAGTATTGATTTTTTGGGAAGTCATTAATTATGCAAATTACACAATTAGCAGAACTCCAGAAAGTCTTTGAAAAAATAACATTGAAAGAAGGATTGAGTAAAATGAAAGAAAATGTAAGTCATTTATGTATTTTTAGTAGTAAATCGTGGGCTGAAATTCCTTGTCTGTAAAGGAAATCATTACAACAACAAAAATGAGAAGTTCATTTTTATGGGGTATTCTAAAAATGTAGAATTCTATAGAATTCTTCAACCTCATATAAATGAAATTATTATAAGTAGAAATTTTAATCTTGATGAAGGTATTTAAACCTATGAGTCTAATTCTATGTTTCTGGAATTTTTGGAATTCATGCACTCTTCAATTCCAAAGATTTATGTTAATGATCCTAATCTTGTTTATTTTTCAAATGATAGTAATTTTTATGAAAATTAACCTCTACTTATTCACCTTCCTTCAATTAGATTCATTGAACATGAACCTACACTAACACTACTAGTTCATAAATGGGTTCACACAACAAGAGAAACAATTAGTGATCTTTCCAATGATCCTATATATCAATGTCATATATATTCCCAGTTCTAATGAGCCTCATTTATTTTTTCTTAAGTATCACAAGCTTATGATGTAAGAACATTCATGGAAGACACTACTCATCCAAATTGAGGTGCATTAAGTAACAAAGAATATTGTTCTTTAATGGTGAACAAGGATTTGGTATCGTATACCTCCTTAAAAAGGAAGAAAAATTATCAAATGGAAACGAAAAAATAGAACTAAGTATGCATAGTATGGAAGCTTTGAAAGATATAATTCTCAATCTCTTCCCAAAAGGGTTTTTCAAGGTGAATATATTTACTATAATGAAAAATTTATCTCCATAGCCAAAATGAATCTCAATTGCCTTTATCTAGTCCTTACTACCTCATATAAATGGGAGATGCATAAGACGGATGTTAAATCCATTTTCTTGTTTGGGAATTTGTGAGATTAAATTTAAATGGAGCAACCTCCTATTAAAAATAACTCCAACATTTGTTGACACCTTATGAAATATCTATATGATCTTAAGTAGGCTCATCAAGCTCAGTATGTTAAAATAAATAACTTTCTTCTTGACATGCACTTTTCTAGTTGTCATTTTATCCCTAATGTCCATACCAAAAAATCTAAATAGTTATATCATAATACTTATTCTTTATGTCGATAACCTTTTCCCACTAGTAATTATTCCACAATTTAAAACCTTGTGAAATACATCGTCGAGAAGATATCTGAAATGACATAATTAATTTTTTTTTTATTTTCTTTCTTTCATATTCATCCAAACCAAAGAAGGAATTTATCTTTCTACCATGTGTATTAGTTCCATTTAAGTAAATACCACTTTATACCATGTGTGAGTTGATAGTATTTTATATTTAACTCATACACATCTTATTATTTGGTTTTATTTTAGCATTGCTTCTTCATATATACAAAACAAAAAACAAAAAACAAAACAAAAGAAGAAGAAGAAGAAGAAGAAGGTAAAAACCATTAAAAAGGAGAAAAAGATATAATTTTTAGTTTTAAACTTTATTTAGGTAATCACCACTTAGAATTATGAAAAGAAAAATGGTCCTATTATTTCTTTAAAAAAAGAAAAGCATTCATTAATATTTATTATAAGTAATGAAATAAAACCATTAGAAAGAAAAGAAAAGAAAAAATTCTAGTTTTAAATTTTGGTTAAAGAATCGTCACTTAGACTTCTGAGACGCAAAAAGGTCTTATTATTTCTTTTTTAAAAAGCAAAGTATCCATCAATATATATGGTTAGTAAGGAAATCGTTTGGCTTCCACAAATCCAACCACACTCTAATGCAATAATTAGAGTTCTATAAAGCTTTCCAAATATATAGTTCAACATGAGAGTAATGAACACATTGAGCTACAAATTAATTTTATTAGAAAGATAGCTTGATATGGAATTATTGAAATGATTTTTTTTTAAACAAAGGTTTTCAAAATTTTGATCTATGTTAAGAGTTTAGATAGTTAACATTAAATAAGGATGGACTCTGATGTCTCTTCCGTGTTATTGCGTCATTTTGTAAATATTTTAGTCATATTTAATTTTTTTCTTAAGGGAACATGTTAGAATATTTACACTTAGAATTTACATAAAATCAAATGGACTTAATATGTCCTTACCTAAAATGTTTTTTAATGTATGAATTAGTATGCATTTATGTGTTTTAGGCATAAAGTAATTTAAGTGTTTATATTTTCCTCAATATTAATTATTATCTTCGTTTATTATTTAGCATCTAAATTATTCATAATCTCTACTTAAATAATATGAAGAAATATTTCATATGTGACAAGCGTTCATCTGCCTCTGTTGCAGCACCTGCCCTCGCCATACTCAGTACTCCTCTCTAGGTACCTGGATCATTGCCAGGCGTACGGTGTTTAATTACCCAGTTTAAATAATGGGGTTAACCTCTCTTTGCTGTTTATGTTTTACTCGACGGTGTTTAGCAGCTAGGGTTTCTGTGCTGGAGTGGTTTTCGCGCTTCCTTGGTGTCGTTTTAAGAGGAGCTGTCAGCGCTAAGAATGGGTTTTGACAATGACACAGTTGAGCTTAAACCTACTCCTGAAGACCTTCTTACATGCTGGGGGCACGAGATCTCTGAGAAAAATCTCGAGCTTTACTTCCCTAATACAGTTCTTTCTCAAGCTTTTACAGTAGAGGCGGTTTACGGGGGATTTTCGAACAGGGCAGGGTTACTAGGTGAAACCCTACACAGTACTTGGAGTGGGTGTCGGAAGGCGGGGCTCCTTCCAGATCCGGTCGGAGAGCATCTTCCTACATCTGAAGCTAGAGTCAAAGCAGCGCCAAACCTTCGTTGGTCCCTCCCTTCGTTTGCACCTCAAGGTATTCCTCCTTCTCACGTCTTTACTGGGGGTTTAGAGGACATAGTTGGTTGCTGTGGTTTTCAAGGTTTTTCTGGTCGTAAAACCCTTGGGATTGGCCTTCCCGTTGGAAATACTCCCCTGGGAGGGTTACTACAAGATGTTTCGGCGAGACTGCCTTTCTCTAGAGTAGGTCAAGGTTTTCCGCCCTCTGGGGTCCTCGTGTCGGTTGATGTTCTTGCTCCTTTATTTCAGAGCGAGGGTGGGCTGGTTCACTCTGTGCCGCGCAGGGAGGCTCCCCTTCTCTACTAATCTAGGGTGTCCTTCAACGAGGTAGTTGAAAAACCCCTGCGATCCTCGGCCTCTGAAAACCAGGGTTCGTTCTTTTGGAACGGGGTCGCCTCGGGGCCCAGTGCACAGCCTGAAAAGAGGGAGGTAGGAGAACCTCCCAAGATCTCTGAAGAAGATAGTCAGGGTTTTCCTGACCCAGTGGGGGTGGATGTTCCCATTACAAATCCCGTTGAAGAAGTGGAGGGTTTCAAGAAAGCTGTGGGAGGAAAACGCAAAAATCCTAAACCCATCAAGAAGAAAGATGATAGGCCCGAATGCATGTTGGGAGTGGACATAAGTATAGAAAAATCTATGGAAGCATATGAGACCATGCTGGTTGGAAGAGTGAGGGGAAGGAAGTATTCAGAAGAGTACATCTTTGATTGGGCCCTTTTTGAATGGAAAGATGCGCTGGGTCAACCTTCGGAAATCTCTGTATTGGCAAGGGGCTGGTTCAGTAATCAAATTTGACAGAAAGGATCAAGTCGACTGGGTGCTAGAAAGAAATTGGTTCTTCAGGAAGAGACCAATATTGTTTAGAAGATGGACTCCCTTATTCGATGCTCAGAAGGAAAAAATGGCGGAGTCCTCGATTTGGGTAAAACTCTCAGGCCTCCCTCTGTAGTTCTGGACAGACCATGTCTTTGTCTCCATAGGGAATACGCTGGGCACTTTTCTGGAAGCAGACAAATCATATATCCAAATTAGGGATCGGAGTGTGGCATGAATTCTGGTCAATCTAAACCCCAGGGAAGTTTTGGCGGATGCTATGACTCTCCATTACGGGGACCTGGAATTCCTACAGACCCTCGACTATGAGCACCTTCCCTTTCGTTTTAACCACTGTCATAAGTATGGACACCTCGCGAAGGACTGTCGTCTTGGTCATCGTCGATGACGCAGGCAGAAAAAATATTGCAAGAAGGAGAGAGTCTCTCTTCATGATGTGGAAGAGCCCACCCAAGTAGCAGCTCCTCAACCTTTTGAGCAGGATTTGCCCCCTATTATTGAGGAGACCTTGGTGTAGGATCAGGAAACGGAAACAACCCCCCTCTCTCCTTCTCCAGAAGACTTGGTGACCTCCCTGGTTCCCCTCCTAGTTGCAGAACTTGTTGGGGCGTCTTAGACGGGTATGTCCACTTCCTTTCCTTTCTCCATCCAATCATCTTTTTGTTATTTTATGTCTGAGTTTGCTGAGCCTGGTCCCCCCAGGAATATTCTCAATGATCTTTCGACTTTAAATATTTCTTTTTCGTCTTTAGACAGTGTGATCCTTTCTGTCCCAGACCCTCCCGAACCTATTCCCCCCAGGCTGTTCGTGACCCTGTATCTTCTAGTCCTCAGGCCTCCTCTTCTGACTCCCCCCATTATAACCTCAGACCTCGGGCTAATCGGGTTGGGAAAGGGCTGGAAGTGGGTGGGCTAGCTTTGGACCCTATGGCATTCGGACCTAGGAAGATGAGAGGAAGGAAATCTAATCTCTCTAAGGCCTAGTTGAAAGATGTTGTAGATATAGCTGACGGGAGGCAAATGTCAATTACTGGGGTGCTTAGAGCAAAGCGACCACCCCCCCGAAGGTGTACCATGATCTTCCTATCTTTCAATTGCAGAGGCTTAGCTAGCCAGCCAAAAAAGCTAGCCCTCAAAGAACTTGTGAGGTCTCAAACCCCGAATGTTATCATGCTTCAGGAATCTCTGGAGAAAGGGGACGAAGTGATTAGTACTATCTCTAAAATTATGCCTGGCTGGGTCTTTCATGCTCTCAATGCTGTGGGTAGATCTGGGGGAGTGGTTTTAGGTTTTAATTCAAATAAGTTAAGATACATTTATTCCTGGGGATCTGAGAATTGTTTGGCCCTGGAGCTCTATTCAAGTGAGTTGAACCTTTCGTTTCTTTCCCTGAACATTTATGGGCCATGTGTGGAAAGGGAGCGCTTTTGGACCTCTTTCTTCAGATCCTCTTGGCTCTCCCACCCAAACTTAATCATTGGAGGAGATTTGAATTTCTCCCTGGGGGAAGCGGAGTCTTGGGGAGAATCTGCCAGGGCGGACCCTCTCACAGATTTTTTTAGGAACAATTTGGCTATGTCTCATCTGGTGGACGTCCCCCTCCTCAAATTGTGCCCCACTTGGAGGAATCAGAGAGTTGGGCCAGATTGGGTGGGAAAAAAGTTAGATCGTTTTTTGTTGTGTGAAGCCTAGGTGGAAAAACTCTTGATCTATAGACATTGGGTTGGGGAAGGGGGTGTCTCTGACCATTTCCCTATCTTTTTGGAAATGAAAAGTGATGGTAAAAAGCCTGGAATCCCTTTTAAATTCAATTCCTCCTGGCTAAAGGATGATTCATATACTGAACTATTTCTTGCAACTTGGGAGAAAGACAGTTTTAGTTCTGAAACCTCTAGGAGCTCTTTCTTTATGAACAACCTTAAGAAATTGAAAGCAGCGTCCAAACTTTGGGCCGCTCAGAAGAAAGCTAAGGAAGAAGAGGAACTCAAAAAGCTCAACTCTGAACTAGTGATGTTGGAAGACCCTGAAGGGGGAGGCTATGCATCTGACGAATCTAGGTCAAGAATCAAGGAGTTGGAGGCTTCCAGAAGGAGAATTGTATAGCTCAGGGAAGAGAGTTGGTGGCTGAAAATCAGAGCGATCTGGCAAGCGGGTGATGAGAACACTAAGTTTTTTCAGAACTTTGCAAAATTCTAGAAACTCTCAAACACTATCTGGGAAATTCCCAAGGAAAACGGTGAACTGGAAAAATATTTTGAGGATTTGGCATCCCTGGGCATTTATCACTTCAAATCTCTGTTTAAATCTCCTGCTGAAATTTCCATAGACAAGGTTATCAGAGTCACCCAATTATTTCCTAATTTCATCGACGAAGAAGGAAACGAGGCTATCATGGCTCCTGTCTCGAAACAAGAAGTGGAAGATATCCTTAAAGGCATGCAGAAGGAAAAAAGCCCAGGCTCGGATGGATGGACTGTTGAATTTTTTCAGCATTTTTTAGAAAATCTAGGGGATGAACTGGTGGCTATCGTGGAGGAGTCTAGGAGCTCGGGGTCTATCTACCAGCCTTTCAACTCTACTTTCCTAGCTCTGATCCCCAAAGCTGACCATCCTGACTCCTTTTCTGACTTCTGACCCATCTTCTTGTGTACTTGTGTTTATAAAATAATTGCAAAAGTCATTGCCTCTAGATTAAAGCCTTTCTTATCCAGACATATCTCCCCTGAACAATTTGGTTTCCTGGATGGTAGACAGATTCATGAAGCTTTGGGAGTTGCCCAAGAAACTATTCATAGTCTGAAGAGAAGTGGGAAGAAAGGGGCTATTTTCAAAATTGATTTGTCAAAAGCCTATGATAGAATAAGTTGGATGTATCTGCGCCTCTTGCTAACTCACCCTGGTTTCAGATATGATTTTGTTAGATGGGTAATGAGCTGTGTGAATTCATCCTATATTTCTATTCTGATAAATGGAGCTGCCACTTCTTTTTTCAATCCTGAGCAAGGTTTAAGGCAAGTTTTCCCTCTCTCGCCCCTCCTGTTCCTATTGGCTGCTGAAGGGATTAGCTTAATGATTCACAAAGCAAAAAGACAGGGTCAGCTTAAAGGAATTGAAGTGGTTGAAAACCTTTGGATTACTCATCTGTTCCTTGTAGACAACATTTTGTTGTTTTGTAATGGGAGTTTGGAGGACTGTCGATCTCTGAAAAGTATCTTGGACCTCTTTCTGAAGGCTACAGGCCTCCAAATCAATGAACAGAAAACGACTCTTACTACCTCTGGTCTTTGCTTTGAAGAAGTGGGAAGGGTGGAAGCGCTGCTGCATTTTGAAGTCAAATCCATTTAAGATAAATTCAAGTATTTAGGGTTTCACCTCAAGCCCAACAATTATCGAATCCGTGACTGGAAGTGGCACCTTACTAAAATTAAAAAAAAACTCAATCACTGGAGTCTCAAATGGCTGTCAAGGGCAGGAAGGCTGGTTTTAATGAAGTCAGTGTTGATGGAAATTCTAGTGTATGGGCCAGTCTCTCATGGGTTCCGAAAGGTATTCTGGCCTGTATTGACAAATTATGCAGTAGATTTCTTTGGGCTGGCTCTAAATTGGATCATGTCAATCCATGGGTTGCGTGGGATAAAATCATCAGACCCAAGGAGTGGGGAGGCTGGGGTATAAAGAACTTACTCTCTTTTTCTAAATCCCTTGTAGCCAAACTTGCTTAGAGACTGATCTTGACAGATTCGCTCTAGTTGACGGTCATTAAAAGAAAGTACATTAATCAAGGATCTATCCTTGACTAGGTTCGCTCTCCTCTCAAGTCTTCAAAAAATGCTTCAGTGGTCTGGAAAGCTATCGTCGCATCTATACAAACCATTGAGCAAGGTTTGTCTTAGAGTGTGGGCGATGGAACACAGGTCCATCTTGGCTGTGACCCCTGGGTTGGATGCTCTGACAGGTTATCTCTTTCACAGGATTTGGTAACCTTCCTAAATGGTAGAGGTATATACACTTTGAGTCAGTTAGCTGATCTGCGGTCTTCCTCCCTACTGAAAAAAGGCTGGCTCTCAGGGACAGATCTGCAACTTGAAGAAATATGGAAGGAGGAAAGGCGCTCATATTTTTTAGCCTTACAAAATTCTTCTATCCGGATCTCTGACTCAAGGGATGAACTGCGCTGGGTTCGTGCTCAAACTAGAGTCTATTCTCCAAAGATGGGGTATAAATGGTTGATGTCTCAACAAGGGTGGGAGGCCCCGGCTTGGTGGTATAAACCAATTTGGAAATTGAAATGGCCAGCCAAGACCAGAATTTTTTTCTAGTGTATCCTGCAGAAAAAAGTGCCTACGTGGGATTTTCGTCAAAAGACGGGGAAATCGAGTCCGAGGTGGTGTTCCCTTTGCAAGAATAATGAAGAAACATCTCTCCACATCTTTCTTCATTGCCCTTTCAATGTTAGCCTCTGGGCAGAATCATTAAGGCTTATCAATGTTCCCTTCAGATGGCAAGGAGAAGACCTTTTGCAAGCTTGGACCCAATGGTGGCAAGAGGCTCCTGATGACAAAGTAAGATCAATTCCCCTCCTGATTGTGTGGGGCATTTGGATTGCTCAGAACAGGGTTATCTTTCATGACCAGTCTTTCCCAATTGGAAGGTTAGCTATGGAAGGTGTTTCCATCTATGATAGCATTCCATCCCCTCCTAGCCTGGGCCCCCCTCATAGCATTCAACCTGAAGCTATTAAGGACTTGATTCCTTGGGCTTTTTTTGACGGTGCCTCAGCTTTGAATGGGCAGTGTGGTGTTGGTCTAGTTATTCACCTATCTCCTGAAAAATCCTAACGTGCTTCAGTAGGTCTTGGGCAAGGGTCAAACAATTTTGCTGAACTCAAAGCCCTTCATTTTCTCCTTTGCTAGTTGATCTCGAGACATTTGAGGCAGATTCGGATTTTTGGTGACTCTAAGAACATTGTGAATTGGTTTAATGGGACTCGTCAGTGCAGAAATTATATTTTGTTACCTTTGCTTAAAGAGATTCTTTGGATCAAATGCTATTTCACTGAGATATATGTTTGTCATATTTACAGGGAAAGGAACTAGGATGCAGACCGCCTATCTAAAGCAGGTTCTCAACAAGATATGGAGTCCTGGACAGTAACTGAGATGGAAAACGGGGCTGTTCATTTTCTGGAATAGCCGGTCTTTGATTAATTTTATGTTTTTATTTCTTTTTGTACATAATATGCTGCTCTTAAACTATAAACTGTTACTTATCAATTGATGGCCCAGAATTGTTTTCCTTATGTAAGGAGGTTCTGGGTCCTCATTTTTCAAAACTGTCTTCAACTTGGTGGAGACCGGGATAGTTCTTACTGCCGGTCCTCCCTATTTTTGAAATGGAAGCTTGTGCTTCTGATGGCACTTCACCCCTTTGTTCTCATCTCTGTTTTGGATTCTTCACCGGGGGATGATGAATAATGAGAGGTGCCTCTATTTTTTGACCTTTTTGTATACAGGCTACTTTGACAATACTCTTAGGTGTTGCAAAGTAGTTGAGACCACCATTCTACTTTGGATAAAAGGGGAATGGAACTGTTCTGAAATGCTCTGCATATGCTATGTGACTATCTATACATAATAGAAAGTTCGATTTTTTTCTGTGGAAAAAAATATATGAAGAAATATTTGTTAATAATAAATTATGAAAAATAATATTATTTTCATCTATTATTTAGCATTTAAATTATTCATAATCTCTACTTAAATAATATGAAGAAATATTTGTTAATAATCAATTATGAAAAAATCTTATATAAAAAAAGTGTAATATACAACAATGTTGATTAATAAGTGCTTTTTATACAAAAAGTCATTTTTGACTATTTTTTAATCAAATATCCAATACAGATTTCTTGCTATCAATTGATGGTGATTTTGGCCAAAAAGGAAACTTGAAGCTACTTTGACTCCATCACAAGAATAATTTTGTGTATTTTTATTATAAGGTTCTACATTATTTGTTGGCCTTTCAATATAGATATATATATATATAGATATATATATATAATTTTTAAATTTCACACATTTGAAAACAACATTGATAAATTAAATTTATTAGCTTTTCATTTCATTTATAAAAAAATGATATTAAAATTACTAAAAAAAATTAAGGTTAAATATCACAAATTAAATTTTTAATGTTCTTATCATGTTCAAAATAATTGTATAGAGGATGCATGACTTTAAAAAAAAAAGTTCTAATAATTTATTCATTTAAAATGGAACTTGTTATAGGTGAAATTTGAATTTGAGTACTTTATAGGCTTGAAGTTACTTTGACTCCATCGCAAGAAAAATTTTGTGTATCTTTTTATTATAAGATTTTACATTATTCGTTGGGCTTTCAATTTTATATTAGAGTAAAAATTATACATTTAATAAAATATTTTTTTTTTTAATTTTTAAATTGAATATATTTGAAAACAACATTGATAAATTAAATTTATTAGATTTTGATTTCATTTATAAAAAATATATATTAAAATTATTAAAAATTCAGGTTAAATATCACAAATTAAATTTTTAATGTTCTTATGATGTTCAAGATAATTGTATAGAGGATGCATGGGTTACTAAAAAAAACTCTAATAATTATTCATTAAATATGGAATTTGTTATAAGTGAGATATTTGAATTTGAGTGGAGGGGATAATAGTTTTTCTTCTAAGCACCTAAACTAAAATTTATTGAAAAGACTAATTCTTCTATTTACATGAACAACATTGTCTTATCAATTAATCATAACATACATCTTAGCTTCATATGCACAAACATATATGTGAATGGAATTTTTAGAGATAAAGAACTTTTTAAAATGTAAAAGTAGGGGGAATTTGTGTTTTCATAGATTTGATTATTTGTTGTGCTTAGTAAATTCAATATTATAATGAATTTAAATTAGTTTTTATTGTAAGGAGATGCCTAAGTTTATATCTCAAGAGGTTGTTGATTTTCTTCTCTTTCTTTGTGTGTGTTTGTCTTGGCTTAAATATTAAGTATTATAGAATTATTAATAAGTGGATTGATTTTTCTATCTTATTTGGTAAATAAATTAAAGGTTGATATTTCTATATTTTTAAATTATATTGATTGATTAAAAAAAATTAAATGAACAAGTATCATATAAAATCAATTATGGTTTTGAGACATGTGTTATGAATCAGTTATAATATTGGTTCATGGTATGATAACAAAACCTATTTACAAGTTAAGAATCATTCTGATAAAGTAAAGTTGAATCTCCACTTAAGCTATATTTTATTGAAAAGACTAATTCTTCTATTTAAGATAAGCAACATTGTTTTATCAATTAATCCTAACATGTACATCTTTTTTTTTGTAAGTCAGTAGTAATATATTAAATAGAGAAACTTAAGTTACATATAGATACAAAATGGCCTAAGAGACCCAAAAAACTACAGAGGTACTCATGCTTGTTCAACTACATATCCCAAGGAAGCCTAGACCAAAATTTAACTCCAGTAGCAATAGGATTAAGCCAAATAGACATCCACCAAGACAATCACGCAGGGCTGCCTATGATAGGAAAGGAGCTAACAAGATAGAGCTTGCATGTAATACAATAAGGGTCGTTGACAGACTGTTTAAACACTATTAACAGAAAGTAAAGTAACCAGACAGAGTAAACAAGCATTATGGAATCAGATTAGAAGCACCAGATTGACCTGCAGCGCTTGGGCTGGCCTCTTCAACAACCTTCGGCAGCACCCGTGGCTTGAAGTGCCAAATTATGGTGGTATGAGATTCATCAGCCGAGATCTCGATCGAGACATTGAGGACATGGCACAGGTATAGGTTGAAGCGACGAACGAAACTGTCTAGGACCTTTGATTGCATGCGGAGCTCTTCAGTGAGAGAATTCAGGGAGACCTCAAGCTTATCCAGCCTCGCAGTGTTCCTGGCAGAAGCCATGGATGTTGCAGCGAAAGTATCCTTGACGACCGCTCCATGCATCTCAATGGCTTTTACAAGCATCGTTTTCATTTGCCAAGCAACCATCGGGGTCTGAAGGAATTGGGTGGCCCATGTGGAGGGCATACCCGGGTCGACCAGCCAGTCCACCTCCTCGCTGACAATGTTATCATCCACCTGGGCTCTAGACCTGTCGACCTCCTCCTGAAGCAAATCAATTGTGTGCTTACCCTCCTTAGAAACTGTGGTCTCATAACAATCCTTAGCCCTCTTGAGGGCCTACGAAGCTTTGACACTGCGGAGGTTATGATCCGCCATTGGCTGCAGATGAAAGAGAACAGCAAGCTCCCAGATATCAAAATATTCGAGCTTCGACCCAGAGCACAAACACCTCGAAGCTTGGACGTAAATGAACAAGAGAAAGCAGGAAAATCGATATATAGAGTGATAGGCCATAAGGGGGGATGATAATCCGGTCAAATTCTATTTATTGCCATAATAAACAGCAACTTGTTGTCTGATCCAACAAATGATGCCAGAGCTACGATCAGAGATCTTCTCCTTAAGGGCGATCCTCTCGCATGCTTGAAGGCTCCACGTCAACTACCACAAGGAACGATTGATTCCGCGGTTGTCCTTTCGGACGGTAGGTTGCCATTCCTAAAGCATACCATAGGACATTTCCGGACAGTGCCACCTGAAGTAATTAATCTTACTGGGGATCTCCATATGCTATTAATGATTTATGCTCTGCAGGTTGTCCTCTGCATTCGAGCCAGCGGTGATGTCCCTACTTGAGATGATGGAGCATTTATCCCGAAGCTCGTCTTTCGTTATGTTTTTCCAGCACGTGTCACGGATTTCCGACGGGTGATCAACAACATAGTTGGCTAGACAATCGGCTAGCGCATTAGCTTTCCTGCGCACAGCCTGAAGAATTATGCTGCTTAGAGAGGTTAGGTGCTCCGCAATTAGTTTAGTTACTGTAGCCAGACGCCAGTGCTTCGTGGCCTTTCCAGGCTTCGTTCCATTCTGGATTTTCCTTATGGCATTGATGGCTATATGGGAATCGCCCTCCACTATGGCTGAGCCTTTACCAAGATGAATTAGGGTACGGAGCCCTTGCTCCAGAGCGGCAAATTTAGCTTCATTATTTGTAGCCTCACCCAATTCCCTGTAGAAAATGTGAAGATTTTCTCCCTTCTCATCTCGTAGGACACCTCCTAGCCCTGCTGGACTAGGGTTGCCCCTCGAGGCCCCATCAAAATTTAACTTGCAAAAGCCTAGGATAGGAGCTTGCCAGACCGATGGGGATGGAGTTGGCCGAAGGCGAATTTCCTGAACACTTAGCCCCGCCGACCCAGAAATACCAAACAGCCCCAGAATGCGGACATCATTTGGAGATAGCGAGTCGGCCTGCTCGGTTTGGCAACAGGTAAGAACCGTTTCTTTCAAGCCCTTCATGATAATAGTCTTGATATCATCCAGTTTCCTAATTCCTTGTTTCTTGAATATGTAATTATTTCTCTCTTTCCAAACCATCCAGAAAATGAAACCGGGGCTCATCCTCCACAGATTATTAACCATGCTGTTGTTTGAGTAGTTAGAGCACCAATTGGTAATACTATCTTGAATGGAACTCCTAGTCCGGTCAGTTTTTTTGAAGAGATATTTTATCCATTCCCATAGGTTGTCGATCCAGGCACAATCATTAAGAAAATGGTTCATCGTTTCCTCTTGTTCCTCACATAGGGGGCATCTAGAAGGTCCTGTGAACCCTCTTTTCAGTAAATTCTCCTAGGTAAGAATTTTTTGATTCATAAGAAGCCAGAGAAAGGTTTTAATTTTAGGCTAAAGGTTGTTGTCCCAAACATTGGAGAACTAGGAAACCTTGTCTTCATTGTCCCTGTTTTCTATGTAATTCCGAGCTTCCTTGAGATTAAAGGTGCCCTCGTTGAGCTTACCCCATCTTAGAAGGTCTTTCCCCTTCATGGCCCGTATCAGTCTTTTCCCTAGGGCAGTGTTGAGGGAGTGTAGGAGTTCCGATAAGTTCCCATCCAGTGGGGGGGGGCGATTTAAGTTCTATTTCCGCCACTGTTGATTTTCATCGTCATCTGCCCAGTACTAATGGACCTTTAGCTTACCATTGGTCTGAAACCATCTTTTTAGTGGTTGTGAGTCAGGACTTTCTAGCTTCGGGAGTTGTTGCCATGCATCCTCCAAAAATAAGGCATTGGTACCATTATGAAGCTCCCAGAAATAGTGATTCTGGATGATATTTCGGTTAGCCCTGGCAAGATTCCAGATAGGGGAGCCTGCAGGAGCCTCAGTCATTGTAATAAGCTCCTCAGTTCTCCATTGCTCTACATATTTGGCCTTCCAGGTTCTCGCCCAAGGAGTGTGGGGCTCCTTGAGCCTGCACCACCATATTTTTTCTCTGCAGGCTCTGTTGACCGACCCCAGATCATGCAACCCCAAACCACCCAAGATCATAGGTCTACAAATTTTATCCCAAGCCACCAGCGCCCATTTAGGTTTTTCCATCTTACCAGACCAGAGGAAGGTCCTTTGAATGCATCTTATTTTCTGAAGTACTCCTTTAGGAGCTGGGAGAATCAAGAGCATGTAGTGGGGTATGGCTTAGAGTATTGCCTTTGTCATAACCAACTGGCCAGAAAAATTGAGGACTCTATTGGTCCAGTGGTTACTCCTATCCTCTAGCTTGGAGAGTAGACCTTCCCAGTGTAACTTTTGCCATGGCTTGTCCGTTAGAGGTATGCCCAAATACTTGGAAGGTAAATTACATCTTTTGAATCCCAGAATATCTTTTAAGTGCTTCTGGATTGATAAGTGAGTATTGAAAAAGAAAATAGAAGATTTTTCAAGGTTGAGATCCATACCAGAGGCTAGACTAAACAAGTTTAAGGTGGATTTGAAACCTTTAGCTTCCTTCACTATGGGCGTGCCATGCAGCATGGTATCATCAACAAACTGTTGTTGAGTAGTTGCCGGAATATTATTCAGGGGCTGGAGACCTTTTACGATGTTCTTATCCTTGGCAGATTTGATGAGTTGACTTAGACCTTCCATAAGGATAACAAAGAGGAAGGGAGAAATAGGATCCCCCTGCCGAATGCCTCTTGATGGCAGGAAAGGCTCAGAAGGGGCACCATTGACTAGGATGGAGTAGCTGGGAGACTTTACCATAGCTAGGATCCATGTAATCCATCTTGGACTGAAACCAAAAGCTACGAGCACAGCTTCTAGATAACTCCAACTGACCTTATCATAAGCTTTTGAGAGGTCCAGTTGTATGATAATACCAGCTTTCTTTTGGGATTGAAGAGTATGGACCATTTCGTGAGCTAAAAAGATGTTGTCCATAATTTTCCTTCCCTCCACATAACCTAACTGTTCTTTAGAAATAATGAGAGGTAGTATGGGTTTTAATCTGTTAGCCATAACCTTTTATATAATCTTGTACAACACATTGCAAAGCACTATAGGCCGAAATTTGGAAGGGGTACAAGCCCCTTCTTCCTTGGGAATAAGGGCGATAAAGGTGGAGTTTAGGTATTTGAGAATGGAGGAAGAAATTCTAGAGTCCTCAACCACCTCCCAAATATCCTGCTTTACAACATCCCAACAAGATTTAAAAAAATCAATGGTGAAACCATCCGGGCCCGGAGCTTTCCCGTTGGCCATCTCTTTGACTGCTTCTTCTACCTCCAAGAGGGATACCGAATGATCCAAAGCCTTTTTTTTCTCTTCTGTTATGAGCTTAAGGATGGATGAGGTGACTGCACTGATAGCCTCCTGTCTGTCAAAGTTGGGTTCTGTGGCAATGATTTTGAAATGATTCCTGAGGATGGAGCTGATTTCTTGGTGTGATTGGAAGAAATTCCCCTGCTCGTCCTTAATCCTGGTTATCTTATTGTTACACCTGTAATCCATGGAGGATCTATGGAAGGATTTTGTGTTTTTCTCTCCTTCTTTCAACCACTGAACGCGGGATTTTTTTCTCCATAAAATTTCTTCCTGGTTACATCTTTCATTCCATTTTTGCATCAATTCCCTCTCTGTGTTAATGGAATCCTGAGATATAATTCCTTGAATCCAGTTATTGTGAATGGCTTCCCTTTGATGCTCTGGGGCTTGTTTGTCCTCAAATATGTTGCCAAAAACTTCATGGTTCCAAGCTTTCAGCTTGGTCTTTAGATGTTTCATGCGGGCCTGGAGCCTGAACATTTTAGTTCCTCTGACATCAAGGGGATCCTTCCACCACATCTTAATATTGGTAGAAAAATCTGGGTGGGTGAGCCAAAATCTTTCAAAGTGGAAAGGCTTGTTTTTGGGTGTACCCAGGATGGTGGCATTCAGCGTAATGGGCCAGTGATCCGAGCCCCCAGAGGGGAGGGTATCAAAATCAACAGTAACCCCCTCCATAAGAATGCTATCAGAAACTAGAAAACGATCAATCCGGGAGGCAATATGTCTATCTCCCCCTCTTTTGTTGGTCCAGGTAAAGATGCCATTTCGACAATGAATATCCATCAGGTTGGAAGATTTGATGAAAGAAATGAAGGACCTTGCATCGCTATTAAGAGACCGCAGACCGCCCTTCTTTTCCTCGAGAGAAGTAAACATGTTGAAATCCCCTCCGTAGATGGCTTTGGAGTTGGGATGTCTAAGATGCAACTTGGTGAGATCTTCCAACAGCAGTAACTTTTCTTCCAGTCGTTGTGGACTGTATATATTAGTGAATAGAAAGGTGCCTTTCTCCCCCAAGATCTGCATCTCAAGGGAAAGGAAAGACTTGGTCGCTTCAGCACTTAGGAGATGAAGGGAGCCAGGATTCCAATAAATGGCCAGGCCTCCACCAGTACCATTTCCTTCATTTACTAGGTGCTCCATACGCTTTCCTAGGCGTTTGTCGAGTTCTTCCAACTTTTGTCTAGAACATTTAGTTTCCTAAAGGAAAACTATGTCTGGTTTTTCTTGAGTGACTTTATTTTTTAGGAGTCTATGTTTCCTTTGGCTGTGCAGCCCTCTTGCGTTCCATGAGAGGACTTTCATGATTAAACAAGTTTAAGAGGAGAAGGAGAAAGCCTCAAGGGCTTTCATTTTACCTGATTTGATCAACATCTGACCCAGTTCTTGGAGTGCATCGCTGTTGGATCTTCTGCCTCTTTTATTTTTGTGCTTGAGGCTAGCCTGTGTGTGGTGTCAGTTCTGTGCCTTAATACCTAGGCCTTTAGTTTCCCCTTGGCTTCGTTTCAAACCTTTTAATGTTGCATCTTGCCTTGAAAGGAAAAGGTAGTTAACCCTGTCAATTTCTTCCTCCGGGATTTGGTCAATTCCTTTCTGTTTCCATTGCTCAACTATGGAGTTGAGGTCTAGCCCTTTTTTTCGAGGATATCTCCTAAGTCCTGATCCTTTGTGCCGATTTCATTTAAGGCCATTTCCTTGTCTCCTTCCACATCTTTCCCAAAGGTGGCCTCTAGGAGCGATTCATTGATCGTGATCTACATCTTTGGCTGGGTGCTTTGCTCTGCCATCCCAGTGGTTTCTTGCTAAGAGGCTGGGATCTGAGCAGGCTTTTCCACCTAGAGATCCTCTCCAAGCACCTCAAAGGTGTTTAAAGTTTCCTTGAACTGGTCATTCAACTTCGGTGGGGTCTTCCTGTTGGCCCGGTGTCTTCCGGTGGGTCGGACAAAACCATCCAAGGCCTGACTAGACTTCTCCCTGGCTTTCTCAACATTTTTGTTTTGAGGGCATTCTCGGATTAAATGGCCATGTTCATGGCATTTTTGGCACCTAAAGGGTATTTTCTCATAGTCTATGGTTTGAAAATAGACTTCATCCCTGTATTCCAACCATAAACCCTCATGCAAAGCCCCAGACACATCTATTTCAACACAGATCCGAGCATAAGAAGTGTACCTTTTTTGGATAGTGGCTTTAGAGGCTCGAACAAAAGTCCCGAGTGTGTTTCCTATCTGCTCCAACGCTGCTGGTCTCCAATAGTCGATTGGTAGGGAAAACAAACGAATCCATACAGGAACATGCGTGAATGTCTCCTTCTCCGGTGCAAATTTGGGTTTCTAGGGCCTCATATAGAGACCAGCTGAGGCGTATAAATAATTCCCTCCATCAAAGATATGGTCCTTGTCTTCCAGGCTAGAAAAAACCACCGTGAAGAAACCCTTGGCACCAAGGTGTAACTACACATCCCTCCGCGACTTCCATACTTGCTTGATCCATTGACATAAGGCTTTTTCATTGGGCCAAAAGCCCATGAATTTGTAGATCACCACATGAATGGTCATATGATCCCTATAGGCTTGTAGTTTCAGGTCGTTGATAACCACCCTAAGGCTTTCCTTGGTTTTCGGCTTACATCTTCCCTAGTTCTTCTGTTGGACCCCTTCGTCGGCTGACCCTTTTGGATCAGAGTTGTTCAGGTCGAGGTTGCCATTTGCTTCATTTTCCTGGGTTTCTGCTTCCTCTTCTTGTGGATTCGTTGCCTGGGTGGAATGTAATTTATCTTGCTCCTGTAGCCTTTTGATAACTTTTGGCTGGTTGGGGGGTGGACTCACCTTGGTATTGTCGTCCTCTTTTGTCTTATTCGCTGCAGAATCTGAGCCCGTGATCCTCACTCGCTCCATCGGGCGTTTGCCTTTTTCAACCGTAACTTGTTTGAAAGAAGGGGTCCCTGGGGCCCCCGGCCTTCCCATTCATTGGGCCAGGGCCAGCCCTATCTGCCGCAGATCTTGGAGCCAGGCGTTGCCCCCTGCCAGTGTCATAAGCAGAATGCAGACGGTGCTCAGAACAAACCCTAGGTTGCAGAGCTCTCGCTATGGATGTAAAAAGGCCCTTCAAAAGAAAAAAAAATTATGTGGTCTCTCTTGCACAATAAGGTTCTGACTAGGGAAAACCTTCAACATAGATCCTAACATGTACATATTAGATTCATATGCACAAACATATATGTGCAACAAATTTTTAGAAATACAACACTTTTCAAAATTTTAAAGATAAGGGAAATTTTTTTTTTTGATAGATTTGATTCTTTTTGGTACTTAGTAAACTCAACATTAAAATGAATTTAAATTAGTTTTTATTGTAACTAGATGTCCTAGTTTTAATTTTCAACAGAATATTTATTTTCTTCCCTTTCTTTATTTGTGTTTGTTTGGCATAATATTAAATATTATGGAATTATTTGGTACTTAGTAAACTGAAGATTAAAATGAATTAAAATTAGTTTTTATTGTAACTAGATGTTGTAGTTTTATTTTTCAATGGACTATTTATTTTCTTCCCTTTCTTTGTTTGTGTTTGTTTGGCATAAATATTAAGTATTATGGAATTATTAATAAGCAAATTGTTTTTTCTATTTTTTTGGTAAATAAATTAAATGTTGAAATTTATATTTTTTTAATTATATTAATTGATTAAAAATGTTGTATGAGCAAGTATCATATAATTATATTATATTTATGAGACATGTGATATGAATAATTTATGATATTGATTCATGGTGTTGTAACAAAACCTATTTACAAGATGCAAATTATTATGATAAAGTAAAAGTGAATCTCTACCTAAACTAGACTTTATTTGACGAAAGCCTGGCCTTCATGCACAGGTGGCGCAACACAGCCCTTTTAAGTTCAGACTTTAATATGACAGTTGGGATCTGTTGACAAACGCCAACTCAGACCTATGGATTTTACAATGGTTAATCGAACATACAATAATATGGAATCAATTGCATTTAAATTGGGTGTACTTGTGATCTATTGGTTCTTGTGATAATCCATCTTCATTTAACACTCTCCCTCGAACTCTGGTGCAATTACTACACTCCGACTTTCACACCACTTCCTCTCATTTGCAACTACTCTCCACTGTTTCTGCTATTCTTCCGCCACTGAAACTAAAAGGAGGGTTTCACAACCTCTGTTGATTTTTCTTTCAAACTGGCGAAGGCTTCTTCAGTTGTTCTGCGTTTTCTGGGCGATGTAATGAATGCTCTGTTTGACCAAGCAGACCTTACTCTGTTTCCGTCGCGCGGTTTCCTGCTTCCACTAGCCTCTTTTCGTTTCCTGCAATGGCACTTACCGACTGTTTGTTTGTCGACTTCTTTTCCCGGTGGGTTTCTTGTTACTTCCACTTGTTTGTTTCAGTTTGTGTTATTTTTCCTCCCATCTATTTTCTAATTGACTGTTTGCTGTTGATTTGTTTCTCCAGGCTCGGGCCGACCAAGATTCCTGTGGCCGTCTATTTGTGACTCTGACCGTTCCGCTCCTCTGTGAGCAGAGCTTGCTAGTTCAAAGCCTGATTGTATGTTTCTGCTCAGCTTTTAAAACTTTTGGTGAGTTCTACTATTTGCTGGTGGTCCAATATGCAGGTTTACCCATCAATTCGATAGCAATTATCAAAGTAAAAGGTTGCAACGTGCTAATCTTCACAAATCTGTGATTAATGTGCAGGTCTCTTTCCTCTGTTTAAAACCTGGTTTTCCTCTCCTCAACGCTTAAACCCTACGGGTAGGGTCGATTTCACTCTGCATTTCTGTAGCTTAGAGTTTGTAAAATTTTGTTTTTGTTGCACACGCTGTTTTGTTGCCAAACGTTGTTGGATGGAAAATCCTTCAATGTAATTTCTTAGGGTGTAAATATTCTGTAAGCTTTGTGGTTTCACTGTAATTGGGTTACTTGCGGTTCAAACCCTCGTTCTGTTTTGTATAGTTGCTCTATTCCCCTTTTGACAGATTTGGAAATTCGGCAAACTTTTCTTAAATTATCAACGCAGAAATGCTTTTACTTGTAATGGATTTTAATTTATTTTCTCTAAATGGAACTCACCTGGTCTAGCCTATAGTTTTAATCCTTGTTTAGTTTCGTTATGTGAATTGATAAAGTAAAACTTTGCTATCTTCTGGCTGTGTGCATCATGCTCTGTCTTCGTAGCTTGTTAGTAGGACAGGAAAAAAAAAAAAAACTTTCTTTCCCCCCTATACGCAGAAACCCTTTTGTATAATTTTAGTTCATACATGAATTTATGCTATTAGCATATTCTCACATAATTGTCACACACATGTCAATATTAAAATAAAACAAAAACTTCACAATGTTCAGGTACAAATTTACAATTTTGGCTGGAAACAATCTTGGCTGCAGATGGTTTTTCTTTCTTCTATTCAACGTGTTTTTCTCCTTCTCTTGATGGAAAATCGAAACCTTCAGTACATATTTTTCTGCTATTTAAAGTGCTGTAGGTGATAAGTCTGTTTTTGTTTTTCGGTTGAACTGTCAACTGTATTATTCTAATGACATTGTCAGTTTCATAAAAACAACTTCTAATTAACTACAAAAAATGTATGATTCTCCTAATCCTACTGTTCTTGTTCAACTAACGAATAATAAAAGTAAATAAAACACGGGTTTAGTAACCTGTTCATCAACACACGTAACAGTGAGACAGTCAGCCTTCCTTCGTTTACTCCGAGTTAGATGCTCCTGCATCAGGCTCCCGGGGTGACAAAAAGTCATGGCTCCGTTCCGTGAGATCGTCCACCGAATAACCTGCTTTCTGTATTTGCGTCGCGTCAAGCCATGAACTTTCCTCAATAGGACGGTTCTTCCACTTGACCAAATACTGTAGATACTCCTTCCTATGCGTGCGCTTGGCTACTTGTGTGTCGAGAATACTCTCGATCTCAAGGGGCTGTGCCGTAGGCATCTATCTCACCCAAGGATCTTCATCAAATTGGGTGTTCCGTTCTAGCCTTACTGTCGTGTCATCCCCAGAACCAGCAACATAAGGAAACAAATCTGCCACATTAAAGATGGGTGAAATACCTATTCCTGGTGGCAACTGTAACTCGTAAGCATTGGCGGAAAACTTGCGAATGATTTTGCAGGGGCCGATCTTTTTAAATTTCAACTTGTTATATTCCCTTTTCGAGAACCGTTCCTTGCACAAGTGTGCAAGAACTTCGTCTCCGACATTAAACTGAACCTCCCGCCTTTTTAAATCTGCCCATTGTTTTTACTTCTGACTGTTGTCTTGTAATTTTAGTTTCACCTGTTCATGTAAATCGCTCATTGCTTGGGCGAAATCTTCTCCATTAGCACTCCGTTTTTCAAGTTTCCCTAAGTCTCGCAATTCATGCACTCCGCGAGGATGCATGCCATACAAGATCTAGAAAGGGCTGCAACCTATGCTGCGATTTGGTGAATCGTTGTAAGCGAATTCCGCTTGAGCAAGTACGCGATCCCACATCCGGGAATTTTCACCTATTAAACTCCACAACAGATTTCCTAGGCTTCTATTCACCACCTCTGTTTTCCCATCAGTCTGTGGGTGATAGGCGGAGCTGAATTGTAACTAAGTGTCCAACTTCTTCCACAGGGTACAGCAAAAGTGTCCGGTGAACCTCACATCCCTGTCGGAAATGATGGACCTCGGCAGACCATGCAGTCTAACAATCTCTGTGAAAAACAAGTGTGCTACATGAGTGGCATCACTGTTTTTTCTGCAGGGTATAAAATGTGCCATCTTCAAAAATCAATCCACTACCACCATCACTGAATCAAAACCCCGCTGTGTTCTAGGCAGACCCAAAACAAAATCCAAACTGACTAAGTCCCACGGTCTGCTCGGAATAGGCAGTGGCATATAAAGTCCTGCATTTTTACTTCAACCCTTCGCCAATTGACATGTTTTACACCTGCTTACGTACCTTTGCATGTCCTGTTGTAACCTTGGCTAGAAATAAAAGTGCTCGACCTGCGATAATGTCTTGTCTATACCGAAATGTCCGGCTAGACCTCCACTGTGCTTTTCCCGAATAATGTTCTCCCTCATCGAACAGTCGGGAATGCATAACTATCCTCCCCTGAACAATAACCCCTCTTGCAAATTGTAGTCCAACCATGGACTATTATTCCTCAACAAAGGGTTTTGGCAGGCCTCATAGGCCTCCTTAAAGTCTGCATCTGTCTGATACAGATCCCTCAAATGCTCAAAACCCAAAACTTGCATAGTACTTTCCTGCAAGAGTAAAGACCTTCTACTCAACGCATCTGCCACCTTGTTGGCCTGCCCACTAATATGTTTCAGCACAAACGTAAAACTCTGCAGATACTCAACCCATTCAGCATGCTTATGGTTCAACTTATGCTACTGCATAATGTACTGTAATGCAGAATTATCAGAAAATAAAACAAACTCATTACCTAATAAATAGTGCCTCCAGTGCTTCAATTCTTGGACAATCGCATAGAATTCCTTGTCATAGGTTGAGTATTTCTGTCTACTTTCGTTCAGCTTCTCACTAAAATAGGCGACCGGCCTGTCCTCCTGGCTAAGTATGGCCCCAATGGCTGTACTGCTAGCATCAAAACGAACTTGAAAAAGTTTGTTGAAATCAGGCAACCTCAATATCGGTCTCTCAGTGATCTTCCTCTTCAAGGTATGAAAAATTTTCTTTGCTGCCTCTATCTAGCAAAAAGGCTGCTTTGCCTTCTTGATCGTATCCAACATGGGTGCGCAGATTTCACTGAAATTCCTAATGAATTTCCTGTTAAAACTTGCCAAACCGTGAAAGCTTCGGACTTCAAATAGACTCTTCGGGGATGGCCAGCTAATTATAGCTGCAACCTTTTCTGGGTCCATCTTCAACTCATTTTCTGCAATCACAAAACCCAGATACACTAACTCCTGCTAGAAAAAAGTACACTTCTTCAGATTTATTAGCAGCTTATTCTGCTGCAGCTTCCTCAGTACACTTCGAACATGCCTGAAGTGTTCCTCTCCTGTCTTGCTGAAAATAAATATGTCATCCAAATAAAAAATTACAAAATTTCCAATGAACTCTTTCAGCACTTCGTTCATTAGGTGCATAAACGTACTAGGGGCGTTACTCAAACCAAATGGCATCACCAGCCATTCGTACAGCCCCTCGTTTGTCTTGAAGGTTGTTTTCCACTCATCCCCTTCTCGAATTCTAATCTGATGGTACCCACTCTTCAGAATGATCTTCGTGAAGTATGCTGCTTCGCTTAAACAGTTCATCATGTCGTCCATTTGTGGTAATGGAAATCTGTACCTAATGGTAATCTTATTAATAGCCCTTGAGTCTGTGCATATTCACCATTCGCCACCTTTCTTTGGAGCCAAAACTGTCGGAACTGCACAAGGACTCATGCTTTCCCTAATCAACCCTTTATCCAGCAATTCCTGCACCTGCTTCCTAATCTCCTCATTTTCCTTAGCACTCATACGATAGGCTGCTTTATTCGGTAGACTAGCTCCTGATATGAAGTCAATACAATGACTGATACTCCTCTTAGGAGGCAGTTCATCCGGAAGATCGTCCACTATGATATCACCAAAATCCTGCAACATATCCTGAATCTCCTCTGGTAAATCTATGATCTTTGTGTGCAGTACCACCGTCTTTGGCCTCCTCACAACAACAAAGTTTACATTATTATCATCGATATGTTTCAAAAATTCCTTTCCACCCATCAGTAACGCTTTAACCCCGCTAGCTTCTACTGTATTTTCTTCCTTGATGGGTACAAGCGTGTGCTTAATCCCATCCTTGACAAACTTGTAACAGTTTGTCTTCCCATTGTGAACCACTTTCCTGTCATACTGCCAATGCCTTCCTAACAGTATATGACATACATCCATCAGCATAATATCACACATAACTTTGTCCCTGTACCTGCCAATGTGAAATTCCACTTGACACTACTCATCAACTAGCAGTTGATGTCCCTTTTGCTGCCACGACACTTTATAGGGAGTGGGATGCTTCAATCGTTTCAATCCCAACTTCCCCACCATTTCTGTGGCCACCAAATTATCTGTACTCCTGCTGTCAATTATCAGTTTGCAGCACTTGCCCTGTGACTTGCAAACTGACCAGAACAAATCTTTTCTCTGATCTGGTTCTGCAACTTCTTTGGCCGATTTCAGCAACACCTTATTCAGCACCAAAGCTTCCCTTGTCTCAGGCGCATTTTCTACCTCTTTGGTTGGTGCCTCTGCCTCCTCTGGTTGGGCAACATAGGTTCCTCTACCACCTGCTGGTTCCCCTTCAGGACACTCATAAGACTTATGCCCCCACTTATGGCATCTATAACACTGAACGGATCCTTTGCCCCAACCATTTCCTCTTCCCCGCTAATATGGTCGTCCCCCTCTTGTGTTATTATCCTTTTCTGTTGTCCCTGAAGGTTTGGAACTTCTACCTTCTTCACTGGAATTTGTGCCTCTACCTCTACCAAAAGCCTTCCCTTTTCCTCTGCCAGATCCTCCTCCTCTTCTGGCATTCTGCTTTCTGATTATCTTTTCTTCTGCTTTCAAGGCACACTGATATGCCTCATCAATAGTTATGGGTGAGAGAATACTGATTTCATCCAGTATCTCTCCTCTCAAGCCATTTACAAATCTAGCTGTCTTTTCGGGTGTATCTTCTATATGTCCCGCTCTCAAATTCAACCTATAGAATTCCTCTGTATATTCCTTAACAGTCAACCCTTTTTGCCTCAGATTCTGCACCTGTCTGCACAGCATAATCTGATAATCCTTTGGCAAAAAATTTTCCTTCAGTTTGGCCTCCATTCTGGCCCATTTTTTAATAGGCGGTTTATTCAGCCTCTTTCTCTCTACCTGAACACTATCCTACCACAAGGACGCATGTCCTTTCAGTTTGGTGGCAGTGAGTTTTACCCGCCTGTCTTCGTTGATTTCTTCAAAGTCGAAATACTTGTTCAACTCACTCAGCCAGTCCAGCAGCACATCTACTGATAGATTCCCATTGTCATTAGAAAGCTCATGTTTTGGCTTGCTACTTGATAACAAAACCGACCTCAACAATCTCAATTCAGGTCCTTCTCCTTCAAAACCATCTGTCCCTTCGGCAACTTCCTCATCACTGTCGTCCCCATCGTCAGGGTCCCATCTTCTTCCAGCCTCCACTGCTGCTAATCGTTCATTCAAAATTCGAATTTCCTCTCTCAGTCCTTCCTCTGCTAATCTGCGATTAGCTCTTACTCTTCCTCGTCCTCGTCTTCCAACCTCCATGTTCACTGTTCAACAACCCGCTCTGATACCAAAAATGACGAAAGCCTGGCCTTCGTGCACAGGTGGCGCAACATAGCCCTTTTAAGTTCAAACTTTAATATGACAGTTGGGATCTAGTGACAAACGCCAACTCAGACCTACGGATTTTACAATGGTTAATCGAACATACAATAATATGGAATCAATTGCATTTAAATTGGGTGTACTTGTGATCTATTGGTTCTTGTGACAATCCATCTGCATTTAACACTCTCCCTCGAACTTTGGTGCAATTACTACACTCCAACTTTCCCACCACTTCCTCTCATTTGCAACTACTCTCCACTGTTTCTGCTATTCTTCCGCCACTGAAACTAAAAGGAGGATTTCACGACCTCTGTTGATTTTTCTTTCAAACTGGCAAAGGCTTCTTCATTTGTTCTGCGTTTTCTGGGCGATGTAATGACTGCTCTATTTGACCGAGCAGACCTTACTCTGTCTCCATCGCACGATTTCCTGCTTCCACTAGCCTCTTTTCGTTTCCTGCAATGGCACTTACCGACTGTTTGTTTGTCGACTTCTTTTCTCGGTGGGTTTCTTGTTACTTCCACTTGTTTGTTTCAGTTCGTGTTCTTTTTCCTCCCATCTATTTGCTAATCGACTGTTTGCTGTTGATTTGTTTCTCCAGGCTTGGGCCGACCAAGATTCCTGTGGCCGTCTATGGTTCAAAGAGAACACAGGTACTTTAATCCTCTCGGGTTTTATATTTCCCCGCTTCTATTTGTGACTCTGACCGTTCCACTCCTCTGTGAGCAGGACTTGCTGGTTCGAAGCCTGACTGTTTGTTGTTGCTCAGCTTTTAAAACATTCGGTGAGTTCTACTATTTGCTGGTCGTCCAATATGCAGGTTTACCCATCAATTCGATAGCAATTATCAAAGTAAAAGGTTGCAACGTGCTAATCTTCACAAATTTCTGATTAATGTGCAGGTCTCTTTCCTCTGTTTAAAACCTGGTTGTCCTCTCCTCAACGCTTAAACCCTACGGGTAGGGTCGATTTCACTCTGCATTTTTGTAGCTAAGGGTTTGTAAAATTTCGTTTTTGTTGCACACGCTGTTTTGTTGCCAAACGCTGTTGGATGGCAAATCCTTCAATGTAATTTCTTAAGGTGTAAATGTTCTGTAAGCTTTGCGGTTTCGCTGTAATTGGGTTACTTTTGGTTCAAACCCTCGTTCTGTTTTGTATAGTTGCTATATTCCCCTTTTGACAGATTCGGAAATTCGGCAAACTTTTCTTAAATTATCAACGCAGAAATGCTATTACTTGTAATGGATTTTAATTTATTTTCTGTAAATGGAACTCACTTGGTCTAGCCTACAGTTTTAATCCTCGTTTAGTTTCTTTATGTGAATTGATAAAGTAAAACTTCGCTATCTTCTGGTTGTGTGCATCATGCTCTGTCTTCATAGCCTATTAGTAGGACAGAAAAAAAAAAAAAAAAAAAAAAAAAAAAAAACTTTCTTTCCCCCCTGTATGCAGAAACCCTTTTGTATAATTTCAGTTCATACATGAATTTATGCTATTAGTGTATTCTCACATAATTGTCACACACAGATCAATATGAAAATAAAACAAAAACCTCACAATTTTCAGGTACAAATTTACAATTTTGGCTGGAAATAATCTTGGCTGCAGATGGTTTTTCTTTCTTCTATTCAACTTGTTTTTCTCCTTCTCTTGATGGAAAATCGAATCCTTCGGTACATATTTTTCAGCTATTTAAAGTGTTGTAGGTGATAAGTCTATTTTTGTTTTTTGGTTGAACTGTCAACCGTATTATTCTAATGACATTGTCAGTTTCATAAAAACAACTTCTAATTAACTACAAAAAATGTATTATTCTCCTAATCCTACTGTTCTTGTTCAACTAACGAATAATAAAAGTAAATAAAACACAGGTTTAGTAAACTGTTCATAAACACACATAACAGTGAGACAGTCAACCCTCCTTCGTTTACTCTGAGTTAGATGCTCCTGCATCATTATTAAAAAGACTCATTCTTCTATTTACAATAAGCAACATTGTCTTATTAATTAATCATAGCATAAACCTTATCTTCATATGGATGAGCATGTATGTGTATTAAATTTTAGAAATACAAAACTTTTAAAAAATGTAATGGTAAGAGAAATTTTGTGTTTTCATAGATTTGAATTTTTTATTATTATGATAAAGTAAAAGTGAATCTCTACCTAAGCTAGACTTTATTAAAAAGACTCATTCTTCTATTATGAGCAACATTGTCTTATTAATTAATCATAACATACACCTTATCTTCATATGCATGAGCATGTATGTGTATTAAATTTTAGAAATACAAAACTTTTAAAATTTGTAATGGTAAGGGAAAATTTGTGTTTTGATAGATTTTTTTTTTTGTGCTTAGTAATTTCAATATTAAAATGAATTTGAATTAGTTTTTATTGTAACCAAGGTTTTAATTCTCAACATGTTGTTTATTTATTTTAGTTTCTTTGTTTGTGTTTGTTTAACATAAATATTAAATATTATGGAATTATTAATAAATAGATTGATTTTTCTATCATGTCTAGTAAATAAATTAAAGGTTAAGGTTTGTATATTTTAAATTATATTGATTGATTAAAAATGTTATATGAACAAGTATCATATAAATTGAATTATGATTCTTAGACATTTGGTATGAATAAATTATGATATTGGTTCATGGTATTGTAACAAACCTATATACAAGCTAAGAATTATTATGATAGAGTAAAGGTGAATTTCCATTGTTAAAAATTTTGTTATATTTTTTTTTTAAATGTATATTTGTTTAATTTATATATTAATTATTTGTATAAATAATGTCAAATGACCATAGCTCATGCTTAATTTCTCCTTCACATGATCAAGGTGCATAGTAACAACCCTTGTGATTCGATCTTAGATCTTGCCTAAAACAATTCTCATAAGTTATTGATTCGTCACTATTTATTATTAAAAAAAACTTATTTATATAAAATAATAATAATAAATTTATTAAAAATTTAAATTTTGGTAATATAAAATATATCATAAAATAATTGTTTTCATATTTATTTCAAATTTATCATTTTTACTAATTATTTAATTTATATAATTATGATAATATAATTTTTAATGTATATAATGAAAATACATAGTGTTTATTATTTGCCCAATAATCTAAATGAAACAATAAACTTTAGCTAATATAAATTTTACTTATTCAAATTTTAAAGAAAAACTAAATATTATATATTATATTATTTTCTTTTTATTAAATTTATTAAAATATAATAAAAAATTTAAATTTAAATTTAAAATTATTATATTTTATAATTTTAACGATTTATAAAAATTTTAAAATCTTGCATCATTTGTCCACAGGTCTTGGATAGACGATGATTAGGTGTTCTATTAAGACACTCCTTGATGTAAAGTCATTGGTTCAATTCCCTACCTCTATTGAAGTGATATATTAGACATGATGAAGATATATTTCTACCAAACTTCAAAGAAAAACAAGAATCATTTATATATTTATAAATATAGCTGAGAAAAAATAAATAAATAAATAATTATACCAATAGATTTTATTGAAAAAATAACAAAAACATAACATCGTTCACACATGCAAATTGTATGAAATATAATGTTATTTTCCTTTAGTGCCCCTTGTTCTAGAATGGTACCTATTCATGTAGTACAAAATAGGAAGCAACTTCATGTTTTTTTATGCTTATTAATGTATAGACAAGAAATTAAAAAGAAAGCCCTCATATGCTTCGAGAAGGCAGAGAGATTTTTGTGTACAGTTAACAAAAACCTCCAATTGCAGTACGATAAATAATGACAACAACAGTAGATTATTACATTTTCATAAATATTCAGATTTAATAGGTGTATTATTTATTAATTGTTATGATTGACATGGTGAGTGCTTTTGTTTTGTTGAATAAGAAAATCGCATTTTCATAAATATTCAAATTTGATAGATGTATTATTTATTAATTGTTATTACGAAATTTTTTATTATTTTTTTTAAATATATATTTTCTTAATTCAATTTTAAACTTCATAAAATTAATCATTTCATAGAAATAAATGGCTTAAAAAATAAAAATTCAAATTTAAACAAATTTTAAATTAATTTTTTATTTTCAAAATATTCATTTTATTATTTATTTATTTTTAAATTTTAATAAATTTAATACCATCTATGTAAAATTTCAAAACTAATTAAAAACTAATTTTTTCTCTAATAATACAGTGTAAAAAAACTATATTGAATAATACAAACTAATCATTAAAATAATAATTAATTAATTATCTTATTCTAATCTATTTACTTGAATAATTGATTAAGATGTCCCGATCTATTGAAAAAATATGCAACTTAGGGACCACTCCTCCTAAACATGAAGCATTTGCCTTAGTGTTCATGGTACCGCGTGAAAATGTTGAAATATATTGGAATGAAATGTTTATCAAGGAGAAATGGAGAATTGACCGTTAAAATGTTTTCAGTGCACTTAACGTTCGACTACCTTTTTCAAAGAGTTTCAATTAAAACTTACGAATCTTGCACTTTGCGATGCCCATCGAGAAAACGATAGGCCCTATCAATCTGTCGTTATCAAAACGGATGTCGGCGTCGACAAAATTTTGTCCACTAACTTGTCACATCACATTCAATCCATCCACTGTACCACGCGGCTCTTTAGACATTTCAGACACGACAATTTCAATCCACTATACAACGCGGCTTTCTAGACTTTCCCTACCAAAAACATCGAACGCGTCTCCCTATTCTCCGTATAAGCATGGTGCCTACCAATACCGACTATCAGAATCTATCGGATGAGAAGGGATGTTAACTTTCAACCATATGGCTATTTGTTCTAACTTGAGAAGGTTTGAATTAGATGCAAATTTCAAATATTCCAAAGCATATTCGTGCATAGTAATGCAGTAATTTTGGCATGCTCTTTTCAAATTGTGATCTAACCACTCTTTTGGAGTCGTTCAACCGGTAGTGAATTATGTAGAGAATCACCAAATAAACATGCAAAATCTCACCATCATTTTACAGATTGCAATGTGCTATTTGATCATTTTGGAATAGCGTTTTGATAATGTAAATCAAGAAGTTACGTTTTAATGGGCCACCTTTTTCTGCTCAAGAAGCCTCCACGATGAGGGTTGACTTGAATCAATTTATACTCGAATGTGTTCTCTTTTTGAGTTTTTCTTTCTTACTGCAAAAGTTTTTCCATTACATATTGGTAGAATGTAAAATGCAAATTTAAAAGTGAAGTGGATGTAAACTTTTATTACATATTGGTAGAATGTAAATTGTTTGTTATTGTCTTACATGTTGATGATTTAATTTTAACTCGTGATGAACAAATCATCAAATCTTCTAAGGACTTTGCAAGAGAATTTGAAATCAAGGACATAGATGTCATGCACTACTTCTTCAGCTTGGAAGTATGGTAAGACGATGGGGAATTGTTTGTCTTTCGAGAAAAGTATGCAAATGAGATATTGCAGAGATTCTGCATGGAGAGTTGCAAACCGATGGAGACACCTCTAGCGACCAGCTAAAGGAAGGAGGATGTCACTTCAGGTGAAGAGGCAGATGCTACTATTTATTGGCAACAAGTGGGTTCACTAATGGACCCCGTGAATAGATGACCAAATATGTGCAATGCAGTCAACCAGCTGAGCCACGCTATTGTTAGGCCAACCAAATTATTTTGGAAGACAGCTAAGCATGTTTTACAATACCTCAAATGCACTACCCAATTTTGACTATGGTGCAAACCGACAGAGAAGGTGAAGTTGTGTGGCTTCACAGATGCAGATTGGGCAGGGAGTCCATCACACCAAAAGCATACATCAAGAGGAATTTGTAGTGTTGGGTTTGTAGCTATTTCCTGGTACAGCAAGAAGCAAAGGTCTATGGCATTCAGCTCGGAAGAAGCATAATACATGGCTACAAGTCAAGAAACATGTGAGGCGATCTCGATGAAAAATATACTTGTGGGATTGTTTGGTCAGATGATGGATCCAATTGTGATCTACTGTGATAATTAAAGTTGCATCAAGCTCTCTAAGAATCTTGTATTTCACGATCGATACAATCATATAGACATCTGGTATCGTTGTTTACGAGATTGTGTGCAGGGGTGAATAATGTTGCTTCAGTACATTTCGACAGAGACAAGACGCTGACATTTTGACAAAGGCCTTGTCAAGAGGGAAGTTTGAGTTCCATAGGTGCAGGATAGGGGTGATTGATAATCCCTTTCTTGCTGAGAGGGAGTGTTGAAAAATGCGGCAAGAAATTATCAATTTGATTTTTCCTTGATTAAATTGAGAAAATTCGAATTTCCACATCAAAAGACAACTGGGATGCAATTCAATACGGTGGCATGGCTCTTTTCACTCAATTAGCTCATTAAATTTGAGTTAGAGGAGTTAGAGTTCAGTTAATCATGTGTGATTGTTAATTTGTAGTAATCAAAGTCAGTTATTTCAAGATGTTTTCAGTTAAACTAGTTCTAACCATTAGAGGTACTAGTGGAAGCTCAGATGTGCAGTGGGACTTCATTCGAACTTAGAGATCGTACAATTAACTGATTAATCAGGCCAAAATAGCTAGTGCATGTAGAGAATTTGAGTTCCCAAATTGTGGTGGAGATTCCAAGGCAGTGTAACATCAGTTCTAGACTAGCCTTGAGTGTATAGGTGTTGCATGCATTCAAATGATCAACCTTGGGATTTGTGCAATCCATTTTGTAGAAATTCCTAAATAATAGGGGCCTAATTTCTCAAGGAATTGCGCAAGGAAATAACGGCTCAAGCAGAGGCATAAATTGACTAAGTTTGGGCCAAAGCTTCTCAGTGAGAAGAGAGATAGGTTATTCACTTGCAGGTTGTGCTTACTTGAACAAAGTAATTTTAATACATCTCTATTAATCATATTAATAAAAGCTTGCATTGGGGTTTTTAGCAGATTGTTTTCCTTGGAAAAAATATTGTGTGCATCCGTGTTATTTTTATTCCATGTCTGAGATTATTGCTCTAAATTATGAATTGATTTCCGCACAGTAGTAGATTAGGTTTTTGTCTTGTGATTTTGATTAAAAAATCATGATAAGTTGCAAATATGCATCATAATTTCTACAATAAATGGATTTATTCATTGAAAATCCCCTTTACAACTTGGATTGTGTAGACTATACAACTAAAGCTTTCATTCTTGGGTTTCATACAAAATTAATCAATTTTTTTTCACTATGGTTAACATTAATATAATGTTTTTATACTTTCTCTCCCCACAAACACAAACACACATATGAAATTGATGTTGAAATCAGTTAGTTAATATAGTAATTCAAATAGTCTACTTATGCGTTTCGTTAAAATATTAAAAAAATATAAGAATCATATAAGTCAAAAGTACTAAAGGTGAAAATATAAGGTTTTTTACTTTTACTTATTTTATATCCTTAAAGTTAATATAAAATTATGTTATTTCACATGAACAACAAAAAATTTTAGTTATGGTGGAGAGTGAGAATGAAATATTTTTACCACAACTCCTTCATTCCAATTA
The DNA here is from genome assembly GCA_034641835.2 of Pinus albicaulis. Taxonomy (NCBI): domain Eukaryota; kingdom Viridiplantae; phylum Streptophyta; class Pinopsida; order Pinales; family Pinaceae; genus Pinus; species Pinus albicaulis. The sequence goes on along the minus strand of CM076584.1, from coordinate 325,107,287 downwards.
TGTATATTTATTTTTATTTTTTATTATATTTCACATTGTTTTTTATATTTAGAGAATATTTTACTTTTATTTTAGAAGGAACACATGTCAATTGTAAGTTGAGCATGGATGGAATCACACATCAACCACATTGCGCTCATACTAGGCTATAGAATGTGCCTTTCGAGAAAAAAATCAGTGATCCGAGCTCTCTATTTTTTCTACAACAAGAACCATAATAATACAAATCATCCTCAACATTATGTTATTTTGTATGGTCTGCATGCATAGAATAAACCGTACCATTTTTTTCCTTAAAATGTAAAAATTGAAAACTTTACCTAAAAGTATGTGGAGAGTGTGCTCATGTTGGCCTTATCCAAACATATTTGTAGGAGCTTATGATAAATTCTATTGCTCAAATTTTCTTTTATTCCCAACACAAATTCACTATGGCTCCCTAAATTATTTTAGAGAGCAAGTTTCAACTCACTATAAAATATTAACCCAAAGATAGTTCCATAATTTTTTCATTCCCTTATGTTCAAAACATTTTATAATAGCTAGGAGCAACCCTCTCCTATTAATCTATGGCTTGTAGTTTATTTTATTCCATAATTTCTAAAACTAGAATTTTTCTTATAAGATAAAATGTACTTGTTGCATTTAAGGGTTGACATTGGAAAAATCCCCGAGTCATGTGGACAATGTGCTCATGTTTATATTTTCAAAAAACACTTACAAGAACACTCAATTCTACTATTTGGTTTTGATTTTATACCACAAATACAAACTCACCACGTGTCTTAGAGTGGTTTCAAAATGTCTTGAATCTCACCAAAAATATGATAATCAAGGCTCGAATAAATGAAAGTTGGTTTTATTTGACTCATGAAATTTAAGTACACCTAAGGACACCCCTTTCCTATGAGTCCATGGCTTAGAGTTTGTTTAAGTCAATTATTTCCAAAATTAGAGTTTTTTTTAATAAAACACAACTACAAATTTTTATTGAGAAGTGCTACATAGTAGCTATTTCATACTACTGAATTAGAATATACATAAACTAGCAATTGCACCATATGTTGCGAAGGAAATGTTGTAAAGCACTAACATAGGAAATAGTGGTATAGAGGAAAAAATCTTAAAATTTCAAGACTACCCACCATTTTCGTACACAATAAATGGAATATTATGGGAACGGTCCTCAATATATTCAAGCACTGCCTACATGCTTTGTGGTACAACTGGTAGACCCAAAAATGCTCTCTGCCAGAAATTTCAGCATCAGGTAACTATTTTTTTGTGAAGATATAAACCTACTTAGAACATAATGTTAAAAATTTATAAAAATTATAGTCGAATTTTTGGATTCTATTTATCGCGCCACTACATTCATCAAGTAGTACAGAACAACCATAAAATTTTCTTAATACCAATATTCTTCCAATGGATCACTTTTGAATTTAAAAATAACATAAAAAACTTCAATGGATCAAAACCATTGTAACACACCAATTTATGTGTTGGAATTTCAATGTTGAACATTTGAACTTTAAATCCTAAAGGGGGTGGACCCCAAAGGATAAGTACATGAATGTAATTTAATATTAAGTTGAAGAAATGAGCAAAATGATTTTGTATATTATTAAAATGAGATTTTGAGATCAATTGCTAATTCCATGAGGATGGATAAGGCAACCAATTCCCCACAACCTTTCAAAAGCCTTGAAAGGAATTATTTCCAATCTAGATTTTGGGGAAAAATCTAAGTTTCCCAATGAGGATGAAAGTAGTTGGGAAGAGGTAAAAGCTGGAAAAGTGAGGAAAAGCATAAAACGGCTTTCAGAGTCCCTAAAATGGGAAGCCTAGGCCAACGGAAAAACATGCGATATTACGGAGCGCGAGAATTAGAAACATGCTTTGGGGGAACAACGACTTAAATGTTTGCTCTAAACGAGATTGGGGGTTGATCTCTTCAAAGGAGATGATTCTCAGCTTGAGGTGAGTTACGGGAGACAAAAAGGACTCTAGGTTGGGAGGCTGGTCAATTGCAACGTTGTTTGTTCCTAAATTGAATTTTGTTGTACTTCTTAAGGTATAGATTGGCTACATATAATTGATGGCATTGCATAGAATTTTTAATGTTACCTTAAAGTTATTAAATTTTTAATATACTATAAGAGGTAGGATTCAAGTTCATGTTGCATGGAAGATGAAGAAATTTATATGTACACTTGGTGAGAGTAGGAACCTCCACACATTGAAACTGAAATTTTCGGCATAAGTAGCTTAAATTTCCGTATGGTTGTGGGAATCACACCTCGGGAAAATTCAGCGAATATTTAAACCATAAGCTGGTTTAAATGCGAGAATACATGTTTTCCCCATATGACCTGTCTTTTTAACTTAAATGCCTTGCTATTTAACATAAAGAAAGTGATCTAAACTAGGTCAACTAGTCCTTGTTTATTATAATAAGAAATTAAAATCTAGTATGTTTGTAATTTCTTTTGTGATTAAAATTATAGTGTAATCAAACCTATCATTCTATTTTATAAGGAATGCAATAAGAGTGACCCATACAAGTACGGTAATAAAAGAAGAAGAACATTTACGTAACGAGTTATGGAAAACCAAACTTGTCGTTGAATACATGTATAGAGTTGTCTCCGAGCGAACAAGGCGAAATGCAATGTGGTAATATTAATAACCTCCTTCTTCTCAAGTTCAATAGAAATTTATTAGTGCATACAAGAAATTTCCAAACCTTATAATTTCGGCATCCAGGCAATATAAAATTGGAAGAATGTTAATTATTACGGAAAACATGCATGTGTACCATCACTACCATAAAATCGTAATAACAACAAATTATTGAGACGGAAGGCGGTATCTACTACAATCCCACGTCCTAAGAGATCTTTGGTAAATTTCGATTTAGTATGGGCGGTAACCTTGGTGAGGTTACGGCTACGCCATTATAAGATAAAGATCAAAACATCACAGGTGAAAATATATACATACACCTGCTGAAGTTAAACACCCCGAAATTTAAATGTAAATAAAACAAGACCGTCAGGATGAGAAATACTTTTAGAGCGACATTATATTGTGTTCTATCCATTCCATTCATTATGTAACATGATGCATGATGACGAAATCTTCATCCATTAAGAGGCAAAGTTAGCAACGCAATAGCAATAAAATATACACGAGCAAGGTTAATCATTAACTTTAGAGTCCTTTTCTGCGAGTGTTGTGGTTGCGAGATCTCCTCTAATTCGGAAGAGTAGACGTGCTGTGTGACTCAACATGAAAGTAAAACAAGCTTCGTATAATAGTCACATCTTGTTCGGTGTGGTTACGGTCTGGATAGAGAAAAATAAAAAACGAAACATATACAACTACACGGTGCGCAAATATGAGAATGAAGTAAAATTTTGAAACCTAAGTTTGTGATAGCGAGAATTCCAAATGAACGCAAAAAGGGTGTAGAGAACTGTGGGAGCAAGCGAATCATAATTCATGGAGCGAAGGGAAGATTTAATCCCGATGCAGGCATAAACCTACGAAACTCATTTTGTTCGGGGAGAGTGACGTTCTCACACCTAACATGAAAATAAATCACGTATTAGTTAAGTATGGTAATAGGAGAATCGTGTGAATATGAAAACGCATACGGCCAAACGATAGACGAGGCGGGATTCTAACCTTAGCAACGATCGTGCCCCGAAAACAAAAAAGACAAGTGGGGGTCTCCATGATAGCGTAGACGCGGCGAAGGTTGAGGTTGGGTTGTGATGAAATCGACACACGTAACCTCACACTATCGTGAACTTAGAAACTTTGCGGCCATCGGAGTAAATTGCGTAACCTCCAAATAGGAAAACAACAAAGCCTGAAAACGGAAGGAGTTAGACGCACATGAATTCGAGCGCCACGTGCGAGTTCACGAGGCAAATTAGAAGCCACACCGAAGCGCTACGTAACTACTTTCTACCTATTTCACATGAAATATAAGGGAAAATCCATTACAAGAAATGTTCACATTTAGAAGTCGGGAAATAAGAATGGACGCGAGAATAAATGGACACAGTGCGAAGATCCTGAAAACACCAAAATGAAAAAGCAACACAGGATATGATTTCTTACCGGGATGATGGCGATAAACTGGTTCTACTGCTGCTGTAGCGATAGAGTTCCCATAATGCAGAAGAGGCGAGACAAGGTGGAAATATGGGCTGGCAAGTCGGCTTGAATAGAGCGACAGAAGAAAATCTCGACTTAAATGAAACACGAAACCCTAACACGCAAGCGATATACAACCTCCGGAGCGCGTGGGGAAAGGTATGAAACGCGGGAACCGGGAAAATTAATGAGAGAGTATGCATGGAAATCTCGAGAGGGATAGCGCATCGGTTGACAAAATATCTTTGTACTCATCTTGTACCATTCTTTTCTTATGACCACCGATTGAACGCCAAGTAGGCGCGATGCAAATTTTGAGCCGGACCTCTGCGGCGAGTAGCTCTTACGATAGGTAAACCCCACAAAACGGCCACATGGCCATCGAAAGTACAAAAGTGGTGAAAAACCGGAAGAAGGTGAGCGTTGGGGAGATCGATGCGCTGCCAAAGAATTCACAACTTCAACGGCTGAAAGCGACAGCGGGGATAATTGAAACAATAACGATGGCGCACCCAATAACTTTGACCATTACACGGTAACGACATATTATGTTTAGCGTGTGAACAACTCTATGAGAATGCGTATTCGTATAGATCATAACCATAAGCATTTGTGAATTAACAATAGATGTAACCCATACACACCTAAGGGAGAGTAATACGATTGCGTTCCATAGTGATGTTAAAGGAGATAATCAAAATAAAAATAGAAGGGTCAATGAAGACATCATATAATTTGGTATATGCCTATATAGAATTTTAAATATATTATGGGTGGTGCAATTTAAGTGAATGTATATATATAGCAATTATATATATGATATGGGCTATGTCATGGAGTTAGATGTATATGGATAAAGTTACATATAAACACCTTTGTATCATTACATCAATGGCCTAATTTATTTCATACCACTTATAAGGGCATTATAGCTCTTGGAATTAAAACTATTAATATGCGGTTATGCGAAGTGGCATAGAACTAAGTCTAAGCACAACATTTTGAGAATTTGGAATGATAAAACATTAAGGGGCGGTAATCGAAAAAAAAAAAAGTTATGTCTTAAAATAGTGGAAAAGAGACATTACAAATGGTACGGAGCCCAAGTTATAAAGCGGGTTGTTTTTATTGTGCTCCTTTGAATTCGAATGTTATTTTTATAAATGAATATTGTAGAGATTGTTGTTTTGATTTTGCGTCGATACTATGAGTGTACGGTGGTGCTAAAATGGCTGAAGGTGGAGAAATTTATGTGGATACGCGTGATGAGTTTGGGTTCTGAGATCCTATTGCCCCGATGCGGCACATGTTCTTGAGTTGCAACGAAAATTAGGCTGACGAGAAACGAATGACTTGTTGTCATCGACGGTAGAAGACGAGGAAAAGCTCATCGGAGAACTAACTCGAGAACGGCCAAAGGCGAAGGTTCCGAGAAAGAGGAAGATGGATGAGTACGATGTGAGGATGATCTTTAGGCATCAATATGAAAAAGTGAGGGGAATTAGAAGATCAAACCTCCCTCCTATGATGGGGAGAAGGAGGGAGAAGGCAATTTGAAGCACAGTTCTCGAACATGATTAAGTATTTCCAAGTTTATGAATATGAGAGCAATGCGAAGACGATTAGTGATTTTACCAACTACAAGGTAAAGCTACCTTGTGGTGGGAGAGACAAAAATGGTGCATGCTATTGATGAAAAGCGATTACTTGGGAAGATTTCGGAGTTAAGTTCAAAAATCATTATTTGACCGAACGTTATTATGATGATAAAACGAAAAGGAATTCCACGGGCTTAGACTGAGACTCACTATCGATGATTTTGTCACTAAGTTTACAAATTTATTGAGATATGTCCCTTATATTAAGGAAAGGAAGAGAAGGCAAAGGTCCAAAGGTTTTACGGAATTGTTTGCCTCTTGTATACAAAGAGAAAATTGGGTTGTGACCCAAAGACAATGAATAATTTGTTAGAAAAGCAAGATTATCTTTATCGGCGATTTACGGAAAGGCTGAACAAGGAAAAAGATTGGTTGAACAAGGGTGAGTTCAAAGGGAAAAAGACAAAAACCGGCATATTTGAAGAATTTTAGCGAGAGATCATCAACGGGAAAAAGTTTAATAAACCCAAAGAAAGCCAAAGCTTGCTCAATCCCAAGTGGCTTCAAAACAAGTAGATGGGGACGATAAAAAGGAAGGGACGATCGGAATGAAGGAACCCTTGAAGTGTTGGGGCTGTGGAAACCCCATCTTTTGAGGTAATCCTCATCGAAACATTCATATGATCAGCGAGGAGAGAGGCGACAACATTAAAAAATGACACTGCTTGAAATATACAGCCCAACTGGTGCAACCTTGGAAAATCGGCAAGCAAAACATCAAGCAACCATGGTGGAGATGGAGGGTAAGATTTCTGACCTACATTCTTGTTTTGATTGATCCGGGTGCTTCTTTGAGTTATTAGTCTGGAATTGTAGAAAAATGTAAAAATTAAACCTGAAAAATTTAAATGAGTCATGGTTGAAATGCAATTGTACTTGGGACTAAGAAAAGTAACACATAAATTGCCAAAAACGACAATTAAATTAAATAGTTTTCAACAGTAAATACGAACATCTTGCCTTTAGGATCCTATGACTCGCATTAGGAATGGACTAAGTGGAAAAGAAGAAAGCATTGATGAAGCTGGCAGGATAAAACCACGCATTTGATGAAGAAGGGAAACCAAAATCCATTTCGGTACGACAAATACTCCGTACTACAATTAAAACGAACGGCTAGAAAATTCTTAGTTTATCAGGTGCATGTGGAGGAAGTAGAACATAAAACTGGAGAAAATCTCTTGGACGAATTACCGGTGGTAAAGGAATTTAAAGAAGTTTTTCCGGGTGAGATTCCTCATCTTCCCCCAAAAGAGAAGTTGACTTTACCATAGATGCGGTGTCGGGAGCAATACACCGACACGACACCTATCGAATGAGTCCTCTGAACTCATGGAGAGTTTGAAGATGCAATTGCAAGAATTACTAGATAAAGGTTACATTAGACCAAGTGTATCTCCTTGGGGAGCCATAGGTCTTATTTGTGAAAAAGAAAGATGGAACTTTAGGATGCAATGATTATCGTCGACTAAACAAGTTGACCATTAAGAATAGATATCCGCTCCCTAGAATTGATGATCTTTTTGATCGGGTGAGAGGGGCCTCCGTCTTTTTAAAGATTGACTTAGAGCGGGTATCACGGCTCGGAATCAGAGGAACGTAAACCAGAAGCTTTTCAAACTGGTATGGACACTACGAATTTGTAGTCTTACCTTTTTGGATTGACAAATGCCCACCTTACATTCATGGTAATGGAGTGAACGATTAATGTTAAATAAGTATTTGGATATATTTGTTCTTGTGTTCATAGATGATATTTTAGTCTACTCCAAAAATGAACATAAGGAACACTTGAGAATAGTGTTGGAACTCTAAAATAAAACCAGGTTATATGCCAAAGTTCAACGGAAATGTGAATTTTATAAAGATAAAATTCAATGTCAGGTCATATTATTTACGAGAAAAAGGCCTTGCGGTTGACCCGAAAAGATAAAAGCTATTAAGGAAGGGTCGGTCCTGGTGATGTCTGTGATAAGGTCATTTATGGGGATGGCGGTATTATCGCGGATTTGTGGAGAGATTTTCTGCTATAGCACATCCCATCACTTCATTGCAAAGAAAGGGTGTCAAGTTCGTGTGGAGCGAAAAAATGTCAAATCGATTTCAAACAATTAAAACAAAAAATTACTTCCTTCCTATACTAAAGATTATGAGATCTGATAAAGAATATGTTGTGTGTCGGATGCTTGTAGAGAGGGGTTGGGAGGATTCATTTGTTGCAGGAAAACCTAGAGTTATTGCCTATGAATCTCGAAGTGAAAACACATGAGCAATTATAGTGCCTATGATTTGGAATTAGCGGTATTATCCATGCCTTGAAAATGTGAAAAACACTATCTTCTTGGGAAAAAGTTTATCTTGATGGCCAGTCACATTAGTCTCGAGAATGCTTATTTTCCCAAGCGGAAATATGAATAGAGACAGCCGATTTCCTTTCCTTTTTAAGTGAATTTGATATGGAAATAAAACATATCAAGGAAAAATAAAGTTGCGGATGCATTAAGCGGGAATGCTTACGAGGTAAACGACCTGGGAAGTAGTGCACGGAGTCGAAGTAGAGCGGTGAGAAGCGGCAAATCAAGATCCAAACTATGAAACACTCTTGTTGAAACCTACAGAGAAAAAAGGAGAAAATGTTGATTTCCTCAAAACCAAAAGTGTTTGCTCTATTATTACAGCAGGTTGTATATTCCAAATGTAGAGTCCTTAAAGAAATTTTGGATAGATATCTGCTTGACCATATGTAGGACATCCGGGATATCGAGAAAGTATTACTGACCCTAAAAGAAGTTGTTCGGCGGGAATGAAGAAAGATGTAGCAGAATATTTAAGTAGGTGCATGGAATGCCAACTAGTCAAAGTTGAGCATCAACATCTAGCGAGTCTTTAAACCCTTTGCCAATTTCGGAATGGAAATGGGACACGGTTTTCCATGGACTTTATAACATGGTTACCCAAAACCAAATATCAACATGATTTGTAATGGTGACGTGAACACTCTCACAAAAACTGCCCTTTTATACCGGTAAAATCTACTTTTGGGACGACTCAAGTAGCGAATGTGTTTTGAAGGAGGTAGTAGGAGGCTTCATGGGGTGCAACTGAAGCCTAGAAAATCTCACTTCAAACATTGGGGAAAACCACCCGGTCGGGACCTTAAGACAACTCCTTTTCCATTTGGGATGGTGGCTGTTGGATTTAAAGGACAGTTTCATATAGTAGTGGATTGGATTGGATGGGTGGAAATAGGACTAAATTAACGAAATAAAACTATCTAATCTAAGCTAAATAATGATAAAGAAATTCTAATACTAGCCGGGTAATTATATGAGAATACAACTTAGATTGTTTCAATCTAATAATAACCATGAAAATGTATTATTAATCAAATTGAAATATGCGAGAAACAAATAAAGATAACTACGATTTAAGAAATTAAACGAGTTATATTAACATATTGCATTCATTGTATACCATTTATATATGCTCATAAAAGATAACATTTCAATTATACTCGGGAATGATATATAAAAGTAAACGTTATGAAAACCAAATATATAAATGATAGCAAATTCTTCAAAGAATACCATATAACGAGAGAAAATCAACGATTGAACGGATAAATACCTCATTTCATCTTGAAAGGCTTGTCGAAATGAAATGTGTCTCGATCTAGTAACTCCGATGTAAAATTAAATCCAAAGGTACGAAATGCAACACTTGAATAGTTCAGCACAAAAATCACGAGATGTGATCCTTCATAAAATATAATAAGGAATGAATATGAAATGTTAGCTCCAAGTCAAAAAAATATTACAACTTGAGATCCTTCTAAATGCATGAGAGGATTTAAATAAGAAATTACATAACAAAATCCTACTACTACGCTACAATCTATCAAATTAAAAGTTTGAAAGGCTATCTTGAATGAAACGATTCATTGTTTCTCTCTCGCTTGATGAAGCCCAAGTTGCAAATCTTCAACATATCTTGGAGTCTCGGTGGATGACTCATCTCGGAATGCAACATCCCGACATAGGTGGCATCGAAAATTTTGGAATTAAACAATCAACGGCATTTGAAAGGAATTTGATAGCCACGGTGTTTGGTTTGATTAAATGAGTCCACATATTGTCCCGGGATATTGTTTAAGTTTTGTTGATTTGTTGACTTTTCTTCTCCATTTCTTCTCTCCATCTGTTTTTCGGTTTCTTTTACTTTTGGCAAAAGCTATGATTTCTGATACGAAATGAGATTGATTGAGTATAAATTGTCATTTATGAATTGACCGATATTATTCATCATACCTCACGGCCCTTGATATTGCTCTCTCGGCTTTCATTTATTTGATGTTCCCATTACGTAAACAAGATTTCTTTTTGTTTTTCCTCTATTCTAGGAAGATTGGCTTCTTTTCCTTACGTGTCTTGCCAATTGAGAAATTCGGAAATCTTTTCATCGGCATCATCTATTTCTTGTCGAGAGTAATAACATTTTGGATCAAAGATGAGTAATATCACAAAAAGGTTATTTTAGTAATGACTTTGCACAAAATTCATTTAATTGCTAAGACAATAATTTATTAGCCTCAAGGGCTTGATTTGAATTCACTTAACTTCGGAAATCTTTAAACTTATCCAAAGTTGCTTGAAATTCCATTTCTTGAATCATTTTTGCATTTTTTTCTCATTTTTGTAACTTGAGACTTTGCCTTTAAATTTCCCATTTAGGCGTTGTTGTTGTTTGCCTAGAGTTGTTCATCAACTTTCTTCTTTTCTTGACAAGTTGTTTTTCCAATTCTTTGGACTTTGAGTGTCGATTTTTGTAGTTGTTGTTGCAATGCGAAGTCTGTTGCGGCTTTTCCTTAGCTTGCTCTTCAAGTGAAGCTATGTGGAATCTTTAGGAGTTATCGGTAGAAACTTCTCTGACTTTATCAACATTGCGGCACTATAGCTCACCGCATCTTTGGGATAATTTTGTGAGGTCTTCGGATGGATTCACCTCATTTTTTGTAAATAATATTCATATACTCCTCGATGGGGTAGAAAATATGTCACAGTACATCTTTCTTCTTTTTCTTTGTCTTCTAACTCACATGACCTTATGTTTGGGGCTGTAAAATACATCTAGAGGAGGGATCTCCTCGACCTTTAATACAATATGCTGTTGGATGTTCGGGAATGATTTCAACATCTGTCTATTTGTTCTTTATCTTTATCTTGCAATCCCCGGTACATTGTTGAGCGAATTGATCATATTGTTTTAATAGCGAGAAGAAACAGTAAGATCAGCGAAACTATAATCTCCTTAGTTGTTTCTTTTCCTTTTTACGCTTGTATCTGGCCCACACGCTCGGTGCTTTTGCCATCAGATCCACCTTTTTTATTATGCACATCATCATCGGTACTTGTGCATTTTTACATTGTACGGCGGTAGGCTGGCGACCGGTATTTTTGATCGGTTATCATCGATTATTTCTCTTTTGGGCATCGAGGGCTTGTCGATAGCGACCACCTTTGAGAGTATGCAGTTGGCTGGTTAACGGCTAGGTGTGTAATGACTTTGCCGGTAGATGTTTCTACTAGCGTTTTCTTGGATGTACCTTCGACTCGGCCCTTGTGTTGGAATTCTTAATTGGTCTGGGAACTCTTAACAATCTGCAGCCTGCAATAACAAAAATTTATTCATTTCCTCCTTTTGAAATTTAGACTTGGCTAAGTCATAGAATTTGAAAATTAAATTATCCAAAGAAACAAACAAATCATCAAACGGATACGGCTCATGTCAAATCGAGCAATTGAAACTGGCTTGATAACATTAAATGCTATCTGTCTTGGATCATATTGTCTTCAGGAATGGTTGCAAATTTAATACTACCTCTTGGAGACTTCTTTTTCAGCATGCTTGAAGTCATTTAAGGTAAGCGACCACAATTGAGTGGGAATTGAGGCCACATTCTCTTCTTACTTGTTATTCAAAGACCTAGATATTCATGTGGTGACAATTGATAGGAAATTTCTTGAGCAAGAAGTTTATCTGGAACAATGAAGAACATGGTTCCATGCTACCATTTTGATGTATGTAAATTTTTCCTCCCCAAACCAATCTCCTATTACGGATAAGTCGGACTTGGCTTTATCGGAGAATCTAGGAGAAGCGATTAAATGGTTTTGAAAACGGGGATAAGGAAACATGGCAGATTATATACATTATCTTGGAAATGAACCTTCCAAAGTAGTTTATGATAAATATGAATTGGGGCCGTAAGGTCTTTGGGAGTCCATTTCCATCAAATGGGGAAACTGCGAATTGGAAACAAAGAGCATCAAGAATATAGGCACAAAGAAAAGGAGTGGAATTTCCCGGTTTTCTTGTACGTACTCAAGTATCCTATTGGCCATTCTATCGAAAGAATAACGATCCAATCCATGATGTCGGAATTGACGGCTAGGATTAATGGGACCATTTGTATAGAAAACCTAGCTGAATTATCATTGCCAAATAATCTACACATCATGGCGACGGCATAACAATACGGAGGTAAAAGGGAATCACAGAATACATACGGACAGCATTTCGGTGCTTCTCGAATTTTTCTTCCAATCTCTGATGAATTGATTGGACTTTGTTATTATCGACAAAGTCTTTGATAAACTCCTTGTTATACACCTTAATTCTGGAAGGTGATACATTGCCTTTAGGTCTTGCTTTAAAGCAGGCCAAAGACACTCCGGATGCGAGACAAACGTTAAATGCTTGTATCTTCTGCCTTCCTTATCGGCTTGCATCATAATAAGGCATAATGCTCGCTGCGACAATTTGATGCAAAAATGAATTTACAAGTGATTTTCGGTGATCTCGAGTCGGAATCTAAGCTATCTTCGTCTGGAACCGATGCTTTTCCACTTTGTGATAGCCAGGAGTTTTCTCTTTCTAATAGGTTGTAGACTCCTTCCCACGTCATACTCCCAAGCCCCTGGCATGATGTATACGTAATTAATCTTATTTTTGTGGGCTTTATTTTGAAACCTAGGAGTCTCAACAAACTTCGCTAGGTTTCTCAGTCTTATTTCTTCTCGCTCTCTTCGACATTTGCGTTTGCTATTGCTTCCCTTTGTACGTGAATGAACGGGCTTAGTGTTCTTTGGCTGCGAAAGACAATAAACTCTCGATCGTGACAAACAAGCAACTCAAGCGGGATGATTTATGAATTTATGATTTTTATTTATTTGTTTCGTATCTTACTTAAATGCTCCTTTTAGGTCACACTCCGTATTTAAACCAAATCATTAACAATATTTGTTTGATTTGTTATTGAATGCCTCGTACAATACAGTTGGTGCTTGTGAAATGTCAAATATTTATCCATTCTTAACTTTTCGCATGTAATAAACTAACATTTATAAAATCGCATCGAAAGTTTTAGTGCTTTATAAACATCACAATACGTTTTTTTCTCGATTGAGATTCCGATTGAAAACTTTTCAGATTTTTAATGAGTGGAAATATACCATATAAGATTTTAAACGAACAAATGTTTGATTTTTCGTTTGTAACGTTTATTGTAATAACGCGCGTCGGATACGGGGAATTTTAATTGACGAAATAAAGAGTTTATTAGAGAATATCCCGATTATTCGATTGCGACTGGTCGCATCGCATCGGAAGTTATATAAACAATTTAAACTCTTAGCGATTGAAGATTTTCGATCGAACTAATCGCATCGAAGGATTTGAAATAAGTATATGAAACTTCTATATTGGATCGGATCATAAGTTTTGAATGTTGTATTTGTTTAGTAAACAAAAGATGAGTTTTTTCAAAACAATGAATCTTTATTTCTAAATCTTTTATTTTTATAAAAAGAGAAAGGGACCCTATTTCTAAATGAATTTTATTTCTAAAATTTTAAGGAAAAGGGAGGGTTGTTGTATAGTACAACAATTGGCGATTCTTGAAAAGACAGTTATCTCGAAAAAATAAAATGAATACTATATTTTAAGTAAGTAAAGATTTTTAAAGATAATGAAAACTATCATGTAGATAATTGAAAATAAAATCTAACTTATAGAGAAAAAGAATAAAGTGACAATAACAATTTCTTTCTAAATTTCTTGAGAATAAAAACATTTTAGTTTATCTTGACTTTGATTGGTATTAATAATGAAGTAAGTGGATTTCTTCAAGTTTGGTTTTATAATATACTCTATTGTCATAGGTATTGCCTCTGTACTGCAAACGTTCATAGTCTCGACGGGGTTACCTTTTAACCATTAACTATTCATTATCCATTCAACTAAGATTATGACTTTTTAAAAGATAAATTCATAAGACATATTATCTCATGTTTTTGTCTTTTTTATTTATTTTTAATTTTTTTAAGTCATTGTTAAGTTAGGTAGCCGATTGACTGCACAATACATTCAACGTGCAAACCAAAACTGAACAAGGCGGCTCGTGATGAGACCCCTTGTCTTATATTTGTAAGCCATTACCACCATTTTTTGATATGCAGTGTTGGTAATGTCAGAGTTTTATTACTTCTTATGAATATGGTAAGTCGACTCATGATGAGACCTCTTATCTCTTAAAAATTTTAACATAATTTCTTAGAATTATACTCTAAAAATCCACAACCTAAATGAATGGGGTGAACTAGTTTTATCCTTAAGAATCAATGGATGACAATTTTCGAGTTTTTGAGTACCAAGACTTGAATAATCTTTACTTTTATAGATAACTTCTTTGCTTACTAAACTTATAATGATTTACATTCCACTCAAGTTTTTCAAAAAGATCATGCAAATAATTAGTATAATCTTTCAAAGTTTAACACCTTATTTAAAACTATCAAAAGCATATCATCATTTTTCTTTAAAAATTCTCATTTACCATAAATAAATATTTATAATATTCTTCTTAGAATTTTTCTATCAAGTAAGCGATCAATTAGAGACTTACTAACAACTTTTATTTGCGAAACAATTAAAAACTTTGCGAAGGAATATGTGAGTTTAAGAAGGGTTACCTCCTTATGAAAGAATTTCTTCAAGATAATCCCATTTACGGGAAGATTCTCTCTTACCTGATAGATCTTGGAGCATGAATGTTGAGCCTATCTTTTAAATAATCTGAAATGGTCCAAGCCACATTTTCTGAAATTTGGTATGCTTGCCTTTTTCTTCATGTGCCTTATCCCATTTTAGAAACAGAGATCCACCAATTGACAAAAATTTTTGAGGCTGGTAGAACTTGCATCAAAGAAGATTTTGTAAGGCTAGCGTGTTTTTCATGAACAATTTTAGCTTTATCTCTTTCTTCTTCTAGTTTAAGGATTTGATCATATCTCAATTGAATGGATGAAGGTTATTTTCTTGATAAATTGTACTAGGGCTAATGATGGAAGAGTTAAATTTGATGGTATCACGGCTTAACTTTTCCATAAACTAGAATTAAAGGTGAAGTTCCTATTGAAGCTTTTTTGATGTACGTCAGCCCATAATGCAAAGATTAAAGATTTATGCCAATTCTTTTGATTTTGATCAATATTCCTTTTAATAATTTTGATGAGATTTTTGTTGGTGGATTGACCAAGCCATTACCTTGTGGGTAATAATTCTTTGAATATTTGAGTTCTAAACCTCTTTTAGCGCAAATTCTATTAAATTGTTTCCGGAAAAATAGAATGCATTATCAAAGACAAGAGCTTGAGGTACTCCAAACCTGGTTATGATAAATTGATCTATGAAATCAATAATTGCATCGGGAGTGGCTACCTTCAAAGGATTGCCTCTACCCATTTTGTAAAGTAATCGGTTGCGTGGAATGTACTTGTGCTGCTTGGAAGAATGAGGTATTATCTCACCAATAATGTCAAGTCCCCATTGTTCAAATGGTTGCTCAATACTAACGGTTGCAAAGGAAAGGCTGGTTTCCTTTGTCTTCGACTTGCCGGTTGACGGATTACGCACTTTCTTACATAGTTATGTGTATCTTTAAAAAGGGTAGGCCAATAATAGCCGACACGAATTATTTTGTGGTGTGGTATCACCTCCAAAATGACCTCTGTTTGGTCATGATGCAACTCTTTTGCCAAAACCTTTTCGGCTTGATCCTTTTCAAGACATCTTAATAAAATTGAATCATAATTTTTCTAAATAACACATTATCAATGATCTCATATTTAATAGCTTTTAATCTTAAAGCACGTTTTTTCTTATAGTTGAGATCGAAGGAGCATACCCATTTTTCAAGTAATAGATGAGATCGGCATGCGAGATTAGTCATAATACTTATCGGTTACTTGAATATCTTGATTGAATCTTCATTTTAAGACATGTTATGGGCTCTACGCTAATAATCTTGCAAAAACCTTGTCCTATGATCTTAGGCTGGTTTAATATCAACATCATATTCTTGTAAAAGTACATTTACCGAGTTAGCTCGTTTTTCTCCTACTTCTCTGCGAATTAATAATTGTCTCCTTTGCGAGAGAATGGGACAATGATTTTTTTGTATGAGTTTTTAAGAGAAAAGGTACGAAATGCTTGATTGATTTGAACACGTAAGGAAGCTTGTTTTTCAACATCGGAATAATTCAGTTCGGCTCCTTGTAGATTTGAACTAAGAAAGAAATTGGTGCTTCAATTTTCAAGTCATTGTTTGTGTTAAAGCATTTGCATAGGATGTCTCTGTGGCCAAGGTATACAAATAAAATCTTTAGAAAAATCAAGGTACTCATCTTGGTGCATTAATGATTACTGTTGATTACCTCAAAGGCTAACTTTCTCTTTATGCCCCCATTTAAATGTTTGAATTCTTCTTGATCATATTTTTCATAGGTAAAACAATTAAAGAAAAAATCGAATGAATCTTTTAACAAAATTGATGTTTGCCCAGAAATGATTGCATGGATTTTTTGTTGTAAGGAGTAAAAAAGAAATGTCCAATCTCTTTTACTCTGTCTGGATCAATGTATATACCTTCTTTTGACTACAACAAATCCTAAAAGTTTTCCTTCATCCTAAGCAAAGAAATATTTCTTTTGGATTTAAGGAAATACCAAACCTTCTACATCTTTCAAATATTTAAACTACTGGAATCATGTAGATGATTGGTTCTCTTTTTGAGAATGTTTTGTTATGTCCTTAGTGTACAAGGCTTGATTTATTGATCAGACCTTTAAATGCTATGTCCATGGCTCTTTGAAGTTATTACCATTTTATTAGACCAAGGCATTTTTTGGTAAGCATAAGTTCCCATTTTGTTGCGAAGTTGTTTTCAATGCGATAAATACGGATGAACTAAGACTTGATTATAGCACGAAAATCCATCGAAAGGACATAGGATTCGAACCCGGCTACCTTTTTGAAGTATCTGTTCCATGGTTGGTAATGGAAATTGTCTTTTAAACATGCCTTGTTTAAATTTACGAAATCAATACGATTCTTATATCACCATTTTCTTCCTTACGGGTACCATATTGGAAACCCAGTTAGATTATTACGGCAGGAAAAATGATTTTGGCTTTTAAAAGTTTATTAAGTTCTGATTTGATTTGACCTTCCAAGATTTGGATGAACTTTCCTTAGTTTTTACAATTTGAACGAGTTTAATATCGGGAAGCATTGGAATTGTGTGTTGAATAATTGAAGTGTCATACGTTTTTAAATCATCATAATTCCAAGCGAAAACATTTTTATATTTTTTCAGAGTTTGATGAAAGCATTCCTTTCTTCGATGTTAAATTAATTCCTAAATTAACATTTTGAGGTTTGAATCAGAACCAAGATTCACTAATTCAAACTTCAAAGTAGAACTTTGAAGCTTGGTATTAGTGACTTTCTTGAATCTGTCTTTAATATCATATAAGTCCTCGATTTAACAACGAGATTTCGGAATGGGATTTTCATTATCTTTTGAAATAATTTGTAAATCATGATCTTCTTCATCAATAATTTGATCATCCTGATTTCTCTGATCATGGAAATTTAGAATATCTTGATCATGATAGAAAACTCAATTTGTGACATTGTGCGGGGCAGATAGACTGAAAAAATTAATTCTACGAAGAAAACCTATCGGGAGTACCATGAGTTTTCGGCGAGGTAAGAGTTTAGATGCAACATTAGCCTAGCAAAATGACCCGATGGCCTGATTCCTAGGAATAGGAGGAAATATTAAATGCTAAAAAATGAGTGGTGAGATCTTGTACTAGGGTTTGATAGTGTTTAAGATGTCTGAAAGGCAATGAATAGTATTCTAACTTGTTTTATGACAATTTCGGAATCACCAAGAAGACTTTCAAGTATTTAACATCTAACCCTATAGCTTTATCAGTCCTTGAACCAAGGCTTCATATTCTGCCCGGTAATTATTAATTACCATCATTCCACAACTGTATTGACATGGTTTCTCTCCATCTAGATCGATTAAAATGCATCCTGCTCCAGCTCCATCACTGAACTTTCTTGATCCATCAAAATATAATGACCAAAACAAAGATATATCTATTGACTTATCTATAATTACATCCCGGAAGTATTTACAATTGGAAGAATCAGATTGTGAAAAATTTTCTACTTGAGAAACAAAAGTATTAACGAAACGGTGATGCAGGTGCTTTGAAGTTTTCAAGAAATGATTCAACAAACTATCCTCCAAGAATCATTTTTATTTAATCACCACGGAGTTCGTGGGTTGTTCAAACTCGGTAACAGTATGTCTCATATACTTCTCATTCAATTTTAATTTGATTTGGTTTCCCCTTTCATAGGGCAACCACATATGAGAATAATCGGTCGAGATATAACCATTGAGTTTCGCAGACCGATCTCACCTTAAAACTAATCCATAAGAATTCGAGTCTCGACGATCAAAATATCAATTCTTTGGACAATTCTAGGATCGGAAGCTAATCGATAGTTGAATTGATTTCTCCTACAACAAGAATTTGGATCGATCTAATTGAACAATATGCTAGATTTCTATGGTTCGATATTCAATTTGGCACACACGAAGTAGGCATTATATTGGAAGAAGCTCGAATCAATCGAACAATTGTGCAGATTTTTGTGTACATCTCATAAGTCAAAAGAAAAGGAGGTTTGAGGAATTTGACATTTCCCCAATGAGTACGGTATCGGTAGCATCTACCTTATCTGGTGAAAAACTGCAGTTCATATTTTCTTTTGCAACTACATAACAGTAGGGAGCAATTGGTGTAGCATTTAATTCTTTCAATAACAACCTGCTAGTGTTTCAATTTCTTGAGTTCATGCAAAGAAATGTTAGCTTTGATCTTTTTCATGTCCTCAACAATGTTGTACTCCATGGGATCTGACATACTAAAGTCTTTGTTGTCGATGTGGGTGGATTAAAAGAAGATGGTTGATTCGAAGGTAATGGGAAGCTTTCTTTGCGAGAGTTTGTCTTTGATACTTGGAGTTGTGTTTTTCCTTTTAGGAGTTGTTTGTATAGACTCTCTTTGTAGATTTACTCCTAGTGCTTACGAGGAGCATAGCTTCTTGTTCTACTTCAACTGTCGAGAATTAGGGAGGATAAAATCCCACATTCCATGTAATTTAGCGATTTCTTCATTCTCTTCTTCCTCATACGATATTAAAGATGTATCTTCTTCTTCCTCTTCTTCTACGGTCTGCATTAGAGATTGCATTAGGAGTTTAGATTCAACTTGGTTTCTTCTAAAATTTCGGAATGGTTTTTTGGTGGAAGTCTCGACTACTTGTTTTTTAATTTCAACCATTTCATTTTGACATGGTTTTAGAACTTTTTGTAAGCCTTCCATGTCATATGGATCTTTGGCCTTTTTCTTTGAATCATCTTTGAAGGCGGCTTTCTTCGATTTTCTTTCCTCAAGAGCGTTTTCTTTCAGCAGGAGAAGTAATTCGTTTTCCCCTTTGCAATAGCTTCTTTCATACTTTCAGCTAATGTAGGCTTTGCGGCTTTGTCTACGAAAATATCTATGTTTGACGGTAAGGAAGTTATGTACCATTCTATTCGACTGTTCACGCTGGGCCGTGTCTGTGTGAATTTTGTTCAAAGAGTTTGTTAGATCTAGCGTTGAAATCTTTAATGGTTCTCTGGGCTCTATTTTCAAATTTGAGAGGTCATTGAGTAAAGTAGCTATTGATCGGTCATCCCCAAATTTGGTTGAGAAATGATAAAAAATGTCCCAGCATTTATGGATCCCGAAGGTAATGAAGTATATGATCTGCCGCTCCTTGAAGAGTGTAAGGAAACTGATCGACTACAACATCTTCATGTGTGACTCCATTTAAATTAACAACCAACATAAAGTTATTAATATGTTCTTGACTTGGATGTTAAGATCTGGACTAAATTTCGGAAGCCATTTTCCGGGGATTGTACGGTAAATCATGTAAGGAATGCTGACCATGTTATTTGCTCACAGGTGGCCCATGGTCTAGCCATTATCGGAACTATTGGAGGAGTAGTAGCTGGCGGTGTTTGAATAGAAGTTGTTGGAATGGATGATGATTGAGGTGATTTGGGGAGGAGGTAGTAATAAAGGCGAAGAGTTGTGATGTTGAAGGTGGTGACCCCTAGTGAACAATAATATGTAATGGGAAGTGGGTGTTTGACCCGCCTTTGGAGATGATGAGATGGAAGATGATGGAGAAAGGAATCTCTATCATAAGCCGGTGTTCTTTTTTTCCCTTTTCCTTTGGGGTAAGTACTTCAATCGGTTCAATGCCAAGTTTTTCGCTTTGAAGTCTAGTGAGATGATGAGTAGGTGGAATGCAGTGTTGCCTTGAGACCTTGAGATCTGCGAGGGTGATATGGAGAAGCCTTGAAGTTTCTGGATGATGGTAAGGAACCCCGGGGGACTCGGACTTAAATGTTTTGAAGTATGGTGGATTGAGCGGTGATAGTTGATCACCTTCTTACCTTGTTTGAACAACGGTGATTGAGAATGCAAGCGAGGTACGAGGTGAGGTGGAGGGTGATTTACTCTGAGAATAGTGCTGTAGGTTTTGATTTACCTAGCCATTCATAGTTGGCCCTCCTCCTAGCGTCAAAAATGTTGAAGCCTAGAAAATCTACCTTGAACATTGGGGAAAACCACCGTCGGGACCTTAAGATAGCTCCTTTTCCGTTTGGGATGGTGGCTCCGGTTGGATTTAAAGGACCAGTTTCATATAGCGAGTGGATTGGATTGGATGGGTGGAAATGGGACTAAATTAACAAGTAAAACTATCTAATCTAAGCTAAATGCGGATAAAGAAATTCAATATTTAACTTGCAGGTAATTATATGAGAATACAACTTAAGATTGTTTCAATCTAATAATAACCATGAAAATGTATTATTAATCAAATTGAAATATCTCCGAAACAAATAAAGATAACTACTTGTTTGAAATTAAACGAGAGTTATATTAGCATATTGCATTCATCATTGTATACCATTTATATATGCTCATAAGATAACATTTCAATTATACTCGGGGAATGATATATAAAAGTAAACGTTATGAAAACCAAATATATAAATGATAGAAAATTCTTCAAACGAATACCATATAACGAGAGAAAATCAACCGGTGAACGGATAGAAATACCTCATTCATCTTGAAGGCTTGTCAAATGAAATGTGATACGTCCAAAGTAACTCGATGTAAAATTAAATCCAAAGATGCAATGCAACACTTCAGATAATTTCGACACAAAAATCACCGGATGTGATCCTTCACCAAAATATAATAAGGAATGGAGTACGAAATGTTAGCTCCAAGTCCAAAAAAATATTACAACAGATCATACTCTAAATGCATGAGAGAGGGATTTAAATAGAAATTACATAACAAATCCTACTACCTCTTACTTCTAGTCTATCAAATTAAAAAATGAAAGGCTATCTTGAATGAAAGGCGGTTCATTGTTTCTCTCTCGCTTGATGAAGCCAAGTTGCAAATCTTCAACATATCTTGGAGTCTCGGTGGATGACTCATCTCGGAATACAGTATCAGCATAGGTGGCATCGAGAAAGTCACGGAATTAAACAATCAACGGCATTTGAAAGGAATTTGATAGCCATTTTTTGATTGTTTGGTTTGAATGAGTCCACATATTGTCCCGGGATATTGTTTGAAGTTGTTGATTTGTTGACTTTCTTCTCCATTTCTTCTCTCTGTCTTGTTTCGGTTTCTTTACTTTTAGGCTTGCTAGGAACATTTGAAATGAGATTGATTGAGTATAGGCTTGTCATTTATGAATTGAGTGATATTATTCATCATACTCCTGGCCCTTGATATTGCTCTCATTTTTCATTATTTGATGTTCCCATTACGTAAACAATATTTCTTTGTGTTTTTCCTCTATTCTAGGAAGATTGGCTTCTTTCCCTTTTTTGTGTCTTGCCAATTGAGAAACTCGAGGAAATCTTTTCATCAACATCATCTATTTCTTGTACGAGAGTAATAACATTTTGGATCAAAGATAGTAATATCACAAAAAGGTTCTACACTGTAATGACTTTGCAGAAATTCATTTAATTCTTGAGACAATAATTTATTAGCCTTAAGGGCTTGATTTGAATTCACTTAACCCGGGGAAATCTTTAAACTTATCCAAAGTTGCTTGAAATTCCTTTTCTTGAATCATTTTTGCATTTTTCTCATTTTGTAACAGACTTTGTAACTTAGAAATTTCTTCATTCATGTTGTTTGTTTTGCCTAGAGTTGTTCATCAACTTTCTTCTTTCTTCAACAAAGTGATGTTTTCCAATTCTTTGGACACAGTGTACACCGATTTTGTAGTTGTTGTTCTGCAGTTAGATTGTCTGTTCTTTGACTTTCAACAGCTTGCTCTTCAGAGGTGACTATGTGGAGATCTTTCGAGTTATCGGCTAGAGAAACTTCTCACCGGCTTTATCATGTGTGACACTATAAGCTCCTGCGGGATAATTTTGTGAGGTCTTTAGGATGGATTCACCTCATTGTTTTTGTAAATAATATTCATATACTCCTGCGATGGGGTAGAAAATATGTCTGGTCTTGTCTTTCTTCTTTTTCTTTGTCTTCTAACAACGGCCTTATGTTTGGAAATTTGTAAAATACATCTAGAGGAGTGATCTCCTCGACCAACTGTCTAATATTCCACATTTGGATGTTTGGGAATGATTTCAACATCTTTTGCTCTATTTGTTCTTTATCTTTATCTTACAATCCACAGTGTGAGCGAATTGATCCTCATATTGTTTTAATAACTGAGAAGAAACATTAAGATCAGCAAAAACTATAATCTCCTTAGTTGTTTCTTTTTTAACGTATCTATGTTAAGTTGCTCGAGTGCTTTTGCCATCAGATCCATCTTTTTATTATGCACATCATCATCGGTACTTGTACATTTTACGTGTCTGACGATAGGCTATTGATATTTTGATGGGATTTATCATCGTATTTCTCTTTTAGACATGAACCATGAATAGCGTACCTTTTGATATATCTGATTCGTGCAGTTAACAGTAGGTGTATAATAAACTGCCCGGTAGTGTTTCTCTTAGCTTTTGTTGGATGTACCTTCGACTGCGACCCTTGTGTTGGAATTCTTAATTAGTCCCGGAAGGAACTCTTAAAGCAATCTCGGCACGAATAACAAAAATTTATTCATTTCCTCCTTTTGAAATTTAGACGCTAAGTCATAGGTGAGAAGTATCAAGAAACAAACAAATCATCAAACGGATGCGGCTCATATAAATCAGGCATTAAACTGACGATAACATTAAATGCTATCTGTCATGGATCATATTGTCTTCCGGGAATGGTTGCAAATTTACAGCCTTTTATCTTGGAGACTTCTTTTCGAAAGCATGCTTGAAGTCATTTAAGGTAAGCGGCCACAATTGAGTGGGAGCCAAGGGCCACATTCTCTTCTTGCGGTTATTCAAAGACCTAGATATTCCTTCAGCGGTAATTGATAGGAAATTTCTTGGAAACCAAGAAGTTTATACGGAACAATAAGAGGAAGAACATGTGGTTCCACAATACTACCAAAGACACGACCAACATGTAAATTTTCCTCCCCAAACCAATCTCCTATTGCGGATAAGTCGGACTTGGCTTTATCGGAGAATCTAGGAGAAAGCAATTAAAAATGGTTTGAAAACGGGGATAAGGAAACCATGAAAGCTGATTCTTTATATACATTATCTTGGAAATGACCTTCCAAAGTAGTTTATGATAAATGAATTGGGGTAGGGTCTTTGGGAGTCCATTTTCATCCAAATAAGGAGAGCTTCCCGAATTGAAACAAAGAGCATAAAAGAATATAGGCACAAAAGAAAAGGGAGTGGAATTTCCGTCGGTTTTTCTTGTACGTACTCGAAGTATCTATTAACTTCATTCTATCGGAAGAATAACAGCTAATCATGATGTCGGAATTGACGGCAACTAGGATTAATGGGACCATTTGTATAGAAAACCTAGCTGAATTATCATTGCCAAATAATCACACATCATGGCGGCGGCATAGCCAATACGGAGGTAAAAGGGAATCTACGGAATACATGACGCTGTTTTGGTCTTCTACGGATTTTTCTTCCAATCTGCGATAGAGATTGATTGGACTTTGTTATTGTATAAATAAGTCTTTGATAAACTCCTTGTTATACACCTTTTGCGGGTACGGAAGGTGATACATTGCCTTTAGGTCTTACGCTGAGGCAAAAGACACTCCGAATCTTTGAGACAAACGTTAAATGCTGTATCTTCACTGCTGTCAATAACCCATCGAGCGCATCATAATAGGCATAATGCTTGCTGCGAGAACACAGTGTTGCAATAGTACAGAAGTGATTTTCGGTGATGCGAGTGAAGATAGAGCTATCTTCATCTGTAGATGCCTTTTCCTTTGTGACCTTGGGGTTTTTCTCTTTCAACTAGGTTGTAGACTCCTTCCCACGTCATACTCCCAAGCCCTGGCATGATGTATCTGTGACTAATCTTAGTTTTGTGGGCTTTTCTTTTGAAACCGTAAAGACTCTCAAAAAGCCTTTGGAACAACGATCTTGTTTTCTTCTCGCTCTCGCCACAATGTTCTTGCATTTGCTATTGCTTCCCTTTGTACGTAGATGAACGGGCTCCAATTGTTCTTTTTAACTCACCAAGAACAATAAACTCTCAGTCGTGACAAACAAACAACTCAAACGAGATGATTTATGAACCACGATTTTTATTTATTTGTTTTCGTATATGTCCACGTAATGTCTTGCAGGTCACACTCACGTATTAAAACCAAATCATTAACAATATTGATTTTGATTTGATAATTGATTCCCTCGTACAAAGGCGAGATTTGGCGCTTGTGAAATATTAAAATATTATCCAAATTACGAACTTTTAGCATGTAATAAATAACACATTTTAATAATCGAATCGAAAGTTTTCGAATGGCACACTAGTATCATCGTTTTCTCGATTGGTCGATTCCGATTGAAAACTTTTCCGATTTCTAATGGTGGGCTCTACCATATAAGATTTTAAACGAACAAATGTTTGATTTTCGTTTGTAAACGTTTATTGTAATAAGCGCATCGGATCGGGGAATTTTAATTGACCTTAAAGAGTTTATTAGAGAATATCCTGATTATTAGGTCATCACCCAGATGTATCACATCGGAAGTTATATAAACAATTTAAACTCTTAGCGATTGAAGATTTCCGATCGAACTAATGTATCGAAAGGATTTGAAATAAGTATATGAAACTTCTATATTGGATCGGATCATAAGTTTTGAATCTTGTATTTGTTTATTAAACAAAAAGATGAGTTTTTTCAAAAGCAGTAGATCTTTATTTCTAAATCTTTTATTTTTATAAAAGAGAAAGGGACCTGTTCTAAATGAATTTTTATTTCTAAAAATTTTAAGGAAAAGGGAGGAAGTTTGTTGTATAGTACAACATGTTCCAAGGTAATTGTCTCGAATGAGATGCTAAGTTTCTGACCTTTTGGAAAGGATTGTTTGGAGGGATGGGTACTAAGTTGAATTTTAGTACGCATCACCCTCGGGCCAGGTGGGCAACGGAGAGGACTAATCAAATTTTGGAAGATATGCTAAGAATGTATGTGATGGACGGACCATCAAAGTGGGAAGAGCTATTTTGCATTTAGCTGAATTTTCCTATAATAACGGCTACCAATCCTCTATTAAAATAGCCAATACATTTGAGCCTTTGTATGGAAAAGTGTCGTACTCTTTGAGGCGGAGTCAGCAGGAGGATAAACTAATGTTGGGACCCGATGCCTTACAAGAGATGGAGAGAATTGTTAAACGGATACAAAATATCAAGACGACACAAGATCTCCAGGAAAAGCTATATTTGATAAGAAAAGAGTGCACCGAGAATTCAAAGTGGGAGATCATGTGTATTTACGTAAACCCAAAAAGAGCACACTTTATCTTTGGAAGTTGTGCAAGATTGGCTCCTATGAAATTGTGGTCCTTTTGAAGTCTTAGAAAGGGTAGGACCGGTGGCTTACAAGCGGCCTTACCACCCCATGTTAGAGTTCATGATGTGTTTCATGTTTCATTATTAAAGAGATATGTGCATGATGCTTCTCACATAGTTGATTGGAATGTTGTACGGGTGGAACCAAAGGAGTTGCCATAATCGCTTCAAGTATTGGAGCGGGAAGAAGTGAATTGAGAAGCAGACAATGACGAGTAAAAGTGCGGTGGAAGCACTTCTTGCTTTGAAGAAACTACTTGGGAAAGAGAAGAGTGATGATGGAAAGATATCCATTTTGTTTGGAAAATGAACTCTAGTAGTTAAATAACAACAGGAGACGGATGTTTATTTTTAAGAGGGGGGAATATATAACACCCCAATTTATGTGTTGGAATTTCAAAGTTAGACATTTGAACTTTAAAATCCTAAGGGGTGGACCCCAAAAGGATAAGTATTTTGTGAATGTAATTTTAATATTAAGTTAGAAGAAATGAACAAAATGATTTTGTGAATATTATTAAAATGAGATTTTGAGATCAATTGCTAATTCCATGAGGATGGATAAGGCAACCAATTCCCCACAGCCTTTCAAAAGCCTTGAAAGATTATTTCAATCTAGATTTTGAGGAAAAATCTAAGTTTCCCAAATGAGGAGCAAAGTAGTTGGGAAGAGGTAAAAGCTAGAAAAGGTGAGGAAAAGCTTGTCATGACTTTCAAAGTCCCTAAAATGGGAAGCCTAGGCCAACGGGGAAGAAAAGCATCCCGATAATGCCGGGCCTTGAGAATTAGAAACATGCTTTGGGGGGACAACGACTTAAATAATTTGCTCCTAAACGAATTGAGGGGTTGATCGATTTCAAGGAGATGATCTCGAGATGGGGTGAGTTACGGGAGACAAAAAGGACTCTAAGGTTGGAGGAGTTTGGTCAATTGCAACGGTGGTACATTCCTAAATTGAATTTTGTTGTGCTTCTTAAGGTATGAATTGGATACATATAATTGATGGCATTGCATGTTAGAATTTTTAATGTTACCTTAAAGTTATTAAATTTTTAGTATACTATAAGAGGTAGGATTCAAGTTCATGTTGCATAGGAAGATGAAAGAGAAATTTTATATGTACACTTGGTGAGTAGGAACACTCCACACATTGAACGGAAATTTTCAGCATAAGTAGCTTAAATTTCCGTATGGTTGTGGGAATCACACCTCGGGAAAGAATTCGGCGGAATCTTTAAACCATAGGTGGTTTAAATGCGAGAATACATGTTTTTCCCCATATGACCTATGTTTTAACTTAAATGTTTTATGCATATTTAACATAAAAAGAAGTGATCTAAACTAGGTCAACTGAGTCACTGTTTTATTATAATAAGAAATTAAAATCGGTCTGCTAGCATGTTGTTCTGTGATTAAAATTATAGTGTAGTCAAACCTATCATTCTATTTTATAAGGAATGCAATAAGAATGACCCATACAAATGTTAATAAAAGAAGAAGAACATTTTACGTACGAGTTATGGAAAACCAAACTTGTCGTTGAATACATGTATAGAGGCTGTCTCCGGCCAGACAAAGGCGAAATGCAAGTAATATTAATAACCTCCTTCTTCTCAAGTTCAATAGAAATTTATTAGTGCATACGAAATTTCAAAACTATGAACTACAAACATCCGGAGCAATATAAAATTGGAAGAGATATTGAGGTATTACGGAAAACATGCATAAATTTATCCTACCATAAAATCGTAATAACAAATTATTAGACGGGCGGGTATCTACTACAATCCCACGTCACGAGGAATCTTGGTAAATTTCGATTTAGTATGGGCGGTAACAGCAGTGAGGTTCGGCTACGCCATTATAAAAGATAAAGATCCAAAACATGCGGGTGAAAATATACATACACCCACGGAAGTTAAACACCCCGAATTTAAATGTAAATAAAACAAGACCATCGGGGATAGAAATGCTTTAGAGCGAGCATTATATTGTGTCTTGTCACATTCGATTCATTATGTAATGATGCATGATGACGAAATCTTCATCCATTCACGACAATTCATAGCATAATAACAGCAATAAAATATACCGAACAAATCAGCCAACTTTAGAGTCCTTTTTATTGAGTCTTGTGGTTGCGAGATCTCATAGAATTCGGAAGAGTAGACGTGTTGTGTGACTCAACATGAAAGTAAGGGCAAGCTTGTATAATAGTCACATACGCATTGAATGTGGTTACGGTCTGGATAGAAAAAAATCAAAAAACGAAACATATACCTTCACACGATTGCACAAATATGAGAATGAAGTGGCTGAAACCCTAGGCTTTGTGATAGCGAATTCCAAATGAACGCAAAAGGGTTGTAGGGGCATGGGAGCAAGCGAATCCATAATTCATGGAGCGAGAAATGAAGATTTAATCCCGATGCAGACGTGAGCCACTGAAACTCTGTTCGGGAAGGGAAGCGACGTTCTCACGACACGAAAATAAATCACGTATTAGTTAAGTATGGTAATAGGAGATGTAAATATGAAAAATGCATACAGCCAAACGATAAGAACGGAGGCAGGATTCTAACCTTACCAACGATCGACACACGAAAACAAACAAAAAGGCAAGGTGGGCTCCATGATGGCGTGAGCCTTGGTAGGAAGGTCGAGTCGGGTTGGTGATGAAATCGACACACAGCCTACCCCTATCGCGAACTTAGAAACTTGAGCCCTCGGAGTAAATTGTGTAACCTCAAACGAGGAAAAATGAAAATAAATACAAACGGAAAGAGTTAGACGCACATGAATTCAAGCGCCACGCACGGAGTTCGAGGAGGCAAATAAGGAAAGCCGCAACGAAGCGCTCTTGTAATAACATCTACTATTTCACATGAAATATAAGGGAAAAACGCCATTACAAAAATGCGTTCACATTCGAAGTCGAAAATAAGAATGGACGCGAGAATAAATGGACTTGTGCGAAGATCACCGAGAACACGGCTTGTGAAGCAACTTTGAGACCTTTGATTTCTTACACAGGATGATGGGTGATGAGTGCCGATTCTGTTCCTTCCTTTTGGCGATAGAGTTCCCATAATGCGGAGAAGAGGAGACGGACAAGGTGGAAATATGGAAACAGCGAGTACGGCTTGAATGAAGCGTCTGAAAAAGAAAATCTCGACTTAAAACGAAACACGAAGCCACACAACACGCAAAATGATATACGAACAGGATGGAAATGGGAAAAGGTATGAAACGCGGAAACCGAAGGAAAATTAATGAGAGAGTACGCATGGAAATCAGGGGGATGTTGCATCGGTCGACAAAATATGCTTTGTACTCATCTTGTACCATTCTTTTCTTATGACCACCAATTGAACGCCAAGTAGACGCGTTACAAATTTGAGCCGGACCTCTCTTGCCGCTTGAGGTAAGCTCTTACGATAGGTAAACCCCACAAACGTACGTGGCCATGAAAAGTACAAGTGGGTAGAAAAACCGGAAGGTGAGCGTTGGGAGATCGGTACGCCGCGAAAATTCACAGCTTCTTTGGTAGAAGGCGTGACGGGGATAGTGGAAACAATAACGATGGCGTACTTGATAACTTTGACCATTCTGGCAGCCTTTGACATATTATGTTTAGCGTGTAATGAACAACTCTATGAGGAATCCGTATTCGTATAGATCATAACCATAAGCATTTGTGAATTAACAATATAGATGTAACCCATACACCTAAGGGAGAGCAATACGATTTCGTTCCATAGTGATGTTAAAAGGGTAATCAAAATAAAAATAGAAGGTCTGATAGGCGACATCATATAATTTGGTATATGCCTATATATAATTTTAAATATATTATGGGTGGTGCAATTTAAGTGAATGTATATATATACTTAATTATATATATATGATATGAGGCTATATCATCGAGTTAGATGTATATGGATAAAGTTACATATAAACACCTTTGTATCATTACATCGATAGTATATTTATTTCATACCACTTATAAGGGCATTACTAGCTCTTGGAATTAAAACTAGTAATGTATACATTTATGCGAATGGCATAAAACTGAGTCTATAAAGAACAACATTTTGAGACTGCAGACGATAAAACATTAAGGGACGATGATGGTCTGTCTTAAAATAGTGGAAAAGAGACATTACAACCCATTTTCCTTTATGATTTACGATGTTGTTACTCTTCATAGATTTAAAAGGCCAAGTTGAAGAAATTTGATAGAAGATGAGATTTATTGAGTTAAATATATTTGTGAGAATGACTCTCGTACTGCATATCAATGGACATATCTTGAGCATAGTCTCTTGACATAAGTTTACCTTCTTGGAACATCAAAATAGTACGGGGTAAAATAGTGATTGCAACCAATGAAGTCCAATGACCCTTGTAACTTTTGAGAACTGTTCCTTTGTAAATGAAAGGTAATTGAGAATCAACTATATTCCTCATGCTCCTTTGGATAGTCTCTGAAACAAATGGGTCTAATTGCTTTTGGATTTGGAAAAATAAATTAATTCGGGGAGGATGTCTACCCTCAACCAAACAAAAGTACACCTATTTGCTCCCACTTCAATAATATAGGTTGTTAATTATTTGAATCACTACGAAAACTGGCGAAAAAAGGGAAGAAATGACATTTGGTGAGGCTGCTCAATGTACTTTGTAATGAAAAGTTTGAAGCACAAGTTAACAAATATATTTGTTTAAGAAGTCACTCACCGACCAACTATAAAATCATTTACTCTTTGAGTAAACGGCCACATGCAATGGATTTATTGGTAGGAGTATCGGCCAATTTAAAAGTGCTATTCAATCCATCCCTTCTACTTTGCCTTCATTCATCGAAATTTAGAAAATCTCATAGAATGAATGGAGATGAACATAGATTAGAGAGGAAAAGACACGATAGGTTTCTGTCTGACTCCACCATGACTATATGTGATTGCAAAACACAAAGTGACCAACAATATAAGGCTCAACAGTGAGTTTCCGGTACAATTTCCAAATGGTTGGGAGCATCGTTGAGGTGGAAAAAAGAGCCTTCATTGTCTCTTGCAGTGGGAAATATATTGGGCTCATTGAAAGTGGACCAATATTTACCTCACTCGATCACAAACTCTCTAAAACACACATACTTGCATAACCTTTCAAATCCTCCGCATAAGATCGAAGTAGATTAGAGAACTCGGCTTCTCTAGCCATAAGATTATTGATTCAACAATAAATTGATGCTTTGACTTGTGTGTCAACCCACATTGGAAAAAATCAAGAGCAGGAGATGACATAAGATGTTTACACAATGTATGGATTTAGAAACCTCCATAGGAATCTTCTAGAACTGGGGGTAAGATCAAGTGGTACAATGTAACATGTGGTTGGATACCGAGACAATGCATTGTGCCACGATTAACATTTTTAGGATGATAGTCACCAAAAGCAAACGAGTAGAAACAAACTGTCGTAAATAAAACAAGATCCCTACCACAGGACAAAATCTCATTTATGAGGTTATAGTACTCAAGGCCTTTTTGGTTGATGGGTGCTTCACCATCTACATCAATATATGTGGAATAGTTATTTCCTACCATTGTCCATTGAGTGTTTACTAAATTCTTAGGATTAAGCATGTGGTCGAGCTCAAACGGAGGAAATATACCGGGGAATAACCTTTTGGCCCATGAGATTAGAGAATCTATAGGCATCTACTTCCATCACGGACATTGTGTATCCCCTTCAAAACCCATGAGGTACACTTGAGGTTGATACCCAAATCATCTAGGAGTTTCACTATTGATACATTAGTATAAAAACAACAATCTTTTGGGGGTGGACATGGACATAAAGCTTGAAGATGACTTACAAGTAGCCGATGACATATTTTGTTCTTAGATTTACAAATAATAAATACCTTGTAACGATGGTATTGATCAACAACTACATATTTTGCTAATGATAGTAGTGACGGTATTTGAGAATTTTGATGAAATACTTAAAAATTCAAATTATCCCTCTTCTTAAAGCTTGTTCCTAAGCATATTTATGATGTTTATGATGAAAATTCCTATTTGAGCCTACAGGTACATTACAACTTGCTTTCGGATAGTGTGCCTACGGTTTCCTACAATATATGCCAATGGAACCTGGCAGATTCTTTGTCTAGAAACCTGAACCATGCATAATATTTTGGATACATGACTCTTGAAACCATTAGAAATTAATGACCCAGTATACTATATTTTGCATAGAGGATTTATTTTGGCCTATACAAATCCAGGATTATAATTGTAAACTTTGTACCTTTGATTGATAAGGGATCAATCACATCATGATTGTTGTTTTTTAATAACCTACCTTGTATCTACCATAATAACCTAATACAATACAACACTGATTTTGATTCGGTTTTGGTAGAAGCACATGCCCAGGCCCAAGTATAACTATGTTATCATTAGGCATCTACTTCTTTAACGTAGCTTGGGAAGTCCATGAGGTTATAAATACAACACCTATGGCTAAGCATTAATTCATGAGAATATGAAGTTAAACCTAGAGTTAAATGCCACAATAGGAAACCCCTATGGATTAGTTTCCCTCAGGAATTTAGGAAAAGTAGTCATGGAAAATGAAAATTTAAAAAAGGCAAAAATTACTCAAAATTATAAGTTCAAATTGCATGCAAAAAAGCTGATATTAAAAAAAAATATTATACTTATGGTATTCACAATATCTATAATCTCGGGGTGAGAATGTAGAAGTGCTTCTAATTCGGTAGGAGCAACCTATAAAGCCATGTATAAGAAAAATTATGTTATGGTTGGATTAAATATTAAATAATTTTCTCATTGTGATTAATCTTTAAAGAATTCCATCTAAATATTATGAATCACGAAGCACGAGCTCGGAAAGAAAAAGTTAAGACTTCTCGAAAGATGCGGAGGTTATACATTAACCCTTATATTTGATCAACTCTTTCAATGTTGTCCACTACAAATATGTAGCCCTTATCATCAATGTAACATAGATCACATGTTCATAGCCAACCATCCGAATTGAGTTTAAGTAGTAGCTTCGGATTGTTGAAGTAACTGCAATAGAGTAAAATTGGTACAATATTTAAACCTAACCTTTAAAGATCCTTTTTATTTGAGAATAACGATAGATATCCATGATTCTCATCTTCCGGAAGTTTCCTTGTCCAAAGATGTAATTTTCTCGGGCTTAAGAAAAAAAACTCAAGTTCAAAGGGCTTGCTTCACTATTACTAGTGAAAACTTCTAGAGAATTAGATTGGAATTCACCATATAACTCTATTCCACCAACTTAATGTTTTGTTTGTCGGTATAAATTACAACTTCGATGAAATATTTCTGTCTAGAAGCGGGGTTTAACTTCTGCATTATATTTAGGTTTCTCTTGTTACGATATATTTTATAATTCATTTCATGATATAACTATGAACAAAGAAAGTCCTAAGAAGAGAACATACATTGTCCAATGAGTGTTTACTAAATTCTTAGGATTAAGCATGTGGTCGAGCTCAAACGAAGTATAGCGAGGGAATAAGCACGGGCCATGAGATTGAGGATCATAGGCATCTACTTCCATCGCGGTTATTAGACCAATATCCCCCTTCAAAACCCATGAAATTTTGCATAGAGGTTGATACCCAAATCATCTAGAAGTTTTCACTATTGATACACTAGTATAAAAACAACAATAATAGGGTTGGACATGGACAGCATAAAGTTTGAAGATGGCTTACAAGTAGCCAGTGACATATATTGTTCTTATATTCCTGAGAGATAATAATACCTTGTAACGATGGTATTGATCAACGGCTACATGTTTGCTAATGATAATAGTGACAATATTTGAAATTTTGATGAAATACTTAAAATTCAAGAAATTATCCCTCTGCTAGCTTGCAATTCTAAAAAAATGTAATGATAGTATAAATACGTATTTATGATGCAATTAATTGTTGAGCTACAAAGTTTGCTTCTGATGCTTTCGGATAGTGTGCCTCAAGTTTCTTCACAATATATGCCAAATGGAACTGGCGGATTCTTGCTCTAGAAACACGAACCATGCATATCTTTCGATATGACTCTTAAGAAAAAGTTAAGACTTCTCGGAGAGATGAAGGCTATACAGTAACCCTTACTATTTGATCAACTCTTTCAATCTATCCACTACAAATATGTAGCCCTCACCATCGATATCGCAGAATCATATTTGTAGCCAACCATCGGTGAGTTGAAGTAGTAGCTTCCGGATTGTTGAAGTAACTTTTAATGATGAAATTGTATTTTTAGATATTTAAACCTAACCTTTAAGATATTTTTATTTAAGTCAACAATGCTATATCATGATTCTCAACTTCCAAAAGTTTCCTTCTCCAAAGAATGTAATTTTCTCAGGGTTAAGAAAAAAAACTCAATTTCAAGGCAGCACTGCTAATAATTGAAAACTTCAGGAAGGTGGATTGGAGATTATTTCCCCTTGCATAACCCTATTCCACCAACTTAATGTTTTGTTTGTCGGTATAAATTACAACTTCGATAAAATATTTCCTATCTAGAGCACGGTTTGAACTTTGCATTATATTTAAGGTTTTCTCTTGTTCAATATATTTATAATTCATTTCATGATATAACCATTATGGAAAAAATAAAAGTCTAAGAATAGAACATGTCTTTCTGACGCTATGGACCATGAAACCACAATTCTCCTTGTTGGTTTGAGGGGTTGAGGAGTTCTTTGAAATAGGATCAATTATTTTTGCTTGATGTTGGAGACAACAAGCAGTTGTTCCATAGTGTCTGCTTTCTTCTTGATTGTACGCCAGAGGATCCTGCTCCCATTGTTTACGGTAGCGTAGCCTGCCAAAATTTCATGTAAATTACTTGAGAAAAACATAGCCTAGAGGTAGGCTTACACCGAGATACTTGTAAAGTCATGGCTCTGTGTCAGTAAAAAAATGGCAGAAATTGTGTTGATTGTTGATGATTAGTAAAAATTATTCAATGCTCAATTCAAGCCCCTTTTATTACTGTTGGATGTTTGTGTATAAGCATGGTTGGGCATATACACGGTGGCTAAGAAGACCCCATAGGTGTGATGTTGCTAATACTTGTGATCCATCATCTAGGATACACTCGAAATCATTATAAATGTTTTCTATGTTTGGTACATGTGCCCCTGGGCTCTAGAGTATCATAGGAAACGCTATCATTCAAACACCTGTATGCTGACCCAGAAAAGATAGGCCATACCCCTTTGTTAGCCACCTATAATATTTTGTTATGCAAAAGGTGGCTAAGATCCTTTGAGCCTCCAGGAACAAGTGCCTGCTAAAATTGTTGGCTCTTGAAGTCTTTTAAGGCCTCATGCCTCTGTCCCAAATCCTCATTTGCTGTCCCATTTTTTATACTCAGGAATTTTTGCTGACTCCAACTGAAAAACTGCTGAAAGATCGGCCATTTCTACTCTTTTTCAAAACCCTTCATCTAATTTTCTCCATCAAAACTGCTACCTTGTTTTCATAAGTCCTCTTCTTTCCATTTCTGAAAATTTCCCCTTTCATAGTTAAAAACTCACTTTTTTAACTATTTCGGAACCCCCAAATCCATTAAAAACCTTGAAATTTTTCATAAAAAACAGAGTTTCATTGCTATGGACCTAAGCCCCTTGGGCTAAAGTCCTAAACCACTTCCCCTCACATGCCCATGTGTTAAAACCAAACGCCAAGACTTTCGGCGCTAATCGAAAATATCCAACGGGTGCATGACTTTGAACCTTTACAAAGCTCATTTTTCTTTGTAAACCCAAAAACCCACTTTCCGAAAGTTCTAAGTTAAAACTTAAAACCACGTGCTGAATATAAATGGGTTGATTGAAAACAGCCGATTGCGCAATCGCAATCGGAAACAATACAAATGGGTTGATCGGAAAGACCAGGCTCAATGGCCCGATTGCGATTGGCCCTTGTTTCTATACTCCCGGGCATATTGCATTCCATAAAACCACCGGCCCCGCAATCGGGCGCCTTTTCTTTACTTATATATATTTTTTCCGCCTGATCCATTATAACTTATGTTTATTGAAAAACTTTGGTTTTCATATGTTTAAAGGTTTTTTCGCCGGTACGTGGGTCAAAGCAATCCTGACCGTTGATCTAGTTCTTCGATCCGACGGTCCGCGCACAATCGCATCGCACACCCTTGCCAATCCCTCTGATTCATTCCCTGCCGTCGATCTGGTCCTCAGATCAACGACCAGCGCTCAATCGCAAGGGTCTCGATCGCAAAGTTTCAATCGCATGTTGTTTTGTGACCTCCCCGATTGAGATCCTCCGATTGGATCCGGACCGTCCACGTGTCCAGATCGAACGGTCCAAAACTGCTCCTCCTTATTCTTCTCCCGCTATCCTTTTCGCCTTTCTATGCAGATCTCCACCGTTGGTTGCCTTCATCCGACGGCTTCGCTCCTCCCCCGCCATCAGAAGCAGTTTAACCTATTTCCGCAGGATTTCTTAACTATTTTTGTGTTTTGCAGGCGTTCTAATGGTTTTCCATTGTTTAATGAAAGAAAGCCGAGGCTTGGGAAAGACGTTTCCTGTGCCTTCGAGTTGTTAAAGAGAACCATCTGCGGGTTTTCGCTTCATTGTTTTCTCAAATGCTTCATGGACATTGATGCCTTTAAAAGCCCAGTGCGGCTTGCACATCAACAAGACACTGTTTTAATTCAAAAAAAGTTAAAGAGTATCAGTTTGAAGACAGAGCACAGCAGATAAAGATTGAAGACGGTTTTTTGGGGATTACGGCTAAGAACGTCATCAAAAGCCTAATCCCCAATCTAAAACACAGTTTAAAAGAAAATCATAAATGTTTTGATGACAGAAAGGTTTCCACCACTTCAACTGAGGCAAATTGATTCCTCAGCTACTACAAAGAGCCACCTGTTGCCTCAAACCTTTCAAACAGAGGCCGAAGTTATTTATTCAGGGAATATCTGCCTCCAGCGCTACCAAGAAGTTAATTCTGCCAAAGGAGTGTAATAGAAAATAGTTGCAGAGTTGCTCCGGATAGAACATAGAGCCTCAAAGTCAAATAAAGCTCCCACCGAGCTTTGATATTAATTGTAAAACATTAATGCAGTGATCCACCTGTACACTTCTCCATCGAACCCCTCAAAAGGCCGAGAAGTCATTTAATTTGTATTAATGGTTCACGAGATATTTTTGTTAGTTCTCACCTCCTCATCTTCCTATAAGTACTTCTGCATAAGATGAGAAGGTTGGTTGTTGTTTGATCACAAGTTGTAATATTGAAACTCTCTGAAATAAATATACAAGTCTGTTGAAGTTGAAAATAATTTGAAGTCTTGGATGTCTTGATGATGCCGTTGCATGTCTGTTCCTGAGAAGGCTCTATCATTGGATCCATGAGCTTGGCTGTTGGTGAAGTGCTCTGAACTGTTAAATGTTTTTTCCCTTGTTTTCATTATGTTCCATAATTTCTTACTACAGTAGGCTGAAAGTTTTAGGCTAAGAAATGACTCCTGGAAGCACCTTAGACCTGTTCACCCTTCACTGTTTGATGTTTTCTTCTGCTGAAGTATTTTAGAGGCTTTAAACCTTTCTCTTTTGTCTTCATGCTCGTTTATTTCCTTGATAGCTTAAATAGTTGGTTTCAGCATGTTATGGTTCTCCCTGCTTGTCTGCCATCACTTGAAAGCCGTTATTGAAATCTCCCTTCGAAGTACCATTGTCTTAAGTTAACCAAAGAGGTCGGTTTTGATCTTACCCTTTGCCCATGCTTAAATAGTTGTTTTGAAGGTCTTTATAGTTTCAAACACAGATGTTATTTAGGTGTTCCCTCTTCTATGAATGCAATTATCAGTGAATCTTTTATGTTTTCTAAATCCTTTAAAATAAAATCTTTGAGGAAATAGGGTGTTCCCCGAATCTTAGATTTCATTTTAGAAGTTGTCTTGAAATCATTATTTTCTTAAAGAATGTTTGTAGAATTTATGGTTAGCCCTGTCTATTAAATATCTCTTTATTGTTAAGTCATGTTTCTCAAGTTCCCTTTGTTGAGAATTAAATTTCTTTTTCCCAAATCATTAATGTCCATCTCATTCCAAAACAAAGGATCCTGTGGCCAAGTTAGATTTTTCATTTGATATCCCATATCCCTTGAAGAGTTTGTCATGATCTTATTTTGACTCCATTGCCCAATGAACCGGATATTTCTTCTTTCTGTCTATCTTTCCTAGACCTTTCATATTCTGCTATATCAACTCAACCCAACCAAACAAACATCTGCACGTAATAACTAGTCTAAAATCCATAACCAAAGCAGACAAGATAAACCTTTGCAAACAAATATTTGAGAGATCCCTCTCTGAGAACAGGAGGACTAGATCCTGGAACTCTAAAGATTGGTTCTGATGTTGCCTTGTCTTTTGATTTGCCAAACTGTCAAAACACGGGATACCAACATAATGGCGATCACGGTGGGACCTGCTGAGGATTAGAGGTTTACAAAACCTTTCCTTCAACTTTAGGTCCAGTATAACATAAGTAACTTTCTTCAGGCACTGCCTAACATAATGGCAATCGCGATAGGACTCTTTGAATCAGTGACAAACTAAGTAACCCTTAGGATTCCTTTTAAATCCTTATCAAACCTTGAGGGAACCAGTTACCAAGCCATAAGAGCAAGTCTGTTTGTTTGAACACCTTAGCTAAGTGAAAAATCAGACTTAGAACACTCTCTTAACCTATAAAAACAAAATAAACTCAGAAAAACCCAAAATATTTCAAGTTTTGCTTCATAATAAACATGGTGGTGGACCATAAAACCTTTTACACCCTTAGGAGCTAAAACCTCCACCTGGCGACTCCATAATCTTGAGTAGACCTTAAAGACTCCACTGGAAAGAACCCTTACCATTATAATAGTTTCCTAAATCTAGTTAGAGGATTGTAAGATCAAAATTTGTGTAAACAGATTAGTTAACCTCTCAAAGATTGTCATACTTGGTTGAACTTTTCCTGTTATTTGAATCCCAAAATTACAACATAGTGGCTTCTAGGAAGATTTATACTAGAGCCCATCCTGACCTCGATCCACCTGAGATAGTTGATGACCCAGAAAGTATCCTTTGGAAGTCTCCTGAGGTTACATTTTCAACTGTTTTCAGATCACCCTTGAGAGCTAATTCAGTCCCTGAAAATCTTTTAGCTCTACAACAATCACAAGCTGACTTAGTAAACCCATTTAGAACTAGGTCATTTGATGATATAATTCAGATAGATTCTGAGTCTTCACTTTCATCCCTGGAAACAAGTGAATATCCTGATAGAGAATCAACACCTCCTGATCCACATTTTCTTTTTAACCTAGGTGTCTCTCATCCAAAATCAGCTCAGCAATCTGCTGCTGTTCCATCCACTTCTGTACACCATTCATCCACTGTTCAAACCACTCCACTCCAGCCAAATCCCCCTCTTGTTAATCCACCACTTGTTAATCCACCCCCACCACATATCATGGCAGCATGGTATGCTCCCTTAGCCCTTAATATACCACTAATCAATCTTCCACAGGACTATCAGTCCAAAATTCCATTATATGATGTTAATAATGCTACAACTGCATCAAAACATGTGGATAAGATGAATGACTATATTGATCGAAATGAAATTGATGATGATTCTATCAAACTTAGACTATTTGCTCAGAGCTTAGGGGGAGAAGTAAGAAAATGGTTTAAAGGTTTAGCCCCCCGTAGTATAAATGACCTCCAAGGCTTCCATCAGACATTTCTAAACAAATGGGAAGTAAATAAGAATCCTCTCCAAGTCCTTGCTGATTACAATAACCTCCGTAGAAACCCTGGGGAGAGTGTACAAGCCTATTGTACCAGATTCAACAGTGTATATAATGCACTTTCCCCAGAACTAAAACCTCCACAAGGCTCAGCCTTGAACAAATTTCCTGAAGGTTTTGACTCTGACATGACTTATTCACTAAGATAAAGAGATTTTGCAACCCTTGAAGATATGCAAAGGGGTGCTCTTCCTGTGGAAGTCAACTTAATAGAAAAAAGAGCAAGAATGAAAACTGAGAAAAGAGTATCTTTCAGAGAGGAATCCCCTCCCTCTACTTCAAGCTCAAAAATGGAAAAAATGCTGGAAGAAATGATGAAAGAGATGAGCATAATTAAGAAAGTGCAAGCAAATCAAAACCAGACTGCACTTCAAAACAATCAAAACAGAAATAGAAATCAGAATTATAGAAGAGATAACAATCAGGATAAACAAAAAGAAAGTGACCAAAAAATTAGACCTCCCTTTCAACAGAACTATGTAGATCAATATGAGGAAGATAGGGAGTTGGAAAGATTGGAAGAATCACATGTAAACTTGATTGGATCAGACAGTGGGGATGATGTTTTCCTCACCGAGGAAGAACAAGGTTTCTTCTCAAATGATCAAAATACAAACACCTATGAAGATTCTGATGACTATAGATTGGGTTTTGAAAACGCAATCATGGAGGTGCACAAACAGTATGATCTTAGGAGTAAGGGAAGTGTAGAAAATTCGAAAGATAAGAATACTAGCACTGCTGTCAAGAAGAACCTGGAAAATCAGTCCAAAGGGACAGCAGAAAAAATCAACATTTCGGCCAAGAAAACAAACTCAAACAAAGACAAAGTTGTCCAGCCAAATGTTGAACAGAGTACCCCTAGCACTTCAGCTAGTGGTCCCAATAAAACCATCCCAATTACTAGCCCGAACAAGGTTCAGCAAAGTAAAATTGCTGAAAAGAATTTAATTGAAAAAACAGATGTAAATATCAACAAGTCAATTATTCCTTTCAGCCTTGAGGGGGAGATTGCCAAGATTAAGATTACCATCCCCCTAGCTGAACTAGTAACCCAAGATGTGTACAAAAACCAAGTTTTAAAAGCTTTGAACTTAGGAAGTGATAATGACACCTTAAACTTGACAGATGACAAGCCTGAGCTGTTGTTTGGCCCAGAGGTTGAAGGAAAATATCAAGAAGGACCAGTCCCTCCCTTCTATGTCAGTTTGAACATACACGATAAAATTCTACACAATGCCATGTTAGATTCCGGAGCTTCACACAATCTAATGCCCAAAGTAGTAATGGAAAGTTTAGGCTTAGAAATTACTAAACCATACAAAGATTTGTATTCCTTTGACTCAAGTAGAGTCAAATGTTTGGGTTTAATCAAAGATTTATGTGTTAACTTAGCTCAGATCCCTGCCAAGAATCTAGTGATGGATATCGTTGTAGCTGACATTCCCCCTAAGTATGACATGCTTTTATCAAGATCATGGGGAGCCAAACTTCAGGGAAGCCTTCAAATGGACATGTCTTATGCCACCATCACTGTTTTCAACCAAAATAGAAGACTATACAGGGAAGCCCACATGAAGTATATGGTGAGTAACATGGACAAACCAAACAACACTCCGATCTATTCTATTCAATCAAGTTTAGATTCATTTATCTTGTATAACGAAGATGAAATTACTCAACCATGTAAAGAAAATATAGACCCACCCAATTTCACCTCGAATAAACTCCAAAACATTGACGATCAACAGCAACAAGAAAATGAGAATGAGTCAGATATACTTTGGACAATAAATTTCGATGGATCCTGTAATAAAACTAGTGCAGGGGCAGGTGTCTGGATTCAAAACACAAATCAGAGTTTTTCATACAAATTAGACTTCCCATGCACTAACAATATTGCCGAGTATGAAGCACTTCTCCTAGGCTTACAACTGCTTAAAGAATTAGAAGCCCAAAGGATATCCATTTTAGGGGATTCTGAGCTTATCATCAAACAAATCAAAGGAGAATACTCAGCCAAGAATCCAAAGCTTAGGGAATATCGAAATGCTGCCCTTGACCTGTTAAAAACTTTCGAAAAATATGAACTCATTTTTATCCCTAGAGCACGAAATAATCTAGCAAATGAACTTTCCTTCACTGCCAGTAATTGCCAAGTACCTGAGATAAAT
Source organism: Pinus albicaulis (assembly GCA_034641835.2). Lineage (NCBI taxonomy): Eukaryota > Viridiplantae > Streptophyta > Pinopsida > Pinales > Pinaceae > Pinus > Pinus albicaulis. Next base: position 325,064,874 of record CM076584.1, on the reverse strand, counting down.
GAACAACTCAGTATAAAGGTGAAACACAGACCTGCTGTGCCTGATAATGAAGATCACTGGAAAGTGTTTGAATCTGACAAACACATAGATGATTTCTTAAAATCAGAAAATGATTTCAGCATACCAACACCAGAAGCTAGCCATGAAGAAAACTGTTTGTATATTGAACAAATCCCAGAGGCTGAAATGACATATCCTGCTGATATAAATCATTGCGAAAATCCTTTTGAAGCAAAGGTAGTGAACAATGAAGACCGAGAAGACTTGGAAGTCTTACAATGCAAAAATGATAAAATCCCAAGAGGTCTCACACCTTTAGAACACCTGTTTGATCTCAACGATGTAGCTAAAGAACCCAGAATGGAGCCTGTGGAGACAAATGTAGAAGAACACAACATAGGCAGTCTTGCAGAACCCAAGATGATCAAGCTATCCAGCACCCTCCTAGCCCACATAAAATCACAATACATAAAGCTTTTTAAAGAATTTAAGGACGTGTTTGCTTGGGAATACAAAGACTTGAAATCATATGATACCAGCATCATCCAGCATAAAATCCCCTTGAAGGAAAATCAAAAGCCTTTTAAGCAAAAAATAAGGAGAATAAATCCCCTTTTATTACCTTCGGTTAAGGCAGAAATTGAGAAAATGTACAACGCTGGGATCATAGTACCCATTAGATTTTCGGAATGGGTATCAAACTTAGTTTCTGTTAGAAAGAAAACTGGGGAAATCAGGCTCTGTATTGACTTCGGAAATTTAAATAGAGCCTCTTTAAAAGACAACTACCCTTTACCTAAGATGGACCATATACTTCAAAGGGTAGTTGGATCAAGAAGAATATCCCTATTAGATGGGTTCTCGGGTTACAATCAGGTGTTAGTTTTCCCAAGTGATCAAATCAAAACTGCTTTTACCACACCTTGGGGAACTTTTATGTATGTCAAAATGCCTTTCGGATTAATGAACGCAGAGGCCACCTTCCAAAAGGCCATGGACATAGCCTTCTCTGAAGATATTGGCTATTTTATAATTATCTACCTTGATGACATAACTGTTTTCTCAAAAACTGATGAAGAACATTTGATTCACCTAAGGAAGGTTTTTGAGAAATGTAGGAAATTTGGCTTATCACTAAATCCCAAGAAGACCCTCTTTGGACTCCAAGAAGGGAAACTTCTTGGTCACATAATTTCATAAGAGGGAATCAAAATAGACCCTACGAGGATAGATGGCTTATTGCAAATCAACCATCCTAGAAGCCTCAAAGAATTGCAATCTTTCATTGGAAAGATTAATTTTTTGAGAAGGTTTATTCCCAACCTTGCTGAGCTATTGAAAAACATCACAAACATGCTTAAGAAAAATGTGGGTGTAAAATGGACTTTACCACCAAACAATCATTCGAACTGGTCAAGCAAGCTCTTACCCAAGCGCCAGTACTGATTAGTCCTGATTTTACCAAAGACTTTTACATTTTTTCTTTTGCATCTGAACATACAATAGCTGCAGTTTTGCTTCAAAAGAATGATCTCGGACAAGAACAGCCAATATCATTTTTTAGTAGGGCCCTAAGAGACGCTCCTCTCAATTATAACATCATGGAGAAGCAAGCCTTAGCATTAGTAAAAGCATTAAAAGACTTTAGGGTTTATATTTTACACTCTCACATAATTGCTTTTGTTCCACATGCTGTTGTCAAGGATATTCTAAGTCAAGACCCTGATGGTAAAAGGGGAAAATGGATTGCAACTATTCTTGAATATGACTTAGAAATTAGGCCCACCAAACTTGTTAAGGGGCAAGGATTAGCAAAACTTATGGCCAAGTCCAACTTCCAAGCACTAGACATAAATATGGTGGATGTGTTGGAAGAAGTAGAAGAATCTGATGCCCCTTTTATTGAGGAAAATTTCCTAAATTCTCCTTGGTATGCCGACATTGTTTATGTGCTTTTATATTTGAATACTCCTCCTTCTTTGTCTAAAACTAAAGCTAGATTTTTGAAACAGAAAGCTTTGAGTTTTTGCATTATGGATGGGGTTTTATATTGGAAAAACGCTGTTGGAATTTTGCTTAAGTGTTTACTTGAAGATGATGCAGGGAAGATCATGCACGAACTACATGATGGTGAATGTGGAGGACACCTCTACTGGAAGGCCACAGCAAACAAAATTCTCAGATCAGGTTACTATTGGCCTACACTTTTCCCAGATACTCAGAAGCTCGTCATGTCTTGCCATAAGTGTCAAATCTTTGATGGCAAGAAAAAACTCCTTCCCTTACCCCTACATCCTATCAGAGTTGAGGCACCCTTTCAACAATGGGGGCTGGACTTCATTGGAGAAATTCATCCATATTCCTCAGCTCAACATAAGTGGATCCTCACAGCCACTGACTTCTTCACCAAATGGATAGAAGCTATACTTACCAGGAATGCTAATGACTCTGTCATTATCAAGTTTCTTGAAACCCACATCCTATCCAGATTTGGTTGTCCCAGAAAAATCATAACAGACAATGCTGCTGCTTTCAAATCCAAAAAGATGGTTGATTTCTATCACAAATACCATATAACCTTGGGCCATTCCACTGCTTACTACCCCCAAGGAAATGGATTAGCTGAATCCTCCAACAAGAGTCTCATCAATATCATTAAAAAACTGTTGGAAGAAAATAAAAAATCATGGCACAGTAAGTTGGTTCATGCCTTATGGGCCGATAGACTAACTACAAAGAAATCAATAAATATGTCCTCCTATCAGTTAGTTTAAGGCATGGATGCAATTTTTCCTACCTCATTAGGAGTTCCAGTCATAAAACTCCTTCAAGAAGTACAGGTTGAGGAAAATGATATGCAGAGGAGGATCAACCAAACCATCCATTTGTAGCAGACTAGAGAAGAAGTTTATGAGAGAACACAGTTAGTCCAAGAAAATATGAAGAAGCAATTTGATAAGAGGACTAAGGCAAACACTTTCCAGGCTGGAAGTGTTGTTCTTAAGTGGGATTCAAGGAGGGAAGAGAAGGGGAAACATGGCAAGTTTGAAAACTTGTGGAAAGGGCCATATATCATTCATGCTGGGAGGGGTCATAATACATTTTTCTTGAAAGAATTGAATGGAGAAGACCTATATGGAGGTCCTGTCAATGGCAGGATGCTCAAGCATTACTTCTGCCAAGAGTCTTAAGTTTCAAAGCATTTTTTGTTTCTCCATTGTAAATATCATAGTCTAACCATTGCATTCAAAAGTTATTAAACTTCCAAAATACAAAAACAAAGAAAGAAAGAAAAGAGGGCAGAAATGAAAACAAGAAAGGCAAGGCCCCATGCCAAAAGAGAAATAAATCTGAAAGTGTGCAAGCTTAAAAGCCACTCCTGCAAAAACACACTTCTAATTATTCAAACAGCCTAATCTTGACTAATTAGCTTTAATTTTTTCTGCTGATAGGATAAGTGAATTCGATTTGCCAAACTATTTAATCTTGGCTTATCAGTAGATAGATTAGGATAGAAATTGAAGGTTCAAACATGTTCAAAATCTGAACCAAAGTTTCCAAAGAGAGATGACTCAAAACTGTTTTATTTTTCTGAGTCATAAAAGAGAAAAACTGGTTCTAATTTGCCCAAAATCTGAATCAGATATCAAGAAAGAGACAGCTCAAAACAAAATTAAAAACAGAGCTGTAAAGAAAAAGAAGGCCGTAATGAGAAACTTTCAGATCTTAAGCCTTCCATTTTGATTTAATTTTCTACAAATAATAATCTATGTGCAGCTTGTTCTTATGCCATAGATCATAGCAAGTCAAACAGCTCAATCTTGACTTGACTATTTTTTAAAATTTCTGTTGTAGAATTTAGAGAATGAAAGTTTGTTGGACTGTTTAATCCCAACAGACAGTAGACTAGGTAGAGAATATCTGAGCTCAACCGTTTAATCTGAGTTCAGGGAGAAATAAGGAGTAGAAGTAGATTAGATTTCCTGCTTTCAAAAGAATAAAATTTTGTGAATAGAGTTTGCCAATCCAAGTGCACTCCGATGAAGAAAAAATGCTAGATCTGTAGGATTGGGTAGGTAGCAAGCTTGTTGATAAAGGTCCATTGTTTTCATGGCTGCCAAATATGTTTTTAGAGAAGATTATTCAATCACAGGAGCACAGCCCAATGGATGAGGCAACTAATTAGCCTCCCAGAAATCAAGTCTGAATTCTTGATGCCTTCAAAGAAGGCACCATCCCCAAGTGGAGCCACTGTTAGCCACCTATAATATTTTGTTATACCAAAAGGTGGCTAAGATCCTTTTGAGCCTCCAAGGAACAAATTTTATCACTAAAAATTGTTGGCTCTTGAAGTCTCTTTAATGCCTCATGCCTCTGTCCCAAATCCTCATTTTCTGTCCCATTTTTTATACTCAGCAATTTCTGCTGACTCCAACTGAAAAACTGCTGAAAGATCGCCATTTCTCCTCTTTTCAAAACCCTTCATCTACTCCCCTTTTTCTCCATCAAAACTACCTTGTTTTCATAAGTCCTCTTCTTTCCATTTCTGAAATTTTCCCCTTTCATAGTTAAAAACTCACTTTTTAAACTATTTCGGAACCCCCAAATCCATTAAAAACCTTGAAATTTTTCATAAAAAACAGAGTTTCATTGCTATGGACCTAAGCCCCTTGGGCTAAAGTCCTAAACCACTTCCCCTCACATGACCATGTGTTAAAACCAAACGCCAAGACTTTCGGCGCTAATCGCAAATATCCAACGGGTGCATGACTTTGAACCTTTACAAAGCAGATTTTTCTTTGTAAACCCAAAAACCCACTTTCCGAAAGTTCTAAGTTAAAACTTAAAACCACGTGCTGAATATAAATGGGTTGATTGAAAAGAGCCGATTGCGCAATCGCAATCGGAAACAATACAAATGGTTTGATCGGAAAGACCAGCCTCAATGGCTCGATTGCGATTGGCCCTTGTTTCTATACTCTCGGGCATATTGCATTCCATAAAACCACCGGCCCCGCAATCGGGCGCCTTTTCTTTACTTATATATATTTTTTCCGCCTGATCCATTATAACTTATGTTTATTGTGTGTCTTTGGTTTTCATATGTTTAAAGGTTTTTTCGCCGGTACGTGGGTCAAAGCAATCCTGACCGTTGATCTAGTTCTTCGATCCGACGGTCCGCGCACAATCGCATCGCACACCCTTGCCAATCCCTCCGATTCATTCCCTGCCGTCGATCTGGTCCTCAGATCAACGACCAGCGCTCAATCGCAAGGGGCTCGATTGCAAAGTTTCAATCGCATGTTGTTTTGTGACCTCCCCGATTGAGATCCTCCGATTGGATCCGGACCGTCCATGTGTCCAGATCGGACGGTCCAAAACTGCTCCTCCTTATTCTTCTCCCGCTATCCTTTTCGCCTTTCTATGCAGATCTCCACCGTTGGTTGCCTTCATCCGACGGCTTCGCTCCTCCCCTGCCATCTGAAGCAGTTTAACCTATTTCCGCAGGATTTCTTAACTATTTTTGTGTTTTGCAGACGTTCTAATGGTTTTCCATTGTTTAATGAAAGAAAGCCGAGGCTTGGGAAAGACGTTTCCTGCTCCTTCGAGTTGTTAAAGAGAACCATCTGCGGGTTTTCGTTTCATTGTTTTCTCAAATGCTTCATGGACATTGATGCCTTTAAAAGCCCAGTGCGGCCTGCACATCAACAAGACACTGTTTTAATTCAAAAAAAGTTAAAGAGTATTAGTTTGAAGACAGAGCACAACAGATAAAGATTGAAGACGGTTTTTTAGGGATTACGTCTAAGACCGTCATCAAAACCCTAATCCCCAATCTAAAACACAGTTTAAAAGAAAATCATAAATGTTTTGATGACAGAAAGGTTTCCACCGCTTCAACTGAGGCAAATTGATTCCTCAGCTACTACAAAGAGCCACCTGTTGCCTCAAACCTTTCAAACAGAGGCTGAAGTTATTGATTCAGGGAATATCTGCCTCCAGCGCTACCAATAAGTTAATTCTGCCAAAGGAGTGTAATAGAAAATAGTTGCAGAGTTGCTCCGGACAGAACATAGAGCCTCAAAGTCAAATAAAGCTCACACCGAGCTTTGATATTAATTGTAAAACATTAATGCAGTGATCCACCTGTACACTTCTCCATCGAACCCCTCAAAAGGCCGAGAAGTCATTTAATCTGTATTAATGGTTCACGAGATATTTTTGTTAGTTCTCACCTCCTCATCTTCCTATAAGTACTTCTGCATAATATGAGAAGGTTGGTTGCTGTTTGATCACAAGTTGTAATATTGAAACTCTCTGAAATAAATATACAAGTCTGTTGAAGTTGAAAATAATTTGGAGTCTTGGATGTCTTGATGATGCTGTTGCATGTCTGTTCCTGAGAAGGCTCTATCATTGGATTCATGAGCTTGGCTATTGGTGAAGTGCTCTGAACTGTTAAATGTTTTTCCCTTGTTTTCATTATGTTCCATAATTTCTTACTACAGTAGGCTGAAAGTTTTAGGCTAAGAAATGACTCCTGGAAGCACCTTAGACCTGTTCACCCTTAACTGTTTGATGTTTTCTTCTGCTGAAGTATTTTAGAGGCTTTAAACCTTTATCTTTAGTCTTCATGCTCGTTTATTTCCTTGATAGCTTAAATAGTTGGTTTCAACATGTTATGGTTCTCCCTGCTTGTTTGCCATCACTTGAAAGTCGTTATTGAAATCTCCCTTCGAAGTACCATTGTCTTAAGTTAACCAAAGAGGTCGGTTTTGATCTTACCCTTTGCCCCTGCTTAAACAGTTGTTTTGAAGGTCTTTATAGTTGCAAACACAGATGTTATTTAGGTGTCCCCTCTTCTATGAATGCAATTATCAGTGAATCTTTTATGTTTTCTAAATCCTTTAAAATAAAATCTTTGAGGAAATAGGGTGTTCCCCGAATCTTAGATTTCATTTTAAAAGTTGTCTTGAAATCATTATTTGCTTAAAGAATGTTTGTAGAATTCATGGTTAGCCTTGTCTATCAAATATCTCTTTATTGATAAGTTAATGTTTCTCAAGTTCCCTTTGTTGAGAATTAAATTTCTTTTTCCAAATCATTAATGTCCATCTCATTCCAAAACAAAGGATCCTGTGGCCAAGTTAGATTTGCCCTTTGATATCCCATATCTCTTGAAGAGTTTGTTATGACCTTATTTGGACTCCATTGCCCAATGAACCGGATATTTCCTCTTTCTGTCTATCTTTCCTAGACCTTTCATATTCTGCTGTATCAACTCAACCCAACCAAACAAAACATTTGCACGTAATAACTAGTAAAACCAAAACATCACAAAACACTACACACAACGCACTAGGAAACAAGCACCTAGGTACATATGGTACATTTCACTTCAGCAGTTTACAAATCCTGGTTGACAATTAAATGAACTCAGTTTAGGAGACTAGATTGAGGCACAACACTAATTGTCTAGGATGATAGCTCATAATAGAGTGTGAAAAACCCTATCTCCTCATCCAAACCCTGATTCAATTTTTTAGTCAAAAACCTATTCCAAGGACATTACAATAAGTCAAATAGGGTCACCTAGGTTATGCACTATCATGTTTCTAAATTCAATATTTCCACAGGTATTCAAAGGTGAAATCAAGTGAACACAAGGATGAGGCCATATAACTGGTCAAATAATATCAAAGACCTCTAAAGGTATCCTCTTCATCAAGCAGTAAGCCTGCAAAGGAAAAATTTACCATGCCCAAGCATTTCTGCAGAAATGTTTTGTAAATGGTCAAACAACAGAACAAAGGCAAAGAAGGGGACCTAAAAGGCTTATAAAGGCATCCACAGCAGGTGGTAAGATACAAACAGGCTTAAATTTTACAAATAAGAACATGATCTCATCAGGGAACGTTATGAAGTGTTTCCCATCAAAAGGTCCATGTAGGTCATAAAAGACAGTGGCACATAAGAAACCTTGTACCTCAAATCAAAAAGATCATTTAAAAAGGTTGTTTGGTTTCAAGCATGAAACTTGTATAGGGACAACTGCCCTTTGCTTGCATCCCTGCAAAGAAGACCAAAAGACATCAGATTAGCCATGAGGTAAGGTAAAGTAATGAGAGGCATCATCATGAGAAGACCATTCACAACGTAGAAGAAAGCAGCAAGGTATGTGTTTGTTGAGAATCAAGATTCATGGCTGTTTTGACCAAGTAATAGAGAAATGTTAAGGCTACAAAGGAAAAAACACCTAAAACCCTTCAAAAGATCATTGAAGTGTCTTTTTGACAACTCAGAAGATAGCACTATTTTTTTTTCTGAAGAATCCCTAAAGACTCAGAAGCTTGGGAAGATAGAAAAAGAAGGTCAAAGTAGTGACCAAGAAACCTCCTTCATCACAGCAGATGGTTTCAAGGGTTTTCCAAGCTACCTTGTATGGTTTGGCAGACAAGCACTATACTCCACAACATCAAAAGGAAGATTGTTTTCAAATACAGAAATGTCAGATTCAAAGGCCTCTTTCTATAAAGAACAGCTAGATACATATTCCAATGGCCAAGAGAGACAAACATGGGTCATCATTGACAATGGGAGCTTTCTATTAGAAAAATTATATATTACAGAGAAATGCAACACATAAAATATGCGGAAAATACAAGCACACAAAACACATAAAACCAGAGAGACATAGATATACGTGGTTCATCTAGTTTGGGCTACGTCCACCCGAACATCCAATCCTTCCTTTCTATTATCCAACAAAAATGAAGAGACACAACCTACAGCAAATTCGTTGTAATATCCTTTGTTCTCTCTCACAGTCTCCCTCTCTGTTTCTCGCTCCGAGAATACACATACAATACACAACCGCAATATAATACCCTCATAAAAGTGAGGGGTTGCCTTCTAGGGAAAAAAACCCTAAACGAAACATAACTTCTACCATCATATCATTTGCCTAATGAACGGCCCAGATTGACTAGAAATTACTATACTTTTACAAGGCAATTTTACATCTATTTTTAGCTTCGGGGGCATTGCCCCCGAAACCCCCTGCCAGGGGGGGGGCTCCATAAAGTCTCTGTCGCCCCCCCCTGGACCCCCCACGGTAGCAATTAATTTATGGGTAGCGTTGCCGCCCCATTTAAGGTACAGGGGTCCAATGCTGTGATACAAAGTAAACAAGATAATCAGGCTCCACACCTAACAATATCCCACTTGGGGACTGATTTTAGCAACTCCACCGCTGCTTCATTTGCTGGAAAATGACTCCTCTTTGGACCTGGTTGTTTCTCATCTTCATCATCATCCTTGAAGACCAATTAAAACTGAGCACATTCTCAGTTTCTCCCTGGTTACAGCTTTTGTTAGCATATCTATAGGATTCTGGCTAGTGTGTATATTTTCCAGCTTTAACACTCCATCTTCCAATACTGACCATATGAAATGGTACTTGAGATGTATGTGTTTAGTCCTGGAATGAAATGCTGAGTTCTTTGCAAGATGAATGGCACTTTTGCTATCACTATATAGCATGCCCATATCATGCTTTTTACCCAATTCATCCATAAACCTTTGTAACCAAATCATTTCTTTACTAGCCTCTGTAGTAGCAACATACTCTGCTTCTGTTGTTGAAAGTGCAACAACACTTTGGATTTTTGAAACCCAACTGACAGTTGTTCCTCCTACAGTAAATACATATACTGTAGTGCTCCTCCTGTTATCTCTGTCACCTCCCATATCTGCATCAACATATCCCTGTAGAGAAATGTTTGAACCACCAAAGCATAATGCTTGATTTGTGGTACCTCTCAAATATCTGAGAATCCATTTTACTTCCATCCAATTTTCTTTACCTGGATTGTTCATGTACCTGCTTAGAACTCCCACTGCATGTGCAATATCAAGCCTTGTGTAGACCATTGCATACATTAATATTCCAACTGCTGATGCATATGGAACTTCAGACATATATTCCATTTCTTCATGGGTCTTGGGGCACATCTCCTTACTAAGTTTGAAATGGCTAGCAAAAGGTGTACTAACTGGTTTTGCATTCTACATATTAAATATTTTCAACACCTTTTCTATGTACTCATTCTGAGACAGTGTTAATTTGTGATTTTTCCTGTCTCTAGTTATCCTCATAACAAGGATCTGTTTTGCAACACCCAAATCCTTCATTGCAAATGAATTTGCCAATTTTATTTTGAGCACATTTATTTTCTGCATGCTAGACGCTGCAACAAGCATGTCATCTACATACAATAACAATATAATATAGCTTCCATCATTTTTCCTTTTTAGATAAACACAATGATTAGAGTGACATCTAGTATAACTTTGTTCATACATAAACTTGTCAAATTTTAGATACCATTGCCTGGGATCCTGTTTTAAGTCATACAAGCTGTTCTTTAACCTGCACACCAATTTTTCTTTCCCTTTGACCTCATATCCTTCTGGTTGCTGCATGTATATCTCTTCCTCCAAATCTCCATGGAGAAATGTTGTCCTTACATCTAACTGTTCAAGACGTAAATCTTCCGCTTCTACAAGACTTAAGATAGTTCTGATTGAAGTCATCTTAACAACATGAGAAAATATTTCATCAAAATCAATACCTTTCTTCTGTGCAAACCCTTCACCACAAGTCTAGCTTTGTACCTATGTTTTCCTCCATCTTCTTCCTTCAGCCTGTAAACCCATTTATTCTGCAATGTATTTTTACCTGCAGGAAACCTGACTAAGTCCCAATTCTGGTTATGCATTAAGAAGTCCATCTCTTCTTCCATGGCTAGGTCCCACTTCTTCCTGCTTTCAACCTACATTACTTCTTCATAACATTCAAGTTCACCAGAATCAGTTAGCAATAAATAATATAATGAAGGAGAGTATCGTTCAGGGGGTCTACTTATATTGGTAGATCTTCTAACACCACTTTCAGGTGTTTGAGGTGCCTGTTTCTATTGTGGTGGTTGCTTCTACTGTGGTTGTTGATTATTATTATTTTCAGGCACCTTTAATTTTTCAGTTATCTCATCAAGAATTGTGTATTCCTTGCTTTCGTTTTCCTATTTTTTTTCCTGCCACTGATTCTTATACAAGACCTTTTCATTGAATATTACATCTCTTCTCCTAATGATTTTTTGATTTTCATAATCATATAAGCGATAACCAAAATCATTAACACCATATCCAATAAAGGTACATTTCTTTGATTTCGCCTCAAGATTTTTTCTATTTTCTTTATTAATATGAACAAAGGCCTCACAACCAAAAGGATTTAAAAAAGAGTAGTTTAACTTTTTACCTTTCCATGCTTCCTCTGGAATACCACCATCCAAGGAACTTGAAGGCCCTCTATTTATTAGATAAACAACAATATCTACATCATCTCCCCAAAATTGTAAAGGCAATCCCGCATGCAATCTCATGCACCTTGCACGCTCCATGATTGTTATGTTCATCCTTTCTGACACACCATTTTATTGTGCTGTTCTTGGAACTGTCTTCTCTCTACGAATTCCATGCTCTGAACAGTACCTATCAAACTCTTTGCTGCAATATTCACCTCCATTGTCTAATCTGAGACACTTAAACTTCTTTCCTGTCTCAATCTCAACCAAAGCTTTCTATTTCTTGAAAGTATCAAATACATCAGATTTATTCTGAATACAATAAATCTAGGTTTTTCTAGTTGCATCATCAATAAAAGTAACATAATAATGAGAGCCACCGAGAGATGATAATTGAGCAGGTCCCCATACATATGTATGCACAAGATCTAATTTTTCTCTCTTCTTTTCTTTCCCAACTCTGAGAAATCCGACTCTCTTCTGTTTTCCATAAATGCAATTCTCACAGAAATCCAAATCAACATTCTTCAAACCTGGCAACAAATTTCTTGATTGAAGAATCTTCATCCCCTTCTCACTCATGTGTCTAAGCCTATGATGCCATAATTTTGCATCTGCTCCTTTGGAAGTTAAAGCATTAACAGAGTTAGAAATACCATTGCATAAATACAATGTACCAACCTTTTCGCCTTTTGCTATTACCAGGGCTCCTTTGGTGACCTTCCAAGATTTATTTGTGAAAGTTGTCACACAACCTTCACTGCCTAACTGCCCTATTGAAATCAGATTTTTCCTCAGATCTGTAACATGCCTTACCTCCTTTAGTAGCCATTGGTTTCCATTCTGTTATTTTACAAGAACTTTACCCATTCCAACAATTTTACAGGGTTTATCATCACCCAAACGAACTTGTCCAAAATCTCCTTGAACATAGTCATGAAAATATTTCTTATCAGGTGTGGCATGAAATGAAGCCCTTGAATCTACAACCCAAGAATTAGTAACGTTTTCAAAAGAAATAATCAAAACATCTTGTAACATATCACCTGTCACATTTTCTTCATGATTGTTTTCTTGTTGTGTGTCTCCTTCTTTTCCCTTATGAGATCTACAGTATTTCTTTAGGTGTCCTTTCTTTCTTCATTTCCAGCACACTATGCCCGATATGGACTTGGATCTGCCTTTCCTTGATTTACTGTGATATCCCAAGATATTTCCTCTTTCCATTCTTCTTCCCCTAGACTCTGCACTCAAATAATTACCCGATGTCTCACCGGAGCTTTTCCGTCGCATTTCCTCACTAAGGATAGCACCGACAACATCATCAAACTTTAAAGTACTAGATCCACAGACAGAGTTTCTAATGGCGATAACTAAACCATTCCAGCTTTCTGGCAATGAGCACAGAAATAATAGAGCTCTAAATTTATCATCAAAGTTTACCCCTATAGAAATTAACTGACTGGTAACTGTATTAAAATCATTTAAATGGTCTGCAACAGATCCACCTTCCGACATCTTCATATTAAATAGTCATTTCATAAGAAATACCTTGTTTGAGGCTGAGGGTTTTTCATATAGTTTTGCCAACGTCTGCATCAATCCCTCTGTTGTTGTTTCCTTCGAAATATTGAAGGCAACTGACGCCGCAAGGCACAACCATACTGTTCCGAGTGCCTTTCTATCAAGAATGTTCCATTCTGCATCTATCATAGCCGCTGGCTTCTTTGTTTTTCCACTCAATGGTAGGTATAGATCTTTCTAATACAGATAATCTTCCATCTACATCTTCCACAACGGGAAGTTTTGGCCATTAAATTTCTCGACCCTAAACTGACCATCTTCCGCCATTGCTCCCACTTGAACCAGGAACCTTTCTTTCCTGCAAGTTTATCAGCCAAATATACCTTCAGCTTTGATACTAGCTGTTAGAAAAATTATATATTACAGAGCAATGCAACACATAAAATATGCGGAAAATACAAGCACACAAAACACATAAAACCAAAGAGACACAGATATACATGGTTCACCCAGTTTGGGCTACGTCCACCCCGAACAGCCAGTCCTTCCTTTCTATTATCCAGCAAAAATGAAGAGACACAACCTACAGTAGATCCACTGTAATATCCTCTGTTCTCTCTCACAATATCCCTCTTTGTTTCTCGCTCTGAGAATACACATAAAATACACAGTCGCAATACAATACCCTCATAAAAGCGAGGGGTTGTCTTCTACGGCAAAAAACCCTAAACTAAACATAACTTCTACCGTCAGATCATTTGCCTAACAAACAGGCCAGATTGACTAGAAATTACTATACTTTTACAAGGCAATTTTACATCTGTTTTTAGCTTCGGGGACGCTGCCCCCCCTGGACCCCCCACGACAGTGATTAATTTACGGGCAGCGTTTCTACCCCATTTAAGGTACAGGGGTCCAATTCTGTGATACAAAGTAAACAAGATAATAAGGCTCCACACCCAACACTTTCCAAACTTCAAAGAGAAACAGTGACCTAAAAACAAATAGATATACCACTGGTTTATAGCAGAATAGTGAAACTCCCAACAGGGACCTCTTTGTCAAAGGACTATTATGAAAAAATATATCTAAGACACAAACAACAGTTCACAGAGCTGGAAAATGTGTTTTTTCCACAGCAGATGGTTTCAAGGTGAAAATAAAAGAATGTTTTCAACACAAAATATCAGTCAAAAGGAGAAATGGCAAAAAGGGCCGAGTTTGTTGTTTATAAGTGTTAAAGTCAAAAAACAGGTTCTTTTTCCAAAAAGGGTTGAAAGACATGGGCTTGGTGTCTTCAGGAATATTTTCAAAACTAAGGAGAACCTTGAGATTCCCCCAGCAATGGAGAAAAGCAACTTTTTCAATCAATATGCCACCTGCAACTCCAAAACAGTCAAAGAACACAGTGAGAAAAAGTAAATAAACAAAGAACATTAAAAAATTTGATTTTGGCTTCAAATATATTTTTCAAAGGGGTTATAAAGGCCTTTTGGGTTTTCCCCCGCATTATTTTTCATCTCCAAGCCAGAGGAAACCATTGAGAGAAAGGTTTCGACAGTTTCTGAGAAAATCAGTGAAGTTTGCAGGCGCTATGCTCCTGGGCCAGTGTTACGCACCTGGCTCTTAGTGTTATGCATAGGAGGGGTGGCCGCAGTGTTATTTAACACTGCGTTACGCACCCAGGGCCCGGTGCTATGCACCTAGGCTAGTATTACGCACATAGATGGCAAGTGCCCAAAACTAGCCTATTACGCACCTGTGTTACGCTCCTGAGAGCCTGACAGGTCTGACTCCTTCTTGTTACGCACCTGTGTTGTGCTCTTGAGAACCTGACAGGACCGAATCCTGCATGTTACACACTGGCGCTATGCACCAATGTTACGCACATGTGCTACGCACCGTTGTTATGCACAGGCGAATTTTTCCCAAAATTTCTAAAAGGAGCCAAAATTTTGGTTTTTTCACCTTCAAAGCTTCTACACAAGTCAAGACACAAGGTTGGTGGTTTATTCCCTTGCCTCCAAAGATTCAATTTTCCTAGGTAAAGATTTATTTAAAGTCTTAATTAAACCAAACCCTATCCTGCAAGAAATCAATTTTAAATACCTTTGGTTAGGGTTTGAAGGAGAAAATTGTTATATGTGCGAAAAGAGGTTGGGTGACATCAAACAAACCTCAAAACACTGAGTGCACTCTTGGAGAGTTTCATCTTGGCCCCCATTTGAAAAAATTTCCCATCAATTCACTCATTACCCTCCTTTGACCCAAAGGCCCTCAAACAGTTTTCAAAGAGCCATTTGTACTAAAATAATCAGCCACCATGTCTAAAGAAGAGATTCACACCAACAGTGATGAAATTCAAAGACCTATCGGGCCTCAGCACAAGGGAGGAAGGGAAAATAGGTTTGAACCCTTAGACACAGTTCATATTACCTCCTCTCCCATGATCCTTTCCTGCTTTTAGGATGTTGGGTGTT
Source organism: Pinus albicaulis (assembly GCA_034641835.2). Taxonomy (NCBI): domain Eukaryota; kingdom Viridiplantae; phylum Streptophyta; class Pinopsida; order Pinales; family Pinaceae; genus Pinus; species Pinus albicaulis. The sequence continues at coordinate 325,049,501 of CM076584.1, read as the reverse complement.
ATCAATTTTATGAAAAGGTCAAACAATGTAATGTTCCCAAACTGGAATTTCTACAACAATAAGAATACCCTAAGGTATTGTAGAGTTGGATATGCAGAAATATACCTCATAACAGATTTCCAATGACATATAATTCAATAAAATATGCAACAACAACTTTATACAACGTTTTATAAACCAAAAGGTGGGGAAAAGTGATGATTTAGGCCCTAAAACGAGTGTATTTAGATATATGCGTAAAGATAAGAGGGGAAAGTGACTGTATCTGATAGCTAGGGTTATGAGGGAATCCCATGTCGAATTTTTTAAAAAAAAAAGTGTTTTTCTATGTTAAACAATTCCTCCTTTCCTAACTAGGCTTGAAAACCCTGATTTCCCATGGCTTAGATTATGCAGAAATTTTCTGAAGCATGGATAGCGTAATTTTTTAGGGTTTTAACTGAAATAGTGTTGGAACATCAGTATGGAAACTTAGTATATGAATCAGATGATTTATTATAATAAAAACAGAGATTTACATAAAGAAAGGCCTCAAAATGAGGTGTTGCAACCATGGAATGAGACAGAATAGCTGGACAATGTGATTTTTAGGAGCATGAGGCTTATTATTATTTAGTTACAGATCTGAAATTTTTTTTTACATGAAAACATATATCTATAACAGATCAGAAAGCCAAATAGGCTCTTTATTACACTCCCCTTTGCGATCTCAGCAAATGATCAACAACAGTGAGCAGATCTGAGATCTAAGTCACAGTTCTGCAGCAGTATTCAAAAATTCTATAGTAAATACATCAGAAAATGAATCAGATCTAAAGGGTACATGGATTGGTTGGCCAATCCATGGATCACCACAGTGAAAGGAAATATCCTTTCCACTAGAGATCTTTCCTCCAGGAGAACTCCAAAGCCCCTGCAACTCTGCTCCTCAAGAATTACGCAGTCCAGGGAGAGGAACTATGATATTTATGATAATATACACTTTGGCCTGATGCCAAGATCTGATATTGAAGCACAAGATTTGGATGCACTCTTCCAGGAGGTTAAAAGACACACTCACTGAGAAGAGGTTCCAATATAAGCTAGATCTTGCAGATCTAGAGTTCCACTTGCTGCAGCTCACTTAGACAATGAAACCCTCATTGTATTTACACTTCCAAAGAGAGATGGAGCTTGGAAATATGCCAGATAGTGGAGAATTAGCACAAACCCTCCAAGAGCTACTCAATGGAAGGATGGAGAACCCCCAATAGGATATCCTCACTAGTCTCTTGCTAAACAGCCCAAAGAACTAGAATTTGTCTAAGGAGACAAATTCTTGAAGATCCAATATATTCAACAACCTTCTCTAGTTGCCTTCTCCTTAATTTTATAATATGAGGGCTTGCTCAAACCCTAAACCACCTTGAATCACTTAACCTCTTTCACATGAGTTCCTCCTTCTTGAACTGCGTTGTCCCTTTAGGAGAGACATTAAACCTAGATAGCACTGTAGATTTGTTCCTGTTGACCCAGTCAAATAGCTCACACCTGTTTCACATGAAAGTGGATTTTATGTAAATGGATCAAATATATCTTTTTTCACATTGAGCATTGATTTATTCATTGTTCTAAGGAGTTTTACATGTCCTTCATTAGTCATTTATTCATAAATGGAAAATAAAACAAAATTTCAATATTCCTATTAGCTTGGGCTAATTAGGAACATTATAGTCCTCCCCTCCAAAATTGTTTCTTGCCCTCAAGCACATTAGGGGAATTTTGAGGTAAAAAATGGGCCTCCTAAGGAGATTATAAAATAATATAGGAAATAATAAAATAAGATTTGATTACATCATCAAATTTTAGAGGGGAAAAAGGAAAAACTATTTTTTCAACTCGTATTTTCAACTTATCTCCCTATGGGTTTACTCAAATTTCGAGTGGAAACACTCATTGGATGCAGAATTTGATTTCTCATCCAAGGAGTACCCATGTTGCATACTTTTGATGGACCTTGCTACACAACAAATGAGAAATACATGAAAAACATGATTGTAAACACATTTTTTCATGTATTTCTCATTTTTTGTGTAGCGGGGTCCATCAAAAGTATGCAACATGGGTACTACTCGAAATTTGGGTAAAAACTTAGGGAGATAAGTTAAAAATATGAGTTGAAAAAATAGTTTTATTATTTTATTATTTTTTTAATGTTTTTACATTTTTACTCCAAAAATGGTGAATCATCCCCCATGGTTGACATCATCATATTGAATCCTATTGGTTCTTATAAAGTTTATTTTTGTTGTACATTTTTCTTAGGAGGCCCATTTTAGACCTCAAAATTCCCCTAATGACTGACAAGGTGAGTGCTGCAAAATCTCTAATGGAATTGTCTCCTCCCTGGAATGAACCATATAGCTGTCATCATGAAGAATTGGGAGATACAAAGGAAGAATTACAAGTTGTCCATTGGTCTTATCAAGGCATGAGAGATTATAAATATGGGGTACTTAAACTCCTTTAAGAGCCTTTACTCTCCATGCTACCATCCAAATAAAAGGAGCCATTCTTGATAGCTCATAGAAACAATCATTAATCCCCATTATGTGCATTGAGTAGGGGCTATAAGGCTAGAAATGAGAGATAAATATACTCAACTCACATTTTCCCTCTTCCCATTTCTGATGGATGTGGAGTTGTTGATCCTGGACTGCAAAAATGTAGTTCTCATGAAGCCAAGAGGAGCTTGGACCTTCATGATTCTCTTCATGGATTCTACTGAGCCTTCTTGCCCAACCTCCTATGCATATAGTGAAAAAATCATTTTTACCATATGTGCTCCAACAGAAATATGGAATAAGTGTCATTGGATGGTGACCCAAGTCCCTCCTTTGAGAGCACCTTTTTCCATCCTCTAGCTGCCTCAAATCATGATACAATAAGTGGCCATCCCACCACATTTTTGCTTCCATAAGCTTCTTCAAAGCTTGGAAATAATGGAGGATAATAGGTGTTGGTTGAACATGATTCAAGCAACACATGTCTTGCTCCAAGTTCTCCCTTGTGAGAGATCCCTTCCCATGACATAAGCCCAATACATGACCTTTTTCATAAGAAAACACAATATATAATGCAGCAGCCATATAAGGTTCTATCCTCTTCTCGAAATACAAATGAATATGGGAGATTGCATTCCCAATGTATACATTCACCCATTGTACCTTTCCTCCTCTCATTTTTACAATAAATATTGGAGCATCATTAACATCATGATATAAACATGCTCCCTTATGCCATCCCATGAGACGGTTACATCTTCTCCCAACCCCAATTACATTCATGATTATGATATTCATTCTAAATAGAAATACATGTACAGACATCATGGATACAAGTAGATGTATGGACATGGAATTCATCATGGGGTGTCTATACTCTCTCCTCATCAACCAAAACAAGCATGCCTTCTCCTTATGCATTATTTTCTTGAAATACAAGGAATGAGACAAGAAATTCATAAAAATTGGGTGGTGCCCAAACTCACCCAAGAGGAACCAACACATGTGATCTCCTCCCTACTTCAGATCTAGATATAGTAAGTGGTTTGCATGCCACTTACTTGCTTCCCTTATCATTTCACCATGGTTAAAAGTGAAATGCATATTTGGTGCCTTAGGGAAGCACCCATCATGTTGTAACACCTCCCTTAGCCCATCAAGGGAGTGGCCTTATTTGAAAATAATCTTGGCCCATAGATGGCCATGAAGCTTGTAAGGTAAAACACTCCCTTTGGGAGTTATGGCCTGCAAATGTAAAGTGAGAGAATACATGCAATCATGAAATAAGATGCGATTTACATAAGCATGCTTCTTACCAAAAGTATCCAATGTTGTGTTGGTTTCCCTCTTAGAAAGAGATGACATGGATGCAAAAGGTTGAGGGAACATTTTGCTCTTTTGCTCATCATGGGAACTCCTTGGTTGAATTCATTCAAGTAAGGAGACATAAAGGCATAGATCATGGAAGAATGTATGGACTGATGTGTCCTTGTTTTTCTTGAATAGATCACTTTACCTTATTTTTGCATTATTATGCTGAAATAAAGAGGGAAAAATGTTTCTTACCATGTGAAGCTTTCCCTCCTCTTTTCCTTCTGCAATCTTCAGGGTCTCATCCTTTGATAGTGATGACACATGCTGCCCATGGATGGTTCCATAATCTTCATATAATGAGACCTCCTTAATGAAATATCACTGAATACATGAGTGGAGAAGACCATCCATGCTTCCACTGCGCAATCCAATCACCTTGCTAGGTGTTTCAACCTTCTGCCATGGATAGGAATGAGGCTGGCTCTCTTCCCCATCTCCTCTTTGTGTCGTCATGGTTTTACACCTTCTGCATTTCAAGGGCTTTTGAAATGCAATCCCTTTGAGATATTCAAGAAAAGATCTCTCATATTTGTCCTTCCAAAACCATTGAGTTTTTGGATCTTCTGCAGGTAGAAGTTTCTCTTTGAGCTGGGGAGTGCTCATTGAGAAAGAGGCATCTAGAAAGGAGAAAATGTTTCTCACTTCAAGATGTCTACCATTCATCATTGCTTCCTCCATTGCTTCATGAATGAAGCTGCAACTTGAATTTCCCCATGAGGAATGGTGCCTCCTTTCTTCCTTACTTCTTTTTCATAGTGTAGTGCAACTTTTTTTCTCTAGACCAGCAGCATACCGAAATGTAGATCTCTCCATATAATGTGATGAAATGACAACAAATGGATTTTTAATCATACCTTGGTGGGATGTAGAAGAAAGAGCTTCTTCTGAAACTGTGTAGTCTTCCTCCATTATTGAACATGAAGGCTGCTCCTCCAAGGTTGTGTCAGACCTGGTACAAGTCTCCACCCTTTCAATCTCCTTGAGATCTTCTTCAATACCCTTCATAGTCCGGAAAAGGAGCAGGGAGATCTCCTCTTTTGTCATTCTTCCAAGTGGTGGATCCATGCTCTTGTTTTTTCTATACAAATCATCTTCTTTGTGAGGTCAGGAAGTGCATGGGTATTACTATCCTTCTTGAAACCTTCTATAGGTCTCACTACAACTTTCTTCTCCTTGAAACCCTCTAGGAGTTTCATTTTCTTCTTCTTTCTCCTTTGTCTGTCTACACTCTTTGAAGAGGCTCTTCACGGATCTGGAATATGATGAGGTAAAAATAATATTATTCATGATTCTAACCTTGCTCCTTGCTCTACATCACTTTGTCTTGAAGCCACAGGCCGATCCGAAGATCTTGCTCTGATACCACTGTAATGTTCCCAAACTGGAATTTCTACAACAATGAGAATACCCTAAGGTATTACAAGTTGGAGATGTAGAAATGTACCTCATAAAAAATTTCCAATGACATATCCTTCAATAAAATATGCAGCAACAACTTTATACAATTTTTTATAAACCAAAAGATGGGGAAAAGTGATGATTTAGGCCCTAAAATGAGTGTATTCAAATATCTACTTAACAATAAGAGGGGAAAGTAGTTGGATCTGATATCTAGGGTTATGAGGGACTCCCATGTTGAATTTAAGCAAACAAAAAGGCGTTTTTCTATGTTAAACAGTTCCTCCTTTCCTAACTAGGCTAGAAAACCCTGATTTCCCATGGCTTAGATTATGCCGAAATTTTTTGAAGCATGGATAGCATAATTTCTAAGGTTTTTAACTGAAATAGTGCTGGAAAATTATTATGGAAACTTAGGATATGACTTAGATTATTTACTTTAAGAAAAACAGAGATTTACATAAAGAAAGGCCTCAAAATGTGGTGCTGCAACCATGGAATGAGACATAATAGCTGGATAGCGTGATTTTTAGGAGGCTGAAGCTTATTATTATTTAGTTAGAAATCTGCAAGAAACGTGTACATGAAAACATAGATCTATAACAGATTAGAAAGCCAAATAGGCTCTTTATTACACTCCCCTTGGGGATCTCAGCAAATGATCAACAATAGTGAGTAGATCTGAGATCTAAGTCATAGTTACATAGTGGTATTAAAAAATTATACAGTAAATACATCAGAAAATGAATCATATTTTAAGGGTACATGGATTGGTTGGCCAATCCATGGATCACCACAGTGAAAGGAAATGTCCTTTCCACTGGAGATCTCTCCTCCAGGAGAAATCCAAAACCCCTGCAACTCTGCTCCTCAAGAATTACATAGTCCAGGGAGAAGAATTGTGCTATTTATGATAATATACACTTTGGCCTGATGCCAATATCTAATACCGAAGCATAAGCTGTGGATGCACTCTTCCAGGAAGTTAAAAGACACACTCACTGAGAAGAGGTTCCAATATAAGCTAGATCTTGCAGATCTAGAGTTCCACTTGGTGTAGCTCACTTAGAAAATGAAACCCTCACTGGATTTACACTTCCAAAGAGAGATGGAGCTTGGCCATATGCCAGATAGTGGAGAAGTAGCACAAACCCTCCAATAGCTACTCAATGGAAGGATGGAGAACCCCCAATAGGAGATCCTCACTAGTCTCTTGCTAAACAGCCCAAAGAACTAGAATTTGTCTAAGCAGAAAATTTCTTGAAGATCCAATACATTCAAAAACCTTCTCTAGCTGCCTTCTCCTTCCTTTTATAATATGAGGGCTTGCTCAAACCTTATACCACCTTGAATCACTTAACCCCTTTCACATGAGGTCTTCCTTCTTTAACTGCGTTGTCCCTTTAGGAGATACATAGAACCTAGACAACGCTGTATATTTGGTCCTATTGACCCAGTCAAATAGCTCAAGCCTGTTTCACATGCAAGTGGATTTTATGTGAATGGCTCAGATATAGCTTTGTTCACATTGAGCATTTATTTATTCATTGATCTAAGGAGTTTTACATGTCCTCCATTAGTCATTTATTCATAAATGGAAAATAAAACAAAATTTAAATATTCCTATTATCTTGGGCTAATTAGGAACATTACAAACAAGTAAAAATCCACTCCGACTTGACTATATTGTTTGTCATTGGCTTGTAAACTCACCGAGTTAGCCTAGCAGGAGTGGAGTTTGAACTCTCATCTGAATCCATTTCCAAAGCAACAGGCATACTAGACATTGGTGAGATATGGTTAAAAAAGAAGAAGTTGGAATTGTGCTATTATGCACCCTACCTAAAACCAAGCTGTCAACAAGGCTGCAAGGTTGTTTTTCCTTTTTTCCCACTTACTAGAGAGGTATGCCTTGCTGATGAAGCAAATTATAAGATAATTCACCTGTGAGGGGAGATACTCCAGGATTTACTAATGCACTTCACCAAAGTCAAAATAATGAACCTACCATACTACCTTTTCTGGAGAATTGACAAGATGGCCTCACTTCTTAAGAAAAGAAGCTATGACCGTCAAATGCCTAGCCTTTTCCACCACTCGATAAAAATGATTGTCTTACATCAGCTACAGCAGCAAGGAATCCCTTGGGAAGTCTTCATATCAAATGATGTATTTACAAACCCCCAAGCCTTCATTCAGAAGAATTTACCCTCCACTTCACAACCACCTACCTCCACTCCTCCATCATCTCTCCATATTCCTTCTCCACAAAGAAATTCACCCCCTATCCCTTCTCCTAATGTACCAAGTGAAGAAGCTGACAATGGCTCTAATGATGAGCAAACAGATGAAGAAAATGAGAAAGAGGACAGTGAGCTAGAAGCTAAGGAAGATGAAGAGAACCAAGAAGAGGACAATGAGGTAGAAGCTGAGGAAGATGAAGAAAATGAGGGAGAGGACAGTGAGGTAGAAGCTGAGGAAGATGAAGAAGACAAGGAAGAGGACAGTAATGAGTAGGAAAGTAATAATAGCAATAGAAAACAAGAAATTGATGACAACAAAAATCAAGAGACAAATGCAAGTAAGATAAAGGTTGAAAACATTGAGGAAAATGTAGAGCTTGATAAAGATGATGAAAGTGGCGAAAATAATGAAGATTATGTGACAAAAACAGAGTATGAAGGAAAGGAAAAATAGAGTGATGGAAACCAAGAAGTGGCAACCTCTCAAGAAGGAAACAGTGAGCATGAAAACAGAGTTAAAATCAGTAAGCCTCATGATGAGCAAAAGGGCCAAAACAATGAGTCTTATGATGAAGAAGATGACAATGCTTGTGGCACCTCCAAAGTTATAGACACCATCATAAAACCTCTCACATGCACCTATCACAGAGGTAGAAGAGATGTGCTTGCTACCTAAAAAAGGAAAGGGGCCATCTCTCCTCCAGCGATCAAGCATCAGGACAAGGGAAAAGGAAAGGTGGAAAAAGGTGAGCAGAAGGTACAGGTAAGAAGGAGCAAAAGGATCAAGAAGACTTCTCAAGGATCTCAATTCATTGATCTAGACAGTGATAATGAGGACCAAGTGACGAAAACTAGGTTGCTCCTCTTGGAAAATCATGCATAGCTTTAGGAGTAGGAAATGTATTTTTAGATGGCTCAAAGGGTCATATACTACTACAAAGAGGAGCATAAGCATTTCAAGGAGGTTAAGAGGGGCCTTTCCCTACAAAAGAAAATGGCCAAACATTATGCAAGGAAAAGGATGCTTGCTAGCGCCAAGCTAAAGAAGGCCCTCATTGAACTAGAAGACCTAAAAAGATCCAAAGTACATGAAAGCCTTGGAATTTTTCCCCAAGTTTCTTAACAGGTATCCAAAACCTCTTGAGGGGTCTACCCACCAAGTTTGAGGCAAATTGGACAACTTTTTGTTTTTTTTTCCAAATTTTGACCCCTAGAAGCGTAGCACCCTAGGTGTTACGCACACAATTGGTACATCCCAAGCTCTCAAAGTTTACATTTTTGGATTTTTCACATCACCAAAAGTCTACTCACCAATTTTGAGATCATTTAGAGTAGTTTTATCCCCTCAAAAGGTAAAAAAACATCAAAAAATTGACCTTTCTGCCTCCTTTTCAGGCCATGTGTTACGCACGAAGAAGTGTTGGGAGATTTGATTTTTGAGCAGGTAAATGGAATATAATAAGCCCCACTCAAACATATTTGGAATGTATACTCATCAGGCTTTCCAATGAGACATCACAGAGCCAAATCTGGTGTCAGGAAGGCCTCCAAAAGACTACTGCAACAAGGCCTATTTCTGTGTTATGCACCTAGAATTTTTTCATTGTTTGACACATGTGTTACGCTCCTGTGGCTGAGTGGGAAAAATGTGCATTTGGAAAGTTTTCTTAGGCATGTCAGGCCTAAAATCCCATTTTATCTCCATTTATATTTGGAAAATATATTTTATTTAGATATTTTTGTGCGTTGGGCTTTGCAAAGCCTCAAGGACAAGTTAGGATATTTCTCTTTGGCCAATAGGCTTCTAGATGCTCTAGTAGGCTCTCTTCTCCTCATTTGTTATATAAGGAATGAGGATTCATTGAAAACAATTGGGACTTGATGTATTTAAGAGAAATACATGGTTTTATGAGCTTGGACAAGATATTGGTTTTATGAGGTGAATGAATGGCTTGTGTGGCTTGATGCTGGAGAAGGTTTCTTGCAGGATTCCATAGCTTGGTGAATGGTGATGTTTTTCTAACTTGTTAATGTTTTCTTTTCCTCATTTTGTTTCAGCCTTCTTGGTTTATATAGATCAGAAAAGTACAGGTTGAGATATGCTCATTGAAGCACCTCAAACCTCCTGTTTGCTATAGTTTTGATGTTTTCCTCTTTTAGTCATCTTAAGGAATTCTTGACTGCTCCTTAGGCCCACTAAAACTTGTTTTTGTTTCATGGATGGTTAGTATCTTAGCTTATAAATATGATTCATGGTATGCCCTGCTTACTTAAATTTTGAAAAACCCTATTGTGAAGCTTTTCTATGGAATACTGATTGAGTAGGTTAAGACAAAGAGGTCTCGTTTCGATCTTGCCCTTTGCCCATGCTTACCAACTTGTTCCAGAGTTCCCAATAGTTTGATGTATGCTATTTAGAATTTCCCTCTTCATATATTGAGTTGTTTGTTTATCTAATGTGTTTTCTCAAAAAGATGAAGGTGAATTTCTAAATTTGGGAGTTCTAATGCTTCCATGTATCACCGGAATGTTCATCTTACATGTTTATTAGTTTGATTATTGTTCATAGAGATTAATGGTTTTCCCTACCTCATGAGTTATTTCTTCCAGACTATATATGTTTAAGACCTCTTAGTTTTTCCCAAACTTAATGTTCATTACACCTCATACATCACCTAAGGATCCATTAACCTTGTTGAATCAACCCTACAATACACTCGGATTCATCATTTAGACACCCTCGTCTTCATATGACCCCATAGCCCTATTGATTTGACAGCCTCTCATTCCACCTATCCTACTTAATCATCTTACCCCAACCCAAAACAAACAAACAAATTACACTTAACAACTAGCCTAAAATTAATCATCTGAAGCGAACAGTTCACATCCTTCACAAAATAGAGAGAGCCCTCTCTGAGTCCAGGAAGGATAGGTTCTAGGACTCCAAAGATTGATCTGATGTTACCCTATCATTTGGTTTATCCAATCTGCCAAATCACCAGAACCTAACAGTATTTAAGATAATGTAGTTTTGAAGCTTTTGGACTACGTTTATTAATGCTAAGGAAATTTTCTCTTTGGGCTTATACCTTAATGTGGGGCCTGAAAAGTTTTTGTTGATGTAATAAATTACATTTTCTTTACCATCGGGGCCCTTTTGGATTAAAACTTCATCCAAAGCGATTTCAGACGCTAGCAAGTATAGGGTGTAATATTTTTCGTAGTTTGCTGGGTTGATCAATGGTGCTGAAGATAATGTGTCTTTCAACACCTCAAATGATTGCTAGGCTTGATCATTACATTTGAATGGGATATCCTAACAGAGACGGCGTAGGAATCCCTAAGCACAAGTGGTGTAATCTGGGACAGAGCATCTCATAAAAATGGCTTTTACATGCACTCTTTGGAGTTTCTTGAGGGTTCGAGGTGGTGGCACCTCTTTGATGGCTTAGACCTTGAGGAGTCCACTCTAATACCTTTCTGGGACACTATAAAACCTAGAAGTCGACCTGCAGTGATGCAAAAGACGCACTTGAGAGGATTAAAGCGAATGTTGTATTACCAACATCTTTGGAATACTAGTCGTAGATCTTTGAGATGATTAGATTTCTTCTTGGATCGAACAGTGAATTCGTCCATGTAGGTGAGGATGAGGTGGGCTAAATCATGGAATATGTAGTTCATGGCTCACTGAAAAGTGGCTTCAACATTTTTAATACCGAATGGAGTAACCTGGTATGAAAAAGCGCCCCACGGTGTGCTGAATGCAGTCTTGTACCGACCGGGATGCTGAATATGAATTTGGTTATACTCAGAGAAGTCTTCCATGAAGGAAAGGGCCTCATGTCTCGTGCAAGTGTAGATTACTTTGTCGATGAATGGGGTAGGGTAGTTGTCCATTGGACAAGTTTTGTTCAAATCTCGGAAATCGGTACAAACGCAAATGGTGCCCTTTTGTTTCATGGCGGGAATAGGGTTTGAAACCCATGATGTGTAAGCTATGGGGTAGATAAACCCGGCTTTGTGAAGCTTATCAATTTCTCGTTTAATTTGTTCTTCCTTAGATGGGTGCAATTGACGTTGTTTCTGGTGTACCGGTGGTACGTCAGGCCAGGCGTCAATATGGTGCTCTACTATAGTGGGCCTAAGCCTTGTCATTTATGAATATTCCCAGGTGAATATGTCTCTATAATATTGTAACAAGTGTCTGTAAGAGGTTACTTCATCTGAGGAATATGCTGCCCCCAATGAGATTTCTTCGAATTTCTTAGGATTTCGAGAGATATTTGCCTTCATGGTTGGAGAAGTGTTAGACATGTTCCCTTCTTTGAACACATTGGGCATCAAGATGTGGTTTTTGAACCAATCGAATTTCCCAGATGGAAGGAAATATTTTGATTCAATTGTGTTTATCTCCTGGTTTCCTGGATTGTTAGGGTAGAATGTTTTTTCGGGAAGAAAAAAATGAGTGGTGATGCATTGCATCCCACTGATAATCTGGTTCTTTCATGGCTTCCAGAATATCCTCCTCTGAGTGAAACAAGGATCCTAAGGGGGATTGAATTTGCGTAAGGCCGTGAGGAGTTGGTTAGGTCCTAACGGAGTTGGTCGAAAAACATGAATAAGACTCCATAGTTGATGTGGTAAAACAAGACGCGATTGGCAGGGTGTAGACAAATTGGATTTGCACCATCATTAGTACAGCTACTCTCGTAGTTGTAGTGGTCACGACACCTATGAATTATGAGCAGACAGCATGAGTCATGGCTCCTATGCACAATGAGATGAATCCTATGTGATTTTTTATGTCATCGACGTTGGGTGGGGGAGGAATTTTCATCATGGCGGCTTGCATGAGAGAAATTCTACATTCCTCACAAGGCGTACCAAGAGTACTTGCACTTTCCTGGATTTGGAAATTGTGCTTGGTGCAGAGAAGCCTAAATTTTTCCATTAAGGGGCATGTCTTTGTTTCATGGTTATGACTAGTGCAAATGGTGCATGGTACCACGGTGCTTACCGAGTAGATGGTGTGAAAACCAATGCTACTCGTTGTCCTTGAAGTGGACGCTTGGAAAGGATCAGGTGTAGGGGAATGGTTCCGTTGTTGTCATTTTTGAGTTTTTGGTTTTGGGAGGTCTAGCTCCTTTGGGAGGTTTAGACTTAACGTTTCTCTTGGGAATCTTAGCCTTAGGAGATACTCACAATTCATTGTATGGTGGAATTGTGAGCAAATCCTGCAATAACATAGTTATCGATCAAACGGGAAAATTACTTGGTACCCATTTTTTTGAGGTAGCAAAGAAAACACCTGATTTTGAAAAGTGGTGATGCAGAATCACCCTTTTTTCTTTAGCATAGTTTTGGCACTCTAAATTTTCTTATGGATATATATATTTTTTTAATGTCATGTTTTACATGTCGATTTTGAAAAGTGGTGACGTAGAATAGCCTGTTTTTTTTGGAGCATATTTTTGGAAATTTAAATTTTCTTTGATTTTTTTTTTTAAAATGTCATGTCGATTTAGAAAAATGGTAATTTTTTTAGCACTTTAAATTCTTTTATTTATCGAGTATGAACATTTATTTTAAAATGTTAGTGTTTTTCATGCTAATTTTGAAAAGTGTTGATGCAACATCAATCCTTTTTGTTTAGAGTGGTGATTTTCATATTGGTAATAAAATATAAGAATAAAATAAAAAGACGTGACAAAAAAAATTCAATATAAAAAAAAAAATGAAAAAAACTAATAAGTGTAAAAAAATCCAAAAATAACTTGTAAAAACAAAAAAAGTTAAACAACAAAATAAATAAAGAAAAAAACAAAAATATTCAAAAATAAATTTAAAAAAGGGAAAAAAACTCATAATTTTTAAATAAAAATGAAAATTAACCCAAAAAAATAGCATAATTAAAGAAAATTATAAAATAAAATAATTAAAATTAAAATGATTAAAATAATTAAAATATTAGATCCAAGACTTTTGTGATCCATAATATAGACAAATGTATTTCAGATTAATCACATCATTAAGGTTTCGTCGACGTTTCGAACTATCTAATGTGGTTCATCCTCGGGACAAGGTGAAGAAGGAAACCGATATCATTGAATAAATAGTAAGGATGTGTCATTGCTTGGTGATAGTTGTTAAAACTAGCTGTTATTTGAAAATTTTAAATTTAAAAAATAAGAATAAAAAGGAACATTGATATAAAAATTTTAAAACAATAAATATTTAAATAAAAAAATAACCTTATTTTAAAACAAAAAATAACCTTATCAAATAATGGCTATTTTTTAACGGCTAGTTTTAACAACTATCACCGAGCAATGACGCATCCTTCCTATTTATTCAATGAGATCGATTTCCTTCTCCACCTTGTCCTGATGATGAACCACATTAGATGGTTCGAAACGTTGACCGAATTTTAATAATTAAAATAATAAAATACTAATATACTAAATAATTACAATTTGGAAATTTTAAATTAACAAAAAAAAATTAAAAAGAACATTAAAATAAAAATTTTTAAACAATGAATTTTTAAATTAAAAATAAATAAATAAATAGATGAAAAAAAAAAAAAAAATTAAGTTAAAAAAAACTAAAAAAATACAACAGTTTCAAAGCATTAAAAAAACATAATTAGTTTTTTATTAATTAAAAAAAAAAATTTGAAAAAAATAATAAATAATAAAAATAATAAAAGCACATTTTTTAATTAAAATTAGCATTAATATATATATATATATATTAAATTTGAAATTAAAAATAAAAATTAGCAATATAAAATAAATTAAAAATAAATTAATTAAAAAAATTAATAATTTTTTTAAATTAAAAAAATAATAATAGAAAAGAAAAAAAAAAAAAATTAATAAAAAATGGGTTTTAACGACTTCTTTAGGGGCTGCGGCGCTCAACCGATGGGTGGCGGGAGAGCTGTCGTGGCTTGGCCAGCGGGTGGCAGGAGAGTTGTTGCGGCTCGGTCGAATGGCAGTGAGAGAGCTGGCAACTCTCCCATCGCCCGTCGGCCGAGTGCCACAATCCTAGGGTGGCAAGGGTCGATTCCCGCAATCGACCCTGGCTGCCCTGGGGGTCGCGGGGCTCGACCGATGGGTGGTGGGAGATCTACTAACAGTCTTGCTGCCTGTCGGACGAGCCTTGCGTCCCCCATGGTGGCCAGGTTCGAATATGGGAATGAATCCTTGTCGCCCCGGGGGCCACGGTGCTCGATCGTAAGGAGAGCAGGCAGATCTCCTGCCGATCGAGCCTCGCAGCCCCGAGGACGGCAGGATTGATTCCCATAATCGACTCAAGTCTCCCTGAGGGCTGCAGGGCTCGGCCGGGGGGTAGCGACAGAGCTGCCGACTCTCTCGTCACTCATCGGCTGAGCCCCGCGTCTAAAGGGCTGCGGACAAACTGATTTGTTTTTTAATTATTTTTTTAATTATTTTTCTTATTTTTTAATTTTAATTTTAATTATTTTTGTTTTTATTTTTATTTTTATTTTTATTTTTAAATTGCATTTCATATTTTTAAATTTATTTGCTTATTTTTATTTTTATTTTTAATTTTATATTTAAAAATGTTTTTTTTTATTATTTGCAAAAAAATTAATGTTTATTTTTTTAAATTTTTTTATTTAAAAAATAAAATTGATTTAATATTTTTTTAATCTAAAATTGTATTTTTCATATATTTATATACATTTAAATTTAAATAGTTATATAATTATTTATTTATTTATTTAAATTTTTATTATTAATTTTTCTAATGATTTTTTTTAATTATCCGGTTTATTATTATTATTATTATTAAACTTTAAAAAAAAAGTTTTTGTTTTTATTTTGTTTTGGGTTAATTTTTATTTCTTTTCTTTAAATTGTGTGTGTGTGTGTTTTTTTTTAAATTTTCTAATTTTTTTTTTAAGTGATATTTTCTCTTTAATACCATGCCTAAAAATCATTTGAACTTTATTTTCATAAACGTGATATTTTATCTTTAACGTTATCCTTGGATTTTTAAGGCTTTTTAGAGACACAATAGTAGATTATCTTTAATACCATGCATAAAAATCGTTGGAATTTTAAGACTTGATATTTGATATTTGATGTCATGTTTATCGTTGAAATTTTAAGGTTTTTCAGAGTCATCATATTTTATCTTTAATGTCAATATTAAAAACTATTGACAATTAACCCCGAAAAGAAAACGACATTATTCCAACATTAACACCCTTCATTTCAAGGTCTTTTTTGCACACAAAACATTGACGACGTTATTCCACAATCAACACTTTTCGTTTTCAGGTTGTTTTTTTCACACACAAAATTGGAGATGTTATTCCACCATCAACACTTTTTGTTTTGGGTGTGTTTTTTCAATCCTTTTTTCAAGAAAAAAATTGATTTTCAGCATAATTTAAAAAAATGTTGAAATTTGACCCTAAAAAAAAAGTGTGTTCTAGAAGACACACTTTTCGTATTTGGGTTGTTTTTTCATGTGTTTTGAGTTTTTTTGGGCTAGAGTTCTCGTTTTGAGGTAATAGTCCCTGTTTGATTGGTAACTATGTTCAATAAAAGTGTGTTATCTTTTTTTGATTAGAGAGATTTATCTGCGATGTTATCACTCTGTAATTTGTGAGATTGGGAAGAACAAAAAACAAAGGACAACATCAAACCACTTTGGAGTCTATGACCTAGCCTTCCTAGACTCAGAGAGGGCTCTTTTTTTTTATGATTTAACTTGATGATTATAAGTGTTTATATTAGGCTAGTTAAAGTGATGGGGGTTTTTTGATTGATTGATGGTGTGGTTGGACAGATAGGGCTGCAAGGACTAATCCATTGGGCTATGTTGTCAAAAGGCTGCAATGGCACATCAACGTTCAAGAGCATCACAGGGCAAGATAACTGTGCTAAATGGATCTTAAGAGTTGTATGAATTATGAGGTGAAAGAAAAGGTGAGGTTCAATAGTGACTAAAGAGCAGTTAGGAATTCTTTAATTAGACTTCAGCAGAAAACATTCAAATTGTAAATGAAAACATAATTAAGGTGCTCCGACAGCAAATCTTAATCTAAAATTTTTGATTTACAATTAGATGAACATATGCAGAGCAGAGAGAACATTAGAAACATTTAAACAGAGAAGTAGCACATCACCATTTCGAAACAACTCAAGAATCCTGTAAACAGTCTTTGATTATATATGTCCAGCTCCAAAATTACAGTGCTCCAATATAGTAGTTCTTGTAATGCAGGGGCTAACAATATCCAACCCTCCAACCCTGAAGTTCAAGGAGTATTTAACTAAAAACTTAAGTCGATTTCCCTAATCTACTTTGGAAAACTTAATGTGTTACAAACAAATGAAAATTAAATAGGTATGGCCATGCAAGGCCCGAACAAAGAAAATCTCTGACAACATCGCATGTAAAAATAATTTTGAGCAGCTCTTTAGGTATTTAAAAGCTTCGATGGCTATTCATAAGATCAAAGGTATTCTTGGAAGTGAAATGTGATGATCCTGAAGAGGAAACCATTGATGGTTCAGACATCTAGCCCTGCTTTTCAGAAGATCGACATTAGGTAATTAAGTCTGGTGCGAGGCTAGCCACTTTTTGTTGATTGGTGATTATGCTGATGTATTTGCTGCCTTTTTTTCTTTCTGCTGGTTTCTACTTTCTGCTGGTATATCGTAACTATTATGTGCCTTCCCTTTGCCCGAGTCGACCTTGTTCGGTCCATTTCTTTTCTGTCATGACGTTCGGCCTTTTCTCTACGTTTAACCTTATTTATTTGTGAAATGAGATTCAAACCTTGTATGCCCGATTTGACATGTTTTACACATAAAACAACATAAAAACTCATTCAACCGGACCTGAAAATACTTAAATCTTAGTTCTGGAATACATTGCATCCTCTCTGATATCGCACTTCGCATTTTTTCGTTCTTACCATTTTCCTTAGTATTTATCCTTTAACATTTGGGATGTGCGCATTGCAATCAGGTCCCACCATCGCCGCACATCACACTTTGGCAGTTTAACCTTTTACCTTTGTGACTTATCTTTTATCTTTTGCGATGTGCGCATTGCGATTGGGTCCCACCGTATTGCACGTCTCACTTCAGCGTTCCACGAATTTTTACATTGTAACCCATTTTCCTCCTCTGATGCGATTTAATGCTGAAAAGTCCCTGTATGCGGATTTGAAATACTTTGGAATGTGCCTCCGAAACTAAATCGCGTCCGGGCCTCCACCGCACTTCGCAATTTTTAGCTTTTAACCATAAACTTAACTCGTGAGATCTGCGTTGAGCGGTACGCGGGCCAGGCCACGTCATCTGCCATGTCACTTGCCAGGTTCTGCCATGTCACTTCTCCACGTCATCATAAGTAAACTGCGATATGTGGGTTCAAATCCACATCACTGCCCCGTCACCATGCAATGTCACATACCACGTCACTTGCCACGTCACCTGATATCACAGATTGATGAATTTAACATTTTACTTTGCACTTGTTTTCTGAAATCTATGATCTACGACTAGGCCCAACCCATTGCACATCACACTTTGGTGATCTTAATGTTTACCTCTCGCGCCCATCCTTTAAACACTGCGATTTGCGATTGTGATCAAGAAATGGACCCCACCATAAGCTTTTCCAAGAGGACAAGTGATTTTTAGTTAAAACATGGAAAAAGTGAGTTGTACAAGGGAAATGTGGGTCCCACCAGTCCACATATCGCAAGTTAAAACTTTTAACTTGTGGGCATTGTAATGGGTAAGTTGTAAAAATGCACAAAGTGATACATGTGGCGCGCTAAGCGCGAAAGGGTGCGAACAGGCGAAAGGTAAGGAAAATGAGAAATATGAAGGTTTGCATGTTGTAAGAGGTATGGCGGGTCCCACTTCATCACATTGGCAGAAAATCAGGATTTAGCATAAGTCTTTAAGAGGTAAGGTTAAAAATCTATGGGCTACGAAGTGCGGGAAACAGGTAAGGTTTAGGTTGTATATCAATAGTTGTTTGGTGGGCAAGCGGAGCTATGGTATAGAAATTTGGAATTAGATAATGAGTGGGTTTTATACAAGGATAAGGCTGAGAAGGTTAGGTGTGTGTGGGTTTTAGGGTCAAATGGGGATTTAGAGCATTGGAGTACATATTTGTTTAGGAAAATGAAGGTAAGAAGAAGACAGATGGACTAAATGAGCACAGTATGGACTTTTTCTCACTATTACACTTACTTAGTAGCCCTTTCCTTCTTCCTTGAACTGAAAATGGCAGATGAATTCTTTTGAAGCTCTTGGTAGTGAGGCTCTCCCTTTCTTTCTATGACAATAAATGCTAACCATGTAATAATATTTTTAGTGAGAAAAATATAAACAATAATCAGTCACCTGGTGATATTGTGAAATACAAGATTCTAAGAGTGGCTCGAGCCAGGGATGGGAGCTCCTTCAGGAGACGTCAAGAACATCATAGACTAGTGGTCTCATCCCAAAACTGGCAACATAATCTGCTACAAAAATTCTGTGGCTGACAATCTTCAAGCTGAAATTCAAACTCTCTACAAAACTAGAGCCTGGAACACACTTGTACTGAAAAAATGGAAAGAAATCTGAAACTAAAACTAGAAAGATGCTCAGAGTACTGAGATTATTTGCATGCCTACCTACCCTAATCTAACTTGGAGATGATATATACACTAAGTGAACTCTTTTCCCCAATGCAACCAACCAAGTAAATGACTACATTATTGATTCTTGTTCAGATTTTTGAGTATTTTGAAAAAACAAAAGGGCCACTCCCATTTTACTTGCCTTTGAAAAACAATGCTCAAAATTTTCCTTAAACTCTGCAACAAACTAATCCTGGCATAACAAAATCCTTATTTATATGATTCTAAGAAACCAACAAAAGGATCTTGGAACAATACTTGGCCCTAAGGATTTAAATAACAGACTTCATCTAGGGCTGCTCCTTGTTCCACTTTGTCATGCTCAGGATCCTTTTGAAAGAGAACATCTACATATTCTTCATGGTCATCTGACATGGAATCCTCATTATATACCACTGTGCTATCCTCAAGAAAACCTGATATGTCTTGATTGAGTTGGCTGAATTTTGTTGGAAGGCCATCATTCTGATGAATAGGAGCACTTTCTAGCCATAGGCCTTCTTCAGAAGGTAGAACAACATCAGTATCAATCTATTCTTCTATTTCTTCATGAGGAAATTACATAGTACATTAATCAGTAGTAGAACAAATATACATAATCTCTTCATTACATAAAAATTTTGATGTTGGTTGCATGCTTAGAATCTGATTGATTTCTTCTTCAGTTAAAGGAGGAGGGAGTCTTGTTTTCTTTGGATTGAACAAAAATTATTTTCTTACTCTTGTGACCACTGATCATGAGGCTGAATTTCTTCTTTAGCCTCACACAAAAGAGCAGATGGATTATCCTTTGTCCCCACAGAGAGATCTTATGGATCTTCTTTCATTTCCTCATTGCTTTCATTTTCAACTAACTTCTCTTGGTTGTCATGAAAGTTAACTTGAGAATGAAATTCATGAATTTCTTCTAAGAGATCCTCAGGATGCCAATTTCCAAAATATTCATCAATATTTACAATGTATTGTATGAGATCCTCAGTTTGATGACAAAAATTTTCAGCTAATGATAAAGATGGAGAATTTTCTTTATAATGCTCATAAAATGCCTTATGGAAACCTTTTAAAGAAAACAAACTACCAGGGTTCAGACCTTCATAAAATTCCCTTGCTTTCCCTTCTAATGTCACCATGAACATCTTCAAGAGGAAATCCTCATGCCATTTGACCTTCAACCTCCATTATTGTATATGAAATTTAATGAGATGTAACAAAGCATCATCAACCTTCTCATCTTGAAAAATAGGAAGATTTCTATCCCAATTTACCCGAGGCATTTTATGTGGGAATCCAGGAATGTGATCTCTGTTCATTGGAGCATTCATGCGTTGTATTCTTGGATCCATCTTGTCAATCATTCAGAGAGCAGGTCACTGTATATTCACAACCAATCTGGATTCTTCTACCAGTGGAGTCCTTAGGTCAACTAAAAATAGTGGAGTTCCCAGGTGGATGATTTCAAATTTCTTGTGTCCGACTGTTTTCCACCATCAACAACTAGATACCAATCTTGGAACATACTTCAATCATACAATATTTTGAATGGGGTTTTTGAGTTCTGATGAAATATTAAGATTTTTCAGTATCTCCCGTCCCCAGTATGGTCGCCATTTATGTTATCACTCCGTAATTTGTGATATTAGCAAGAAAAAACGATAGAGGACATCATTAAACCACATTGGAGTCCATGACCTAGCCTTTCGAGACTCTGAGAGGGCTCTCTCTATTTTTATGATTTAACTTGATGATTATAAGTGCTAATATTAGGCTAGTTACAGTGATGGGGGTTGTTTGTTTGATTGTTGGTGTGGTTGGACAGATAGGGTTGTAGGGACTAATCCATTGGGATATGGATTCAAAAGGCTGGAATGGCACATCAAATTTCAAGACCATCACAGGGAAAGCTAACTATGCTAAATGGAACTTAAGAGCAGTATGAATTATGAGGTGAAAGAAAGAGTGAGGTTCAGTAGTTACTAAAGAGAAGTTAAGAATTCTTTAATTAGACTTCAACATAAAACATTCAGATTGTAAATGCATATAGAATTAAGGTGCTCCGAAAAAAAATCTTAATCTAAAATTTATGATTTACAATTAAATGAACAGATGCAAAACAGATAAAAAAACAGAAACATTTAAACAGAGAAGGAACACATCACCATTTCGACATAGCTCAAGAATCCTGTAAACGGTCTTTGATTATCGATGTCCAACTCCAAAATTACACTGTTCCAATATAGTAGTTCTTACAATGCAGGGGCTAACAATATCCAACTCTCCAACCTAGAATCTTAAGGAGTATTAAACTAACAACTTAAGTCAGTTTCCCTAATCTACTTTGGCAAACTTCATTTATTACAAACAACTAAAAATTAGACAGATATGGCCATGCAAGGCCCGAACAAATAAAATCTCTGACAACATCGCCTGTAAAATTAATTTTGAGCGTCTCTTTAGGTATTTAAAAGCTTTTATGGCTCTTTATAACATCAAATGTATTCTTGGGAGTGATATGTGATGATCCCGAAGAGGAAACCAATGATGGTTATGACATCTGGCCCTACTTTTTAGATGATTCGCGTTGGTTAATTAA
The DNA here is from genome assembly GCA_034641835.2 of Pinus albicaulis. NCBI lineage: Eukaryota > Viridiplantae > Streptophyta > Pinopsida > Pinales > Pinaceae > Pinus > Pinus albicaulis. The sequence continues at coordinate 325,027,658 of CM076584.1, read as the reverse complement.
GTCTGGTGCGGTACTAGCCACTTTTTGTTGATTGGTGATTACGCTGATGTATTTGCTTCCTTTTCTACTTTCTGCCAATTTTACAACTTTTCGTAGTGTTTTATATAGCAAAACAACAGTTTTCGATATGAAACTTCCTAGTAGTTTCGTAGCGAAACTATTAGAAGTTAAACTAATCACACTACAAAAAACCTTTTTCTTGTCTGTCCTGTCAAAATCGATGTGAAGTGTCAATTCATAATTGGAAGATTTAGGGTGGAGGTCATTCGAGTTTGTTAGGGTTAATTCAAACGTACAAAGCCATGTCTAAGGTCATCATTACCATTTTTAGCATGCATGGGTCATGATTAATGCATGAGCTGTTATTTAAACCATAGAGCCTTATCCAATTAGTGTTTTTTCATACTTCGCTTTATCTTTGCATGTAAATTGGATTTCTGGAGAGATGCTTCATCAAGCCAAGAAGGTTGCTGGTAGATTTAATGGTTGCAGGCGTTATCAAGCAAGTGAGGCTAAGAAGATATAAAGCCACCCATGGCTACATGGAAGAAAACAAACAAAGGTGGTCACTGCCACAGGTATGAGCCCATGGAGATAAATTTTCTTAATGAGGACCTAATTGCCATGGATATTTTCAGAAGAATAGGTCATAAGTGTTTCAAAGACCTTGGACAATACAGAAAAGTTGATAAAATGGACTCAGCCACTAAGGGGAGAGGTCAAACACACCAGAAACATAAACCTGGACTTTAAATCCAAGAATAGGGCATTCTAAAATACCAATTTCAATATCTACAAGAGCAATTGGATTTGATTCATGTGGAGTTGAAAAAGAAAGGATTGAAAATGACAGTGGTATAGGAGCCCAGTAGCCAACTGATTTTAAATGAGGAGGAAACACCGTAGGAGAGATAAGGTAAGATGAAATATGTTTTAGGAGGTTCATCACATGCAGAGAATCTAAGTTTTGTAGCTGGAATAAAATTTTTGAAGATAATCTTGAAAGGAGAAATTTCTAGTTTTTTGGAACTTTTCGTAGCATACCCTAGGCTTAAAGCCATAAATACGCTACGAAAAAACCTGTAGGTGACTTTTTGCATTTAAATTCAAAATTTTCCATGTTTTTAGGAGAGGGATCCATGGTTGAAAGCTTTCATGACATGGTGAGGATGATGGAACAACAAATAATTGAAGAAAATTGATAAAAAAAAACTTTTTTCTAACGCTACCAAAACTCGCTATGAAACTGCCATGTTTTCATAGCGAGCAATTGTTCAGGGATTTTAAGAAATTTTAAAGAATTTTTTGCGAGCTGGAGACCTCCAACATGTTAGAGGACCTCATTAGTAGATATTTATGATTCAAAAGGAGTCCCATGAAGATAGGTCATTAGTCAAAACATCATTGAAGATGAAGGTCATCCATTCCTAAAAAACAAGGTTATGCTCCATAGATCTAGGGATGATTTAAATATGTAAAGTGGTAGTGAACTTGGTCATGTGTCCTTAGATTATGTTACATTAATTATGTAACTATGATGTAACTATTTCATAGATAGGATAGAGGAATGTAATAAATAGGAGATAAAGTCCTATTAGGAGTTGGTTTCTTAAAAGGTAGTTATCAGTTTTCTGTTTTAAGTTATTAATTTTAGTTATGAAAGGTGTCATAATATAATTTGAAAATCTAGCCACTAGGAGGATCATCCATATTATAAATAATGTCTATTTATAGACAAATCATCGAAGAAGAAAAGGGTTGGAGAACATTTGCACCAAATTGTTGCTTGTATGTTTTTTACAATTATTAGTAATACAAAGTGACATTCTTCTTTCCAGACCTGAGATTCTCTTGATTGTTTTGATATATTATTGATCTTATTCTTATGTTCTATCACTTGCAGTAGATTTCATCTCTAATTACTTAGAATTAATAATATTATGCTCTGATTTCCTATAGTGGTGAAATGAATTTGTTTTCCTATGTTGTGTGTGTGAGTTGCCTTTGTTAAAAACCTTTATTTGCCTCAGCTTCCATGTGAAGAAAATTTCTAACTGAAACTACTGTTTGTTGACTCCATAAGCCCAATGGTAGAAAGCCTACATTTTTCAACCTACAATCATACAAAATAAGTTAAAATTTCTATAGAGTTAGCCATCTAGTACTATCATTATTCAAAATCATAAACCCCTCTCTAACTAAAGAGGCTAATCTTCAGTTAGAAGTGGTTTGAAAAAGTTACATTGAGTTGTTTGATGAGCAATCAATAAAGTTCAATTTGGTGATAACAGGTTCTTTAAGAATAGTCGTATTTCCTTTAGTGCCTTTCAGAAGTCAACTCACCTAAGCCCGTCGAGGACAGACCTTGGTGTAATTCTCATCGTCACATATCAGACAAGGGTACTTCGGTTTACATTTAGAGCCATCGTCATTATTATTCTTAGGATAATCCTGCTTCGGGGTATCAAATTTGGCCTTTCCTTTACCCTTTTTCTCACCTTTGGAAGCTTTGTCCGCTGGGGTGGATTGGATGACATTCACTTCTGTGGGTTTGCCAGGATTAGGAGGTGGCTGAGAAATAGTATCGGTGGAAGAAGTATATTTCTGATTCACAGGGTTGGGAGAAGACTTACGAGAAGTATGAGACACAAAACCAATGATACCATCGATAGAAGGTGTCACCGGTTCTTTGGAAGTTCCAGGTCATGGAGCATCAGGAAAGAGTTCATAAAGTGTGCTAGATTGAGAGTACAAGAGATCAAGGTTTTGGGCACGAGCGATGGCCTATTCCTCAGTAGCACATGCCCCCATAGCGATGTCCTTAGCAATCAGACTAATAAAAGAGGTAGTGAACCAATGAGTTAGAAGTTTACCAAGGATCTCAAACTTGATCAAACAACAACGTCACCTCCATTCATGAATATGATTGGAGATGTGAGTGGTTTGATCCTCTTTCAAGGATGTTAGGAGGTGTGTTCCAGTTTCATAATGAACTGATAACTGAAAGTGTCTGAGAAACACCATTACAAGAGAGTTGAAATCTTCAAAGATGTCGCGGGAGAGTTCAATGTACCACTTTTCAACAACACCAGTGAGAGTCCTTTGAAAAATATGTAAACGAATCAAATCGTCAACCCAAGAGTTAGAGGAGCACCATAGATGGTACATCATAACATGTTCCTTGGGGTCTTCTCCAGACATTCTTTCAAACTTGGGATAATCGCCAGTGATTTTAGTGGGAACTGGAGGCCAATATGGTTTATGAAGAATGGGATCATTTGTTAACTTCGACACATCAAGCAGTTCCAGCATAGCAAGGAATGGAAATTGCAGATTGAAAGGCATTGGAGGCCTTTGATAGAGACCAGTATTGGGATTCCAACCATGTTGGGAGAATTTTTGGGCCCATATGTTCTATCCCAGAGGATTTTGTCCATGGGGGTTATAATTTTGATAATTATTCCCATAAACCAGTTGAGGACTAGGGTATTGATTTTGAGTGAACCACTGAGGTCATGCTTGAGAAACGTATGGATTTTGTTGTGGGATGTAAGCATTGGCTTGGGTTGGACCTTGTACCATCAAATGTTGATATTTGGAGACCTTCGGTTGGCCTTGAGGAATGAAAGTTTGGCCCTGAGGCTGCACAGGCTGTCCTTGGGTGTAGGTTGGGCTAGAAACTAAGGTTCAAAAGGCTCTCCCTGGGGTGCAGGGTGGCCTATATGTTGAGATCCACCAAGCTTCCCCTAGGGTACAGGTTGTCCTGATGGTTGAGATGAGCTAGGTTGCCCTTCAAGACTAGGTTGGCCCAACTAACTAGCAGAGGGTTGAAATTATTGTTCAAAATTTGGGCCTTCCTGAACTTAAGGCTGGCTATGTTGCATGAAAGGTTGTCCCTGAGGTGGGTAGGTTTTCCCTTGGGTAACATAAGATGCTCCCTGCTGAAAATAAGGTTGACCAGTAGGACCGTAGGGTTGTCCCTACTGAAACAAAGGTTGGACTTGTAGGTGAGAGGTTTTTCCTTGTAGACCACAGGGTTGTCCCTGGAGGTACGTGAACTAATTTAGGTAAACCAGAGCTTGATTTGTTTGATCATACAATGGGACTCGTGGAAGAGGCCCATGGAGATACACATGATTCCCATGCTCATCATAGTAATGCGGTGGGGTAACCGGTGTGGGATGTTATTGAGAACCTTGTGGGAGATAATTCTAATATTGAAGAGACATCATATTCTGGTCATATGAAAAACATCCCAGAATGGGATTAGAGGAGATAGGCACACTACAAGTATATTTATGGACTCCCGATATGTGAGGTTGTTCCACTCACAATGGGTCCAACAGGCATCGAAAAATCATTAGGGTGTGTTCCAATAATAACAGAATATGGTGGTAATGAGGGAATCACGCTAGAGGATGTTTTGGAGAAATCCATAAAAAAAATGGGTTGTGTTGGGGCAGAATTAACCATCGTCGAAACAATGGGAGTCGAAGAGGAAGAACCTGACACAAATGACCCCATAGAAGGAGTCGTTACTTGACCATAGCGGGTTTTGATACAAAGATGTAGCACCAGAAATTATCTAACCCAAAGAATGATAACCAGTTGGGAGAGATGAAGGCTGAGAGGAAGGATGATTCATGACATAAGGAAAATTCTCTGGAGGGGACTGATATTCTCTCGTAGAAACAAAAAAAATTTCACTACTAATGGGACTCATGGCTTCCATGTTGGATGAAGAAATGTTGTCTGTGAAAAGGTGACGAGCGGTGGCAAGTAAAGAACGTGTTAATGATAACACAGGCGGTCCCAAGTGTTGAGGGGGATGTTCCCTTAAAAAGGCCCAAGCTTTTGAAGGCTGCCAATTGATATGAAATGGTTCCTTAGGGGGATATCAAGTGGCAAGAGGTTGAATGCTTGGAATGATGGCATGGTCGAAGCCTTGAGTCCCAATAGATGGAGGTGTCTCAAAAGAGACTCCTGGGGGGGGTTCTTCACTACGAGGTAATGAAGAGGATGAAGAAAGTGGTGGTTCTGCCACCGTGACTTTGTCTAAAAAATAGGAGAGAAAAGAGATAATCAATTCAAGGCTTTAAGAACAAGCACTAAGGAATTACTCATGAAATGGTCAAGAAAATATCTTAATGGGCGTGTGATCGTGGGTAATTAATTTTATGAAACTGAAACAAAACTTTTTCTTTTCATGTTTTAAGAGATGATAAAAGGAAAAAATGTGACTTTAGTCACTTTCAGTTTTAACGAGCATGAAAGGACAAGTGCTCGATGATCTTTTCAAATTTTTAAAGAGTCACGGAAAGAGAAAAATTACTCAAGAAATCTCAGCAAGAGGGTGTACCAAGTTCTCGTGAACTGCAATATAAACCATGGTGATCAAATGAAAGAGAAATGACCAAGGACTTAACATATGTGCAGGAAGTTTCCCCGAATGTTGTGTTCGGTGTATCACGGTTACAGGGCTGCAGACTTGACTTCCTATGGATAAAGGATTGCAACCTATGAGGGTCTCCCTTTATACACGTGACAGTATGGGGAGCATAAGTCTGTACAAGCACTGTCTAATGAAATATTGCGAGTGAAAAATGCTAGGTTTAACGATGCTGGAACAGGTCACTAGCCTAGACCTCAAGGTGTGAGTGTTAAGTTTCAATGCTTCCTTAGATTGATTGAGTTCATTTTAAAATTTATCTTGAAATTATGTTTCAGTTTCAAGTCCTTACCGAATGTAATCTCAAATCTCTAATTCACAACTATATGAGAGAAAGAATACCATTTCAATTCGATGAAAAATTAGCTAAGAGAGGGATAGAAGTTCACAACATAGAAGCAATCAATCAAATGCAAGAATAACACTTTCCTTTATGGTACTAATACAACCAAACTAGAAAACAAAAAATACTTCCCTTTTTTTTCACTTTCTAATGAAGAAGAAAAATACTAATGCAACAAAGTACTTTTAATTTTCAAGCAAAAAGAAAGAATGCAAAATTTTGTTCATTTGTATGAGTGAGAAGCAAAAATTCAATGCTACACTAAAATTACAAAAAAAACAGTAGTTTCGAGCAACTTCAAATGAAATGACCAAAACACAAAGAGATCAATTCTAAGTGAATGAAAAACACACTCAAAGCGAGGCAGCTACTCCTTCATGAAAAAAAAAGACTTTCAAGTCGACTCAATGAGTAATGTAATCTATGCTTAGGGCGATGGAGGGAGGGTCAAACATACACTAAGATGATAGTTTGACAATCCTACAACATGTAGAATAAAAAAAAAAACCAATAAATCATACAATAGGCCGAAAAGATGAATGACTAAACTGACTCATACACAGCTCAGAGACTCAACGAACATGTGGCCGAACAAACAATCCGAGACACCTAGAAACCCTAGGGTAAAAAAACCACACTGATCTGATGAGAAACAATCAACCTAATTGAACAATACATGGAAGTCAAAAATCAATCCAAGTGGATTAATTCAGGGATAAAAAAACCAATCTAGAGGCTAAGATGCACTAGAGACTCTAGAAAGAGGCCTAAACTCAAAACTACAAGAATCGATGCAATTGTTCAGAAGTAATTCGTGTTGAATATAGAAAATCACACTCATGCCAATTGGCACGAATGTCAGGTGAACAACAGTTCGAGTAAAGAAAACAAGGAAAAGAGAAAATGAAGCTAAGGAAAATCTAGGCTTATCACTCTGATAATAGGTGGAATGGCTTGAAATAGTCAAATAAGAAAAAAAAATCGGAGAAATGACAATACAACCAAAGTTGGACAGACAAGGAAAACTCCAAAATGAACAACAAGAGATGACAGACACACTGATTCCCAGTGGATTCACCAAATTGTTGGGTAGGAGAATCCCCTCTGCGGACAGAGGTGATCCCTCTAGCCCTAGGGTGGGTCTAGCAACAAGGGAACATGTTGAATTCCTGAATTCCTAGTTTATAAATGAAATATTGACTGGGACAGATATCCTACCTCGGTCCAATGCTTTTTTCATGGCACACATTGATGATCCTCCAAACTTTGTCTTCACTTGTTGCGCTCTTTTGGTGACGATTTCCATGCACCTAAACAAAAATCAAACAAACGATGATAGCATACAATAATATACATTCATGTACAACTATTCAACTGGTCAAGGAAATTTAAACACTTCCAATATAAATGGAAACAAATTTGGAACCAGAAACCAGTCATGTATTATTGATATATGAAATAGAAGTTTACAACCTTATGCCTTAACGTTGCAGATCTCCTTCAATGGGTTCATTCGGGTACGTCTCAATAATTCGTTCGTCATTCGGCTCGAATGAGGAAATGGGCTTAAAATGTCTCTCAACAATGGAGTATTCTTTGCTTCTTCACACCAACTATGGCTATTGCTTGTTTAGCTAGCTGAATCAATGTGAGGAAGAAGAATTTATAGGAGAGGAGGAGAAGGTTTGGGATCCACATAAGCTGGAGGAGAGGTCTATCCCTTTGAGGAGTTTCACATTTGTAGGAACTAATAGAACAAAGGTAGAAACTCAACTTAATCTAGTCGAACAAACAGCCATGACTCCACTCATGAAGTTGCTAGACATGGAAGCTCCGTTTCTATTTTTAAAAAAATTCCAAAAGCATCTCATCGCGGATGCCCTTATGATATAGAGCGTCAATGGGCACGAGGCTCACTGTTAATTTCTTCATGGGCATGAGGCCATAACTGCTTACCAACACTGACCCAAAATCATAGGTTTGTGAAGGTCTGCTTGAGGAATGATCAACAGAGTTTATGTTCCTAACATGCCAAGGGATGCAATGACATTTATGGCAATGCATGGCAGTACACAGGGGTCACTGAAATGGTCCTCCAATGTTTGGGATGGGGATTGTAGGGAAGGTGAAAGAATATTATGTAAAAATTAGCTAGCACACAAATCTAATAATATAACATGGCATAATCATCATTATCACATCTAACAAAACACAAACAATGTAATCTAAAATCATCACTACACACATCCTAAAAATAATATAAATATCATGTCAAATAACTGCTATCACATACACATCTATCTCTCAACATATTGAATGAAAATATATAACATGACCTAATAATATAAAAATCAACACCAGCATATAAATTAAGTACATAAACACGAAAAAAAAAATTCAATATACATACATACTTGGATACATACATACATACATACACACACACACACAAACACACACACACACACACAAAAAGATATCTATATATATATATATATATATATATATATATATATATATATATATATATATAGATATATATATATAAGTCAAATAACTACCTCATGTCAAATAACTGCAATCAAATATCTGATACAAAAAATGTAGGAATGTCAGCTTGGTGTGCAATAGAAGATGATGGATGGACAAATACTCCCTCAACATGGTCTGTCAAACTCTAAGGTGGAGGAGGAGATGGTTGGTATGCTATGTCAGTAGAAGCATAAGGCACATTTTGTAGTTATGGCATCTCATCATCAGGTCACTCAAGAGGAGGTGTACTACCAGAATGATCACTAACACCTTGACAACCATGATTCGATGGGGTGGTACTAAGAGAAGCATCATTATCCCCACCCTCATAATCATAGTCATGATCACCACTCTCATCATCATGATCATACTCACCACTCTCATCATCATCATCACCACCACCCTCATCTAATTTATATGGTGTTTCATGCCCAACATCCTTCATCATTGCTATAACCCTACTAGCTTTGATGATATGACAGATAAGGGACATCATCTCATGCGGGAAGTACTGGTACATATCCATGGACCTAGATCTTAGTTAATATCTCAGGTTGTCATAGAGCAGACTCCCTCATCAACCAAGAATCTAGCAAATCTACCAGAGTAGTCCATATGAAATCGAAGATCATCTCTATGGCCCCGGATGTCCACTCCTGCATGTGGATGTTCCTCAACCTTTTGCGCCTTTCACATCTTCTGATCTCCTCCATCTAGTGGGGGAGGAGGCATGTTCCCATAAAATGTGTTGATGTCTACAAAATATATAGTAGACAACAATAATTAGATAATTTCATTAAAAAATTTAATAAAACAAGTTAAATAACGTGCTAGAATAAATTTTATTCTAATTAATTAAAACAATAAAATGAAACTAGATTAATTTAAAGACAAAACTAATATTACCTCTATCATCTAGAGGCCTAGTAGTTGTGAAGAGGATGTTGAGACACTGTCTCCAATAAATCCTCACGTACGTAAACACCTATATGACAAACACATGCTCACCTTCATTGTCTAGTAGTGTCAATGCCTCAACGAAAATCCTAGCTGGATACTCCGGCAGACCCCTCTTAGGCATCATATACTCGCACATGCATATTCGTACCTTAGTGATCATCCTAGAAGTTCAATGGTAAAATTTATGCCTCATCTATGGGAACCTCTCAAAACATAAACAAAAAATATTTGAAGCGATAAGGAAGGTCGCCCTCCCATGTATCAATGCACAACATCTACCTAAATACATACAAAATTGACTCAAAAAAATGGTAGGCCATTTGATACAATGTGCCACCTGCATCAAAGAATCGAAATAATACAAAATAGGGACACCAATGCACTGGCCATCACTAATATAGTTTGCAGTGGTGGTGACTAATAACTAGATGCACCTAAACTTCTCTACAAAAAAATAATAAATACATAGCTATCCACCACACACCTGAAAACATCATGGATATACTACATGAGATCCTACATATATTTGCGTGTAGGCAAGCTAAGTCTCAGCTCCAACCCCATCGGCGACATTATGGAATTGGGGAAAATCCTCCCCTCTCCTGGATAAGCTAGTGATAAAGTATATGTCCTCTTTAGAGGGCCTATACCACATCCTAGGACCTACATGGAAAGCCTGATCCTGGGCACTCCATCAGTAGATCATATGCACCAATAATACAAAGTTCGCCTTTAAGGATGTAGCCTCCTCATAGTACTTTAGGATGCCTACATTACTTAATACTGCTTGAGTCGTTGCAGTAATAGGGAAAGGATATAAATCCTTTTCTCTCTCTCCTTCCTCCCATTTCTGGACCATAGTATATGGGTTCACCTACTACTCCTACTCCTATAGTTTCTCCCTGTGTTGATGTCTCTCATAAATGATTGACATGTAAAGTAGATCAGAATCATAGATAAAATAAAAATGTTTTTTATTAAACAAAACATGTATTTACAAATCTCGAAACATAACTTTGAATTTAAAAAACAATAATTCATCGGTGTGCTCAAAACACATTCATGCACTGACTCTCATTCGTTGTCAAACATAACCATGCCGATATCGGTGCACACATAAGTATGATGCATGACTGTTGGTTCATAAATTTAAATTTTCATTGTGGTACATCACACTTATCCATTGATGCACACATATAACCTTTTCTCACCGGTACAGAATGTTCAAGTTATCAAACGCACCGAGCCATAGCTATATTTTTAAATATTATTTTTGTGACGCATTTGGTATATATAAAAACGATGGGAGTAATCCACCAAGTTACAATTTATCTCTTTATCCATGTGTTTTCATTTATTAAATGCACCATAACAACTCAGGTGCATTATGTTCCTATGCTAAAATGCGGTGCACCCTTTAAACGTACGGGGTACACCGTTATCAGTGCAAGTTGAACATATCGAGCACACAAAGTAATGATCTCTTTTTTAAAAATTGGAAAATTAAAGCTAATTTTCACTTCTAATCCACTAATATTTTAAATTAGAGAGAAGCATAAACATCACTTGGATATTTGGTTGTCAGGGATGCATTGTTAACACGGAATGGAGAATTTGTTTTTTAACCATGGTTTGACAAAATAATAAGTCAAGAAATGAGAATAGTATGGAAGGATGGTGATAAAGAGAAACATCAATTTTAGGGAGCTTGCATGAGGAAAGAGTGTCACTAGTGCTGCAAATATCTCCAACACTATAGATGGTAAAATTTAAATTTATGGTCAAGCGGTGTTTCTTAATTTAAACCTCTTCATGTGAATTACTCTAACCATACCAGCATGGAATAAATGAAAGAGAACCATGTCATTTTTTAAATTAAAAAATCGATCGTGGTTTTTTTATTAATATTCCCTAGGGTTTTCTAATACAAGTACTACATCGGTGATTTGTTTGAACATCCACGCACCCACCTCTGCTACAAATGAATTTTTGGGCTATTTTTAAGGGGGCTTCTGCAAAAACCTCTACTAGAAGGTATGTTCCTTTTAGTGGGAGAAACAATTCTATTTCGAAAACTCCAAACGTGATCTTGGCCTAATAGATATGTTTTATCTAGGGAATGTGATTGGACTTTAGGGGTTGAAGTGCATCGGTAGAATATTGAGGCCATCCTTAATTGGACCACTTTGGGGAATGTAACAGAGTTGAGATGCTCCTTTGGTATCTGCACATATCACAAAATATTTTTGAAACGGAACTCATAGTTGGTATCCCTACTTACCGACCTCACTAAGAAGGGGTTCTTTATATGGTGAAAGGAAACACACGAGGTGATTAAGAAGCTTAAAAGTGTGGAGAGGAGTTTCAAAGTCGGAGATATAGTGTATCTCCATATGTATCCTTACTAAAAGTCCACTTTGAAGCACAAGGGAGTGAGGATATCACATGATATAGCAATTAAATTTCTTGAGATAAAATAATTTAGGGCAAGGAGGAATGTAATATCCCCAACCATATGATTGTTGAAAGATGTCACCCTTACTAGCTCTTTGTTCCCTTAGGATAGCAAAAAGGGGACTTTTGGAAGAAGGGGACACTACATTTATAATAATATGGAGGAAACAATGGGATTTTAATAAATAATTAGGTCGTATGTGGTATTTTCCCAAGGTATTTGTTCATGGTATTTTCTAGTGGTATTCGTCGATGGCGTTATGGTCAATTCTAGAAACTTGGAAAAGGCTCAATCGAAAGCTATAAAACAAGAAGGAATGTAGAAGGGAAGGCATATAATTTGTATTTTCTCTTTGGAGTTTAATTTGGAAGCTCAGACGATTTTTTCATAAGCGATGGTTTTGGGTGAGATCCCTAGGCTAGCTTGAGTGGGATCCAGTTTCACCCTAACTGACAACCCAATTTCGGCGATATCAAATATCACCCTAGTTGGTCAATTCTTTCATTATTTAGTTTGTGGAGGAGAACATAAATATTTTTTTGTTATGTGGGACCTAATCATTAGGAGAGAAGAATCTAATACTCCCAGCTGATATCAAAACCAATTAGAATTGGTGTAACAACCCTGGTCAAAATCCACGTAAAAAATATAAGACCAAGGTCATGGCACACATATTCCAAATTGAATGTTGGGAAAGAGATCCTGATGGGTCTTCACTTAGATTTATTATTTCTAAGGAAATTAGGAAAGGCAATAGAAAAGGCTTTGAAAAGGAAAAGTGGCATTAGTTGGAATTTTATTTATGAAATAATGGAGATTATGAGAAAAAGAATGTCAAAGGCCACATGGTGCATGAGAGGAGGAAAATGAAGGAAAATAATGGAAAATGAAGAAAATAGAGGCCTCATTGAATAAGGCTTCTTAGGATCATTTGGAAAGATTTTGCTCATATTTTTGTCGGTCGAGTTTTGGAGCTCCCATTCTATTCTCTCTCTAATACTCTTGGAGAAATCTTGGAGGAGTGTCACATACTTGGGATTTGGAGAAAGAATAACAAGGAAAGGTAGGAAAGTGCAAGATGACATTTGGATCAACAACTATAGCTGGATTATTTTGCAGGTATCGTGTTGCATGTATGGGTTTCTTACTAGTTTTGGAATGCATGGTACATGCATGTGGTTTCTTGGTTATGATATTTCATTGTCATAGAGGATTTCTTGGATTGACATTGGTTTTACTAGCCTTTCCATTTCCTAGATATCCATGGTGTTGTGGGTTTCTTTCCTTTTGTTTCGAGCTGGTTCTCATGTGCCTCTGGTTGTGGGTTGAGTTATTAGTTCCTGGAGCCTTGGTTGGAAAAACGCTCTAGAGCCTTGCAACAACTTGAGTTGAGTTACTAGTCCTAGAGCCTTGGATGTAAAAATGCTATAGAACCCTTGCTAGGTTGAGTTACTAAAACTGGATCCTAGTCTAACAAATTCTCTAGATCCTCAAAATAGTTGTGGGTTGAGTTACTAGCCCTGGAGCCTTGATTTGAAAAAACAATTTGGATTCCTTGACAATTTGGGTAGAGACCGATCTGGTGATGGTTAGTGATCTCTGACCCTGAGGTGGAATCACTAGTTGAGGGTTGAGAGTTGAGGTGGTTTGGCATCTAGAAGCCCTAGTTTGGTTTTTTATTAAAGTTTTTTATGAGGCATAACATTCATGCTTGGAATATGGCATGGGGGAGGGGGGTGACTTGCTGAAGAGAGATTTGGATCATGTTAGGAAATTTACCGCAGCAATAGAATAATTTACTAAGAGAATAATTAAACATGAAAAGAACCAGCAACAAATCATGAACATAAACACAATGTTTATCCGAGAAAACCCCAAATCTGGGGAAAAACCCAACCAATGAAATTTCATTAACCATTGGCCAAAACCCTGACCAATCCGACCAAGTGAGCCTTCACCGCTCACCTCCAGGCCTGCCTTACAATGAAGTCTTCCCAGCCCTTTTATAGGCTCCATTACATGCAATACCATGGGCCAAAACCATGGGTGCACAAAACCATGTGCCCAAAAACCACTACTATTTACCCTGGTCAACTTTGACTCTATCCCGAGTCAAGTTTACCTAGCAGATCACCCATGTTTGCGGTTGGGTGGTACATGGAATTGCCACACCTAGTTGCATATTTCTTATGGAAATAAGATATATTTTCCTCTTTTATTGATGGGTAAGTATGATTTTTATTATGTGGATTATATGGTTGTTCTATGCTTGTAATTTCGTTTGTTTATATGTTGATTATGAATGTGTCTTATGATAGTGATGATGTATGGATCTCCTCATATTTTGATTTGTAAATGAATGAACAATTAATCTATGAGATAATAGATGATAATGCAGATAATGTGATGGGGCATAAATATTTCTTAGCAATTTACATATAAGTATGAGATCCTTATACTCATGTCTTTTTTTAAACATGTAGATTACATATTTGTGACATGTTTGACGAAATTCCTGTCATAGCTAGTAGGGGTCCGGTCAAGTCCTTGTTCAAGTAATTGAATTTATATCATTATTACGTTGTTATATTTCATTTCTTGAAGTTTCATGGAGTTATTGGCAGTGACCTCGGTCCTAACCCTAAAATTTAGCCTTAAATCCTACAGTCGCTGGCATAACACTGGCATAAAAAGTTTATAGTCAGACTCATGCAGGCTCATGGGAGTGATTGGGGCTCTCAGTCTCTTAGATGGCTTGGAAAGGGAGTGATTGGGGGATTAATGCAACAGAAAATTATATTTTTTCAGGGTCTATTCACTTTGAAAGTTTGAAAGGCTCCTAGGGGTTTTGTTGCATATGTAGAAGGTTTGTGTTGTTGTGTTCCCTTGGTCCAACTTCCTCAACTGACACAGAGTGTAACACTCTCTTCCCACATCTACCCAAGTAACTGGAAAACTAGGGTAAACATGTGATGAGAGGCTACTAATATTATATTGAGCCTCCTATATGACTTTGAGTTAGTGGAATCGATTGAAATACGACAAAAAAACCTTACAATGCATCATTGACATCCCAAGAGGTAACCCAACCTTCCAGGGCCCTATTCCTTGAGGGGGAACTGATTTTGAACCCATTATAGACTTAGCCACGAGCATCTAAGGCCAAGGGAGAAGTTATAGACCATTAGCCACATGATTTCCTTGTCAAGGTAGCGACTAAGGCCCCAAAAGTTTAGTTATGTGCTTGTAGCTCCATGATTTTTGCCACATTTTTATCCCCTGAGCCCATATCACTACCCAAAACTTCTTGTATCTTCAATAGAAGATAAATAATATTAAAAAAAATACATGGAAGCAATCACATCATTAGGAACTCATCCGACCCCACCCACCTCTGATAGGAATTTCGTCAAACATGTCACAAAAATTGCATCTATGGGTGTAAACAACATAATTAAACATGGGGGTCTAATACTTATATGAGAATTGCTAAGAAGAATTGATCCCCTACATCATAAGCTATAATAGAGTCAATTTCACCATATATACATTATGTATTTATTTCCAGTCAAAACATAGAGAGAGCCATACATCATCACTAATAAAATACATGCTTATAACCAACATAAAACAATAGAAATACAATGGATATAGAAACAAATAAATCCATACATAAAAGAATAAATTTTCATACCGAATACCAGAGGAACTAGATCTTCATAAATTAATGTAAAAACTAACTGGAGATGGGACTTCCACACTCCACTCAACCATAGATTGGCTAAGCCAAATATCTCTTCAGCAAATCACCCTCGTACCATATTCCAAGGATGAATGTGGAATTCATAACCAAAAAACCAACCAGGGCCTCCCAGGGCTTAACCACCTCACCCTCATCAATAATAAACTAGAATTTACTGTGATCTACACCTTATCACTAGGCTAACACAATCATGGATATCATTGGATTCTCTCTTCCTAAACCGTGAGGAATTTTCCTGTCTCCTAGTATCTTAGGTTTTACCACAACCCATAGTATGAATCAGGGATCACTAGGCCCTAAACCTTGACATATTATCTAGGCCTTACCACAATCACATACCTGGGATTCCTAGACCTGAATGGAGAGAAAACCATCTCTAGGCTTTACCGTATATCCCTCCATTCACTGGTCGAGGATTCCTAGGCCTATCGAGGCAACACACTATCCAGATTTACCACAACCCACAGTCTGTTTCAGGTGTTAATAGGCCATGTGTTATATCAATTCAGAGATCCACCCCACTCAAATTTGAATCCATTTGGTAATCCACCTAAAACAAACATGAGAACTCCACAACACCATGGATATCTAGAAATAGGAAGGCTAGGCAAAAAACACTATCACACCTGGAAAAAACCATGCCAAGACACCAAGAAACCACATGCAATACCATGCATTCAAAATCTAGCAAGGAAAATATACATGCAAATCGATACCCATTGTGTTAGTGTGTTTGGTGCACGCATGTAAGAAATCACACCAACTTAAGGGGTGTAGTTTTCCCTCTTAACTTATTGGTCACAAGGAGAAAATATATGGAGTCAAGCAAGTTAGTGGAACATGCTAGAACATAAACATACTAGATAGAGAAATAGCATGCATATTCAAAAATAAAAATTAAACAAAAACAAAAACAAATAACACAAAATCTATAAATAGAGTCAAACAACTTCAATAATCCAAAAAGCGACGCTTGTGTCCCCTCTTATTGAGTGCTAGTAGGAAATGAGGATGAAACATTAACCCACTTGCCAAGGGGCCCTTAGAACTTGGGGTCCTAAGTCCCAATTCAAGGATGTATTTACTTTCAAGCTGCCTTGGTGCAAAGTCTCCCTCTCTCTACTATGGTGAACTAAATTTATTGGATGACCAACAAATGAGTCCCCTCTATCTCTGCTTCGGATCACTGCTGGTACTGCTTGGGGCAATTCTGGCCAGCATAAAAATGTGATCTCCAGTCACTCATCTCTTTGTGGCCTTTTATAGGGGAATTCAAATCCTCCTTCCCTCTCTTGGTACATTGTGGATGGTGACCCAAGATAGGGGGATGATTCCATTGTGTGCCACATTTATTCCATTGTGTGCTCCCTTGATGTCCTAAGGAGGCTTGTGTGGTTGTCCTTGGGTGGCTTTAAGTGTGGAATCAATGTCCTGGAGTTTTCTTTTTTTGGTCCCGGAAATTTACTTCCGCCACTCTCGGGATTGTGCGCTTTTTGGGTCAAAAGGCACGCTTATCGAAATATTATGCACGCAAAATAATTTATGACTAGTTCAAATTTGATTTTTTCCTCATATCTTAAAGATTTTTAAATACTTCCATATTATCTAATGTCTTTCAGCCTTGTAAATCCTCCCGCCTAACATTAAATAATGTCACCTTTTCTTGTACGATTTTCCAGTGATAACAGTTGCCCCCTAATGTGTGAGGTCTAGGAAGAAGTGTATAGGAGAAATAAATTATAGTTTCTTTTCTGTATACTATGCATAGAGAGAGAGAGTGAGCTGCGAGTAGCTCAGAATTAGAGAAACCCTGCATCAGTTCAAAGAATGATCATGTCTTGTGGGACCCCTGTAATAAAATATAATATAATATATACAAATTTTCAATGAGGCAGGCATTTCCCATGCTCGTAATGTTGTGGCTATTTAAACAAATATATTTGACATATACATGTTCTGTCTGTGTCACTAATATGGTAGTGATCTGTTGGTTGATGATGAAAACTGCTGACGCCCTCATGGTTGTTTTTTCTTTGAAAATAGTTGGAATGTGTTACCTATATGCGTAAAATTTGTATGACATGTAACTGCGCATCGTACGCATAGGTGTTGGTTGGGACCTTCCTGTGTAAGCATTGCTGAAAGAGACGCTTATGAAGGTATGGGTCTTCGACAAATTTTGATCAAAGTGCAATGGTTGTAAGGTACGATACCATATTGACATGAAAGCTTGTGTTGTAGTCGAATTTGAGGAGGATCTATGACATCTGTGGGAAATGATGTCTACCACAGTGCCACCTGAGAATGCCCATTTTATGGAGAGGGGTGATCCAAGGTACTCCTTTTTTTTTGGAAAATAGGTGTTGAAGTCAACAAAAAGGAAGCCTCAACCGAACGAGAGGGTCACTGATTCAGCGGATCAGGATCCTGGATGTGCTGGCTTTAAAATAGGCATGATGGCGAGAGATGGTTGAAAAATGATGACGGGGATTCAGTGGCCCAAGGTCAGACTATAAAAAGCTGCTTGATGACAATCATAACTAGTTCTGATGAGGAAATCCCTGGAGTCGGTAGGATTTCCACGGTGGGTATAAACTGGTTATGAATGTCATGGTTTCTTTTGTGTAAGGGTGTGATACTTCGACCAAAGGTGACCAGGGACTGCTGCCATGGGGGAAAAAATGAATGAGTGGGTGGTGGACATAGTGCGATGTTTTCAGTCTTTGTACACTTACCAAAAGGATAAAATAATGAGGTTTGGTTTGTACAAAACACAGATATGGGTGCCCCAAAAAATGAAAGTGTTCGCTCACTCATGGTGTGAGGAAGGTGTTTTTATGAGGATGGGGGCCCCATTGGTTGGTCTCATGTCTGAGGTTGATGAAGCAAATGAAATAGTATCGCAAATGGGATTATGATGATGGAGGTATGGTGGGCCAAATGTGAGGCACGGTAGTGCGATTTTAATTTTCTTGTAAAACCTAGTCGTCTGGGAAAGGGGTTTTATTTTGTATGGAAAAACTTGACCTTTTGCATGGTGGATGAATGGGCATGAGGTACTTCTCAGAATATAGTCATATGGCCATGGCGTCACTATTTTTTGAGATATATGGTCTACTTTGGGTGACGAGCGCCAGGGAGTGGAGGCTCTACCGACCAACGAGGATTTTTATCATGTGAAGGGTGAGGTGATGATAAACACGGTTAGATATGTCAAACCTATGGTTAATTTCTGATGGAGAAATGATGTCAGGATATGTAGAGTTTTCTGGGACTCTATCATGTTGGAGGTAGAATGATACCTTCTTTGGAAATTTCAGTGGATGGAGTTGTGGATGGTTTGCGTGTTTTCCTGAAAAAACAACTACCTCAAGTGAAAGCGTCTTGTTTATCTAATAGTATTGAAAGACATGAGCTTTAGAAAAGAAGATAAGAGAGGGCATGCCTGTCGGCACTGAAAATTTATTTTTTCGGGAGTGTGAATGTGTGGCATCGCCTCTATTCCTTATGGAGTGTTGATCACATTGCTACTTTTATTTTGGAGAATGGACCTTCTGATCTCTCATTATGGTCCTCCAATTTTTTTTGAAAAGGGCGATATATAGGTGAATATAGGCCTAATTTAATTCATTTGTACTTGTTGAGTTTTTGAGAGGTCAGAGGGTTCTGCGAAGCAATTCTTACCGTTGCGGTCAGCCTGAGCACCAAGGATTAGCGATATCATGCCCAGCTAACCTCCATAACATCCTTCACTATAATTTTTTTAGTATGAGGGTGTTGGGGTTCGTACAAAACTTGTTTGTACAGATTCTGAGCCATTTTTACCCTAGATTACGTGGGTGATAAGGGTAAGGGTTTGCCTTTTGCATGTGCTTTTTGGGGTTTTTTGTGCTTCAAGCACTCTATTCCCCTCTTTTGGCGTGCCTTATGTGTGCCTATGAGAAATATAGGTGCACCTTTAGCACGCATGACTGAGGGACAAATGCGCAAATGGCCGAGGAAATTTTTTGGATTTTTTGCCTTCTTTTTTGATGTTTTTTCTGTTGCTGATTGGTTCCTGTTTGGATGATAGGTTGTTGTGGAGGGAGCAAGATTAGACTGAGTTCCATACTACATTAGCCATTGACGGTCAGGTGCATTGACAGTTGGCACAATGGGGTATCCTAAAGTTTGCGAAGAATGAGCTTCTTTGGTCATAGGACCAACTGGTGCGTTACTTGATCCAGCATTGGCACATGAGGCGCAACATGTTTGTGTTGCGTGGGACTTGTTATCACCAATTTTTTTTTTCAAAACATGGTATGCCAACTCTATTTTCATCATGGTCTAATAGTTTTGAAAGTAATTTTAGTATGGTTAAGGGTATGTCCTAGTCTTAGAATTTTAGTGTTCATCATTATAATTCAAATAAGGTCTTTGTAGGTCCATTTCATGGTCAAAAAATTCACATTTTTTTTTGAAGGGTCATTTAGGTAAGTTTTGGGTCAATTTTCTGCAATTAGCCACAAATCCACATTTTCGTAGTGTCATTAGTTTAAAAAGTAAGTTTTGTGCTACGAAAGCGCTGCTACTTTCCTAGCGCAAACTGCAAAATTTACATTGTGAGCGCTACGAAAGTGCGGTTTTGTAGCCATCATGTCAAATAAGCCGAGATTTGTCAGTTTCAGTTGGGAAATGACATGATAGGGGTATGGCGATTCAGTTAATTACCAGATTCGATGTAACCACTTGTCCTTCAATCATCATATTCATGATAGGGTATCAATAAAACATCATTTGGTCATGAGGTGACATCTCTAATTCGATTTTTTTCCTAATTAAGTCATCCCTGTTTCATTTACCTTCACATATGCAGTCCAAGCTCTGAAACAGTAAGGATAAGTTTATGGTTGTTCCATCCAAAGACAACTCTCACCATTATCAAGTGAGGTTGATTCATCAAATCAAGAGAGGCTGTTCATTTGGTCAAGAGAGGCTGATTTATAGGTTTTAGAGAAACAAACAGTTTTTCTACAGGAAACATGGAAAAGGAAAAGAAGGTCCACAGAGGGGGACATTGTCTAAGATATGAACCTGAGAATGAAAATGATGTTATGGAGGATCAAATGGTAATGGAGGCTTTTAGAAAAGCTGACTGTCTCAAATTTTGTGAAAAGCTTTAGGGGTGCCACACTCAGGTGTCGAAAGAGTTTTCTTTACATTTCAGTGGAACTACTACAAAATTTGGGATGATAAATATGCCAGTTACACCTGAGATCATATTTTCTATAACAGAGATACCAAGAGGTCATCAATCTTGGTTTAAAGGTTTTAGGTTTGACATGGAGCCATGCAAGGAGTTTATGAAATCTGAATATGAATACATGGACTTGAACAATGAAATTCCCAAAAGCTGTATTGTTGAGGAGGTAAATCCCCTCTGCGGATAGAGGCGATCCCTACTAGCCCAGCACGGGTCTAGCAACAATCATCAAATGCTACAGCGCAAGTTCCTAATTGCGAATAAATAGACCAACGATGGAGGCCTACCTGGAGTCCAGTGCTATGATTCGTAGAAGAGACAACGTTCCCGTTCCTCAGCCTTGGCAGATCACGATCCCCACGATCTCCGTGAATGGACACCTGCACATGCAAGAAACAACACAAATACAAGCATAAAATCCAGAATACGCAACTATATATCAGTCAGAAAGGATATAACTCATCATTATCATAAGTGAAAAACTGAGTGGAACCATAACCAGTAGTCA
The DNA here is from genome assembly GCA_034641835.2 of Pinus albicaulis. NCBI lineage: Eukaryota > Viridiplantae > Streptophyta > Pinopsida > Pinales > Pinaceae > Pinus > Pinus albicaulis. The sequence continues at coordinate 325,006,406 of CM076584.1, read as the reverse complement.
TTCATTAATAAGCAATCGAAAGAGAGTACAACCAATGTTCTGATGCCGAGGTCTCCTTCGGAGGGGTCTCCAGTCGTGCACGTCTCGTAAAGCCTGCCAGGGATGGGACAAGCCTCTCTTAGAGTCTCTCGACGATAGTCTCCTTGCTCGAGTTTGGCCTTAAGGGAAAAATGAGGGCTCTTGCAGCATGAAGGCTCTTGGGAATTTGAGAACTTGAAGATTCAAGGCTTAGGCACTTCAAGACTAGCTTGCAATGGCAATGGGCAAGCTTTTATAGATGGAGGAGAGGGAGTTGGGATCCCTATAATCATGGGATTGGCCCTATCTCCAAGGAAGCTTCCATGAAAGGTGGCAAACCACTTCCCTTCCATGGAACTCCCGGAGCCAAACCTCCCAACTCAAGATAGACAATGGTTTCTGAGTCTGTTGAAACGAAACTTCCGCCATCTTATTTTAAAAAACACTCCTTAAATTGGTTGGCGCGACTGCGACTCTGGGACAGAGCGCCAGTTGGCGCGGCCTCTTTGTAGGATTTTCCCCATTGTCGCGAGTGATGAACTGGCTACCCGCGCCAATGCAAAAAGGGATGTTTTTATGGTTTTTTGCAAGGAGATGTCTTCAGGGCAATTGAAGCTCATATTTAGAGGAATGCAATGATAATGGTTTCAAGGCATGACATTGCTCACAGGTCACACAATGGGCCCTCCAATGTGCGGGACGGGGAATGGTAGGGACGGTGACAAATTACTGTGTAATAGATGCCCCCTAAAGCATGAGGCCCGAGAGAGAGAGAGGGGTGAAATGCTTTACGAGAACGTGTCCAACTGAAGCTCCGCCGTCGGAAAACCTGCGTGGAGAAATACAACTCATATCTCAAGTACATGATGTATATGTGGTATGGACGCAACCATCCAAAACAGAGTATACAATAATACAGATCCAAGGTATGGTCGCAGCCATCCAGTGAGGATCGATAAATAGACTCAGGTATGGTCGTAGCCATCCAGTGAATAAGTCATGTAAATAATAATCCACAAAATCGCAGCCTGGATTACAACAGACACAATCCAGGGTCTTGTGCTCCATCTCGACCCAAAGAAAGTACAAGTTCAAGCATGCGAATATGTGAGCTGAAGTCGAACATGCAAGAACATCGTCTGATTACCAGCCAATGATGAGAGCTGTTAACAGACGCGAGAGGAACCACCAATAATGACGATGGCCCTCAAGGTACTACAGGTACAATCTATGGCATGTGAATCAATGAGATGGTGTCGAACACCCGTAGAATCACTCGATCGGAGGCCAATGATGAAAACCTCACGTCGAATGCGACGAACCTGCCATTGAGGCATGCAGGCTCCAAGGTACCATAAGGGAGTCTCTAGATCAGCTTCTTGGATAATGAGCTGGAGTCGACAGGAAGTGACCTTGATCGAAGGCGGGCCATAATGTTTCCCACATCATCGACACGAGACAGAGGAACATGATGTTTTTTTTGTGAATCAAGACCATATGGGAATCAGGAGAAGGTTGATATTTGCAGAGGTCAACTTCTCTTGAACATATAACGGCACAAATGGTGGTTTTGGCAGTATTTGACATCAATGGATCAGAGGTCATGGTGACGAGGCAATGAGCAGAGGAGAGGTCAAAAAGGATTACCAAAACCCATGGAAGCAAGTGAAAAAATGAGATGAGATGTCCCCAACTCGACACGAATGCAGACAAGTGCCATGTTCAAGAGCGACATACTGCCGACGCGACAATAACGATGGTTCCATTTCCCCCCACCATTTCTGGCGAGTACCTCAATTATTTTTGATAACAAGCTTGAAGGGGATAGCATATGCTTGTAATATAAGTCCGCCCTTCGGGCGAATCCATCCCAGTACATTTAACGAGCCCTAGGAAGGAGGAACTCGGAGAACGTCATTTCGACTGAATCTGATGTCATCAGGGTTTAACGAGTCTGACAAAGGAAAAACTCGACGTCTTTTCATGTTTAGAGAGTTTGAAAAGACAGCTGAAAAGTAAACTCCAGAGGTCCCTTTTCGTAAATAGTTCCTCAGACCCGAAAAGGTAGAAAACAATATCTGAGGAAACCTCCTAGTCGCGATAGGCTAGGGTATTCCTTTTTCGTAATCAATCTATCCCAGCCCGAAAAAGGGGTAAACGTATACTGGGTAGATGTCGATTCGTGTCCATTTTAACGAGATCGAAACGACAAGGGCCTCAGCAATATTTTCATGTTTAGAGAGTCAGAAAAGAGTTGAAAGATGACTCCAAAGTTACTTTTTTGTGTATTTACCGAGTCCGAAAAAGTATAAAATACAACTCGTTTAACCGTGCAAGTCGCGTAAAACCTGTTGCTGCACATACCAAGCAAGCGTAAAACCCATTTTCAACATAATATATTAAAATATTTGAGAAAAATAACTTTTAAAACTTAATTTGGATCGAAAAGTTATAAATATGTCAAAATGGTAAAAAACAAAATTACTTTTACTATTTACCTTGGTGAAAAGCAGCAGTGGTCCATTTGGTGTGCAAAATTCTGACGGTGATTGTGATAGATCCGGTTTACCATTCAGATTCTTGTCTTTTACAGGTAAGAGGCGCTTCCCTGTACTTCATTTCAATCCATTTTAATAGTTTTCCCTCATGCATCAGACTTCTATAGAAACTTTTTAAAATTTTTAGGGCTCGCTCATTGGCGCGGGTATCGGGCACGGACCCGTGCCAATGGGCTTTTATATGCAAAGGGCTCGCGCCACCTGGCGCGACTATTCACAAAACAGCCGCACTAGCGGCCAAACCCAAATTTCTGCCTAAAAATTCAAAATTTTAATCAATTTGAATGGAATTTGAAGCCCAACAGAGACCTAATTAAGGGTTTGTGACCATGTGGATGCAGGAAATCAAGAAAAATGGCGATTGAGTGGAAAGAAAGAGAGCATGGGGAAGAGGAAGAACAGGCCATAGAAAATGAGGCTTGCATGAATGCCCTCAGAAACTGCGGGTTAAAAAAGTTCTTCCTAACACCCTGTTTACGAGCCCAGCCTTACTCCTCCAGTATTTGATCAGTATATGGGATGAACAGGAACAAGTGTTCAAGTTACGAGACCAGGTGTTGGAGCTAGAGGTTTCTGATGTGTACTTTATAACTGGACTGTCTCGCAGAGGTCCAGTGCCCATCTTGACTGGGAGCAGACCATCCGGCGAGAATATGGAAGAAGTGATGGCACGAGTGTGCCCAAGGGCACAAATGGGATCAGGGAGTAAAAAGGTGGATATCCATACCATCCCCGATCTGGCCCTGAGGGTAGTTCTACATACCATCACGCGGGCTGCAGGGTCGCAGGCACAGGACGAGGCCACGAATGCCCAACTCCTGCTGGCCTCAGAGTGCATGACTCCACTTTTGTTTGACTGGGCTACAGCAGTAACAATAAACATGAAGAGACAGCTTACGAAATGCAAGCAAGCCAAACTGAAACAGTTCGGCTACGGTTCCATCCTATTATCGTTTATCTTGGAACGATTACCAATCTTCCAAGGCCAAGGGGCCATCGTAGCTGAGCTGATTCCACGAGAGCCAAGAATGGCTCGCTGGGCAGCACTAATGCCCAGAGCTGGAGGAGGCCAACATATGTCATGGAGGCCGGAGTTTTTTGGGTGGTTGCGGTGCCAGTTGATCGTAGTGGAGGACTGGCCATATGTAGGAACCGATTTCACCGGAGACCCAGATCTCCCACTGCCAGAAGGAAATTATTGGGACGAGGAGTTGGGTAAGACCTCATTTTTTGATTTTTTCGTTTTATGATTTTTTTTTTGTTAATACACGTTCATCCTGACACATTTTATATGTATGCAGATGTGGGCCCAGAGAGACCAGCCGGTATGTCTCCAATCGCACGGAGGACTCTTCTCGCACCTGATCCTCAGGCGGAGGGTATAGGAGGGGAGGAGTTGGTCCAGAATCTCGAGGGTATCGCCCGAGGGATCCCGGACTATGCCCAGCTGGCAGATGTACCGATGGCGTACCAGCGACATACGGTGGGAGTGCCTAGTCGACTCCACCGACTTCTGAGACGCTTAGTGCGTGCAGTTACATGTTATCATGAGCACCATGCGGATTAGATCTTTTAGGGCTTTTACCACACATATTTTTTGAGAGACATGTTGTCTCCGGATGTATTAAGACGATTATGTATATTTTTGATTTTATGTGACACACGCTATGTAAACATTTCGATATCTATATATATATATGCATATCTATTTCTGGATGGATCTTTCACATGTGATGGTGTTTTCTATGTGTCATGCAAATGTCTAATACAAATGTAATCTAATGTGTCAGTTACATAACAAACGACCCAATGCGAAATGTATTCACACAATGTATTTACTCACACATTTCATTTTTACGCAAGCTTAAAAGCACACATGAACACACACATATGCAAACTATGCTTAAAATGAGGAAGACGGGCATGCCCCCCAGCATGGTGTCTCAATTCGAGGTGCATGCCCCCAAAGCTTCAGTGCATTGAAAATGGAGTGAAGGTTCAAAACAAAGTCGAATTGAGCATGCTCGTGTTTCATTATTTTAACGAGGTTGACACACTTAAAAGAACTATCCTCAAACATCTTGTTTCATTGTTTTTAGGAGCTTGACACAAGTGGAGGAACTTTGCTCCAAGAACCTGGTTTCATTTTTTAAAGATCTTGACACAGGGAGGAAATCGTGCTCTAACCGACTTACATCAAAATGAACAAGAAGGCGGTGCTTCCAAGAGTTCCACTCCCGGTGGAAGGAAAACATCCTGGAGGTCAGGGCCCAATGCCCCCAGTACACTATGCACGACGGTGTCTTCACTGAGTGTGGGGATAGGGTAGGTGGACACATAGTTGACCTGTGGTGGAGTAGATACAACGGGTGAATACAAACTAGGAGGGGGTGATGGCGGACCAGTTGCCACATTAGGACCAAAGAATGAAAGCTGATCAATGGTCACGATCCGTCCTTCATGCGGAAAACAGGCCACAGGAAAAAGGGATGAGACGAGTGCTCCAATGGCATAGGTGTAATCGCGCCCCAGGAGTAGATTGAAATCCAAGGGGCCTGGAACGACCATCACGTCCATATGGACGGTTTTACCTCCCAAAGTAACCGGTAACCTTGGAAGGATCCCCAACGGTTGACTCGTCCTTCTGTTAAAAGTCAACAGATTCTGCGTAACAGGCGCAAGCAGTGGCGAACCGAAAGCTTGCCAGGTAGTTGAGGATAGAATACTAACAGAGGCACCTTCGTCTATAATGGTGCTGGGTACGACCAGACCAAGAGCTTGTACTGTGATCTCGAAAGGCACATAAGACAGAAGGCGGAATCCTGCAAATCGACTCCAATCAAAGGAGGCAACCAGACTACTCAGAGGGGCTACCATCGAACCGAGAAGGTCTTCCCCTGGTGTTACGGAAGAAGGAGCATCCTCCATAACCTCCATCTCGAAGGCGGGAGGAGTATCCTCCGGAACCTCCATCATGGGAGGCGGAGGAGCAGCTTCTGGAAGTACGGGGATAGGAGAATATTTCTCCAAGTCTGAGGAATATGAAGAAACCAGAAGAACATGAGGGGTGTGAGGTCCACTCTCGACGGAAAAGACCTGGTGCACCGTAGAAGGGGCCAGCTCAACCGATCCCACGACCAATGGTTGGTCAGGGACAGATTCTTGAATCTTAATTTTTGAGGGAGTGGGATCGACCAAAGATGCTTTTGGACCAATCATATCATCAGTAGGTGGAAGACTCAAAGAGAGCTGCCTATAACCAGCTGGGAGGCATGGTGTGGAAATAGCCGGGTTGTCCAAAACTCGCTTGGCTTCATCCATATAAGGACAAAGGTGAATGGCATGGTGCCCTTCGCACAAATTACAGGGATTGGTGATCTTACCCTGCTTCTTAGGAGCCTTATCAGCACCAGTTGAAGACGTGCCCCCAACCTGGCTCCCGGAAGTCAAAGGCAACGGTGGACGGCCGTCGGACCATGCTTCGAGCACCTTGGGGATTCCAGGGTAGTCTCGAAGAATATGGTATCCCGTGCACAACATGCAAGGGAACTTGACTTTCTGTGGAGGGTTGGAAGGTTTATCAAGAGGAGATATTTCAGAAACAATGGCTGCACTTTTAGCCTCTCGCTTATCAGACTTCTTCTTCTTTGTCTTCTTCTTCTTCTTCTTAACCACCTGGTTACTCGAATCCAGAATTTCACCAGGCGAAGTAGAAGAGGAGGACACAGAAACAGGCGAAGAAGGGGAGATATCCACCTTGGAATCAACATGATTTTGTTTAGGTAGAGGAACTGATTGAACAGTAGCAGAGATATTCGGGACCACAGAGGTTGAAAACAACCAAACAGGCAACCCAACAGTTAACCCAGGAAGGGACAATGTTGCCATGTAAGGAGCACCAACATTCCCAAAAGGAGGAAAATGACCAGGATTCCCTTCTGAGGGGATTCCTTGGTTGGTAAACTCTGAAAAAGTTGCCATCAAAACTCAAAACCACACACGGGCTGAAAAAGAGTCAAGACACACGATCAAACAGTCAACAAGAAAAATCTAAGAGGGTGTGTAATCGTGGGTGATTAATTTTTACCACATTGAAAAATAAGAAACTTCACTGTTTCATGTTTTAAGAGTCGAGAAACGACAAAAAGGTGACTCTATCTCTTTCATATTTGACACAAGCGTGAAAGGACAAGCGCTTGGCGATCTTTTCAAGTTTAGGGAGTCAGAAAAGATCAAATGACTGCTCAGGAATACTAGGCAAAAGGGTGTACCAAATAACCGTGAACTGCAATATACACCTTGGTTTCAATAATGAAAGAGAAATCAGCCAAGGACTTTCCGTACGTGCAGGCAATCTCCCCGAATGATGTGTCCGGTGTATCACGGGTATAAGGCGGCAGACTCGGCTTCCTATGGATAAAGGATTGAAACCTAGAGGGGTCTCCCTTTATATACGCGACGGTACGGGGAGCACAAGTCCGTACTAGCGCTGTCTAAAGCCAAAATGCGAACGACAGCTACTAGGTTTAAAGACGCCAGAACACGTCTCTAGCCTAGACCTCTAAATGTGTTTCGTTAGATTTCAATGCTGCCTTAGTGTAAATTGAGTAGATTTTAAGGTTGATCTTCAATTACGTTTCATTTTTCAGGCCCTAACGAATGTGTGGTCTCAAAAACTCCTAAATGCAAAGCTACATGCCACAGTACATCATTTCATTCGATGAAAAACTAGCTACAGAAGAGTTGAGAGTTTTTACACAAACAAAATGATCGGAAGACAATCAATGATATCTCTAATGCAACCAATGAAATCGAAAACTTTTCATTCAAATCACTAATTACTAGTAAAATAAAAAAGATTTCAATTTTCACTAATCAACCAAAAGCAAAAGAGATATTTTTTTTTTTTAATTTCAATGTTTGATGGCTAGATGCACTAAACAAACCGAAAACAAAAGAGAAGCAATTTGAGAAACGATATTGAGAGAGCAAAAAAAACAAATTTCACTCAATGACACAAACAATCAGATCTCAAATCGACCAAAGTCTCTCAAAACCAAGAAAAAAGTCTCAAAGGCTCCAATGGACCGTGTAATCTAGGTCCAAAGCAAGACCAAATGAAATTTGAATGAAGAGAAGAGCAATCACCCAAAAATCGCAACGAAACGGTGAACAACTACTAAGAGAATGCGGAGGTGCAATCAGAGAATTGACTGGACTAACAAAACACCAAAACTCCCAAGGAGGGCTCGACACACAAAGCCACTAGATTCCCTAGGGCTTAAAACATGAAATCGATGGAGAAAAGAAAACAACCAAAGGACGAAGGCAAATTCCCAGTCAAACAGGACTCCAACACACTCAGGTAGCTGAAAAACCAAAAAGAAATACACTGATCAGACCCAGAAAGCTCAGAACTAAGCAAACCTTAATGCCTCACAGGAGTGGCGCAACTGTGAGGTTGTAACTGGCGCCAGAAGGCAATTGGCGCGGGCAATACAAAAGCAACATGCGCCAATTGGCGTGACTGTCGAGCTAAAAAGTGCGCCAGCCGAGTTCCTCAGCCAAAAATAAAAAAGAACTACTCCAGAAGCAGATCAATGATATCCAAGCAAACCAAGAAGCAAAAAAAGCAAAAGAACCCAGCCCAGAAGGCCAACCAAGCAAGGAAAACCACGAAACAATCAAAACGAGACAGTCAAAACTAGATGATCTCCAACGGAGTCGCCAAATTGTTGAGGAGGTAAATCCCCTTTGCGGATAGAGGCGATCCCTACTAGCCCAGCACGGGTCTAGCAACAATCATCAAATGCTACAGCGCAAGTTCCTAATTGCGAATAAACAGACCAACGATGGAGGCCTACCTGGAGTCCAGTGCTATGATTCGTAGAAGAGACAGTGTTCCCGTTCCTCAGCCTCGGCAGATCACGATCCCCACGATCTCCGCGAATGGACACCTGCACATGCAAGAAAAAACACGAATACAAGCATAAAATCCAGTATACACAACTATATATCAGTCAGGAATGATATAACCCATCATTTTCATAAGTGAAAAACAGAGTGGAACCATAACCAGTAGTCATTCATTAATAAGCAATCGAAAGAGATTACAACCAATGTTATGACGCTGAGGTCTCCTTCAGAGGGGTCTCCAGTCGTACACGTCTCGCAAAACCTTCCAGTGTTGGGACAAGCCTCTCTTAGAGTCTCTCGACGATAGTCTCCTTGCTCGAGTTTGGCCTTAAGGGAAAAATGAGGGCTCTTGCAGCATAAAGGCTCTTGGGAATTTGAGAACTTGGAGATTCAAATCTTAGGCACTTCAAGACTAGCTTGCAATGGCAAAGAGATAGCTTTTATAGATGGAGGAAGGGGAGTTGGGGATCCCTATAATTGTGGGATTGGACCTATCTTCAAGGAAGCTTCCATGAGAGGTGGCAAACCACTTCCCTTTCATGGAACTCCCGGGACCAAACCTCCCAAATAAAGATAGACAATGGTTTCTGAGTCTGTTAAAATGAAACTTCCACCATCTTATTTTAAAAAACACTCCTTAAATTGGCTGGCGCGACTGCGACTTTGGGATAGAGTGCCAGTTGGCGCGGCCTCTTTGTAGGATTTTCCCCATTGGCGCGAGTGATGAACTGGCTGCCCGCGCCAATGCAAAAGGGATGTTTTTATGGTTTTTTGCAAGGAGATGTCTTCAAGGCAATTGAAGCTCATATTTAGAGGAATGCAATGATAGTGGTTTCAAGGCATGACATTGCTCACAGGTCACATAATGGGCCCTCCAATGTGCGGGATGGGGAATGGTAGGGACGGTGACAAATTCATGTTTAACATGTATCAAGGACAACTATTGAAAGCTACTTTTCAACATCCAAATATATTTCACATGTGAAGGGAGGTACCATAAAGTCCATACTTATCATTTCAAACTGATGTTTCATTTCATAGGCATGATATCATTAGATTTACCATTTTAATTTCTTAGAAGCCTTACCAAAATGACTGACAAAGTCCAAGCTAAATATGATGGCTATAAAACTTCTCTATTTCATCACGGTTTGATAAATTTGTTGGTTTTGAATGAGCTCCAGAAAATAAATAGAGATTGGTCTTTGTTTTTATTTATGAGTGGATTTGAAATGAACGCTTTAACCCCAGCTAGAAACCCTAAGATTAAGGGGAATCCTTCACCACCAATAGCAGAATCCAGTCGGCTAGTGGTTACTAAAGTAAAGAGGTTTTTAGAGTTGAAAAAAAGGAAGTAGGTTGAAGATAGAACTAAGAAAACATCAGGGCTTGTTGCAGGAACCTTATCACCTGCAAAACAGAGAGTAGAAAGGGTCAAAAAAACAAGTGGCCAGTAAGTATGAGACCCAAAGAAAAACAAGAAGTAAAGTATTAACATAAAAGGGAAAAGAAGTTGTTTCAATGGAAAAGGAAATTCCAATGATGAAAGGCAACTTGGATGATATACTACATGCAATTTACATAGAAGAATCACCCATTGTGCAAGCATATTTGATTGAAGTGAATGAACCCAAACAGAGAAAAATGAAATCAGTAAAGAAATTGGAATTCGAAGGTTAGAATGCAGCTTTTGTTTTTCAAGCTAGGAAACCTCTAACCAGACATGAAAAGAAACTCCAAGAAAGCAGTAAATATATCCAAGTATCTATTGAAGTAGCCAAAGTCACTGAAAAGGTGATTGATCTCTCCTCACCTATAACGGAGTATGCAGTCAACAAGGTAGAGAAGGGAAAAGAACACATATCAGAGTGTAAACTATTGGAAGAAAGGTTGAAGCTAGAAACTCAAGAGATGGAAATGATGAGAAAGAGGGAAAGACAACACAACATTGAAAAGGAAGAATTTAAGAGGTTGAAGGCTGTTTGGGAAGGTTAAGCAATTGCTAGGTCAGAGATCCCAAGAAGTGCACAACAGTTCTTGACATTGAAAGTTCTAGCTATTAAAGAAGCAAGGTTTTTTAGAGTGATCAACACTCATTTTAGAGCAAGTAGCATAAAGATAAGAGGCCATGTGAAGGATTTGGAGTTACAATTAAAACAGTCTCAAGATGAACTAAAGAGCAGAGGTACAAAATGACAAATTCAAAACAAACTCTAAATGGAAAATGAGGATTAAATTTTGTGAAGATTATGTTTTTAGTTCAAATAGATGATGGTTTTGATGAAGCCAATGTTTTTCTGAAGCTGTGGTGCCTTTTTTTTTTAAATTTTGTGAAAATCTGGTTAAAACTGCTTGCACAGCAGTTTCGTAGTGCCTATAGTGCAAAAAGGGTGAAAAGTGCTACGAAACTGTTGCAGCCGATTTTTCACCCTTTTTCTTATCAAATTTTGGAGGGAAGACCAGGTATTTTGATTTGAAAATCCTAAGGAAGATATATCAAGTGAATATCAAGGTAAATTTGAAGGAAAGGAAGCTAAATTTTGGAGGAAAATGGGTAAACAGACCGCGCTACGAAATTGTGTTGCTTTCGTACGGTAGGTCTATTTTCATTGTTTTGAGAATTTAAAGGTGGTTTCACATAGTTGGCATGAAGGGATGACTTGGGACATATGCCAATCATGTTCCTAACATAAATTAGCCTTGTAGTTTTCTAGATTATAGGGGATCAACATCGTCAACATTACGGTTATAACAAGTTGAAACTCATCATCAGGATTCGATTTAATGGAATTATCGGTGTGGTGATGACATTGTTTGGTGTGTCATCCATGGGATTGACCTCCGTGAAACATTAACATCATATTATGAGCTTGGTGAAGCACCCAAACTGAGTGCCTAAACAATCCATGGTGCAAGAGCTTTTAATGTAAATACAAAAAAAGGTTTCCATTCGAATGTATGCATGGTGATCCCTTCACACATGGCACGACTACGGTAAGAGTATCTCGTCATGATGGTGAGAAGTCTCATGAGGGGTTTGGGACAGGTTACGAGGATGTCATTTTCTAAAGGCCAACCTTAATGGCTAAGCGAGGAGGGGGACTCGAAATTTCGAATATACCCAAAATTTTGGGTGGTGTTGTAGCGGCTACAACAAATGGCGAACCACTGGTAGAATTCAGCATCTCTGTCAATATCACAACAACAGTCTGAGCCAAGATAGTGATGCAAGGGAATATTGAACAGGTTGTGTGGGTACCCTTTGTATTACTTTTTCCTTTACAGGTATGCCCAGTCCTTGTGCCTCAACTAGGTCTCACTAATCATAACACATCAAAGCGGAAGCTCACAGATGCCAGTAGCTTGTTGATGATGTGAAGAGCTAGGCAGTGGGTTTATTATTCTCGGGATTTTTAAAGTAATTTTCTAGTGTTGCTCCGCTGCCAGTAGGCCTCGACAGTACCTTGGCAGAGTCACTTCAAGAAATCACAAGCGTTGCTCCGCTGCCAGCGAGCCTAGTCAGTGCCCCGGTGGAGTCGTTGCATCACCTCTCTGCGCATGAAGCCTTTCTCGATCCTTTACCCTTATTTTTTTCATGTGCTTGTAGCACTTATTTTCATGTGCTCGTGGCACTTATTTTTCATGGGCGGATGAGGAATACCGTCTTATTTTACGAGCAAGAGAGGTTGTTTCTTGTTTTACAAAAACTGAAAGATATCCTAATTTGGGTTTGCCCTTGTGCCAAACCTTCACATCCCATATACCACAATAGGCGAAGCATGCAAAAAAAAATCATTAAGATGTCCAAGATTTTGCTGGGCACAAGTCTTAGGCTTACGGGTATTGGGCCATTCAAACTCATCAGGTCTCCCACAAAAAACTGGCTCTTATCTCCCCGGCTAATAAGTTTAGACCCATAGGCATCTTGTTAAGAATGCGACTTCGATGACCTGTCCTAAGAGAAAGCTGCCTCTTGAGATAGCCATCGCAACCTCACACAAACAATGGGGTTACTTTTTCAGCAATCGGGGGAGAACAAGTCCGCAAGGTGGTAAAGTTTCAATGAGGGCTCATGCAGTGATAGGCGATATGTGGAATATTTTCAACGCTATATCAACAACCTGCGGAAATGATGTGGAGAAGAAAGTGTACGACGCAATTTAATAACGAGGCTCAAGATGCAATGCAATGCCATGTGCGGGAATGATCCACTATTTGGAGGTGGAGAGACAAGGCAAAGCACATGCCGTGATTATCCAAACATTATGTAGCAATAGGGAAACTGAAAAATCATGCATGTAAAAATAAATGGAACTTTTAAATTCATAAAACTACAGAATGGAAGAAAATACAGCAAGCATAATTCTAAACCATGAAGTAAAACCTTAGCAAGTAAGCCTAATATTTAACTTGACAAACAAAACTTTATTAGCAGATCCTAGCTAGCCTATTCCTAGTTTAACCAATGATGCGGTCGGGTTATGTGAAATCAGATTTCCAGTGCAGCCAATACATTAGTTCCCACCCTGCAAGAACAACAATGTTCGCAATCAGAGCCAGCATACAAAATCATGCACCAACAGCAAGACTTACCTGAAGAGCATGTGCAATAGTACCTGAAGAGCATGTGCAATAGTAAGAAGGCCATGGCTAATTACAAAAGAACATGCCAGAGTGGATTGTGCAAGCTGAATTTCACTCTTATCCTGATAGACAACAATATATTCTCAAAACTTAAAACTATTTATAAATGACACACATACATTCATGCACAATCCTAGGTCTGATGGGCGTTGGGTAAGCCATTTCCTATTTGCAAGCACATCCACTGGATAGGGTTGGTCAAGCCAACCAGCAACCTCATTGTGATGGTGAGGATGATTGATTTTACGAGATGGAAATAACAAGCATGTGCCAGGCGAATTATGGATACTTGTGAATCCAAGAGAAGAAACCCCAATTTTGAAAACCTTAGTTTGGAGGCCGATCCCCGGCTCCCACCGAGGATACCGAGATCCAGACAATCGCTAGTAGTTGCTGAACCTTGTCGCCCGACCACTATGGCCTCGAAATCGGGGCTCCTGGGCCCCTACTGGGCCACCATCGGATCAACTGGCGAATGGACGTGATCATAAATTTTAGTAATTGGAAAAGACACAGCGGGGCTTACACTGAACAACGCCTATGCGATCATGTATTGGATAATCCGGATGTATTAGATTCTTTAGATTCTCCTCTCGTATGCCTCGAGCGCTTGGGATTTTCCTAAAAATCACATGTTTGTGCTCGACAATCAGAATGGGTCGGGCAAAGAATTGGAAAGATTAGAGATAATGGCCGCTGCTCTTTACTCGCTGAATAAATTGGGGTATATTAGTTATGCACACCAGCCATCGGGGACAGTAAAAATAAAAGCCATTAAAACTTTACTTAGAATGAAAATCGCCAGATGAAATTATATCCGACGTGGCTATGCTTGAGGAGTGATACCGGGAATCTTTATTTCGAACCCTGTCGGAGAAACCAGCTGGAGTTGCCTGGGAAATCGCCAGGATCGTGGCGACTAGGCACAAACAAATGGAAGTGCCTTGATTCTGATAGGTATCAAAGCCATAAAGCGATTATAGTCCGCAGAGAGATATAATGCAGTGAGCCGTAACATTTTCATTGACAGGCGGTATCACGGAACCATAGTTTGATCAGTTAGTATCTGTCATGTTAGGCTTCCTCAAGAGCCACAATCGATGGGTCATCGGCGACATAGGTGCCTGCATATTTTCTTCTATGATCAGTTTCAAAGATCTGAGTGAGAATATCGTGATTCAAAAGATTCATCAATTGTGAACTATGATTGTGAAATTATCAAGGCAGCTTATGATTGTCGCCAAAATTTTGAATGTCTCGAAGAAATTACTGGTGTGGCGGACTCGTGAAATACATCGTGGAATAATGAACGAAAAGATTGAGCTGTAGGGGCGTTAACCATGCAAGGATTTTCAACACACACATCTGTGTCATTCAAAGAAAACAATGATTTGGCAGGCCCTGTAAGGGAATCAACTTCATCCAGGATAGGAGTCAATTCATAATTAGTATGCGAATAAGATTTAGGACTGTGTCAGGGAGACATCCAGTGGGCTCGAGGTAGGTTTCATGAACCTGGAGGGATGTTGGGCTCATCTGGTTTTCAAGCCTCGATTCGACAGGGTGCGTGAAAGATTCAAAGGTAGTATAATAGGCTTTATTCTCTTGCAAGTGTCTATCCCATCCCAGAACTCTCGAGGTCATAAATCCACTACCCGGAAACTCAGGAGGAGGAGCAGGAATATCACAAAGAGCAATACTCTCCTGGGAGGCCGGAATGTGGTCTGGGTTGGGGGAGGTGGACAAGGAAGCGTTAGGGAAAAAATCTGAACAACCGATAACTTGCGGGTCGTCATAGGGAACACTAGTATTAGGCTGGGTTGCTAACTGAAATTTTTCAAGGGAAACCAGAATCACATACCTGAACTGTTCACTTAAACATTTCCAATCAACATCCCTTTCAGGGAACTCAAAAAAATTATGAAAAAATATGATAGAGAATTCATCTAGAGGTTCCTGAGGTTCCATTTTGATGTCATTTAACTTTATTAATACGTTTTGAAAATCATACCTGTGAAAATCTTGTTGTAATTCACTGGTGAGTTGTTCAAACGAATGGATGGAAGCTTCCGGCAATGTGCGGCACCATTGCTTAGCGTGACCTTCGAGAGTGAAGAAGAAAAGAAAACAAATCAAAACTTCATCGTCAATTTCGTAGCACTCACCAAAGTCACTGAAATCTAAAAGGTGTTTGGTTATGGATACTCTGTTTTCACCATCGAATTTTAATTGGGACAAGTTATACATAAGTTCATTGGGGATGAGACATCGAGGCCCATAAAACTTCGACAAACATCTCGAGAGAATGAGTTGGGAATGAGCCATTATAGATATGAGATTAACTATAGGCTCTAAGGGCTCATCTTGTCATCTGGCCCTCCTTCTAGTGCCAATTCTGTTGACAGGAAAATCTGTCCGGCCAACAGCAGGGGATCTCCCCAGTAAAAGGTCCCAATTAGACCTTGAACCGTTTGGAATAGGGATCCTGTCCGGGGTGTGGGTCCGGCTATCGCTGATTTCTCCTTTCTTTGGGTCTCGCTTAAACTCTATAAAATAGTGGATACACACCTAATAAAATGATACAAGACATATGATTGATGCATTAAATAAACATATAACACTATGAGTAGCAAGAGGAAATAACAAAGCATGAAGACCGAAGGAAGTGTTGTTAACAACACTTCATTAGGGTCATGCTTGTAAACTGTTCTGACCACAAAAGAAACAATTCCTCATGGAAAGAACACCCTTCACTTCCTAAAAGTTTTAAATGATAACACAAATTCTAATAAACAAAGCCATCAGCATTCGTTAAGAAAGTGAAATGAACTCAACCACCATTAACATACTCAACAAATTGTTATGCAATTGTGATATGAATTGAAGATACAGTTCCCTTAATCTAAGGATATTCAGAAACTGAAAATGTAATACTTAATAGTTCTCATACATATGACAACACCAGATCCACAAAGGGATTTTTCAAAATTCTTGTATTCATGCTCAAATTTATAATCCTTTGGTATTACAATGTACTCAGCTCGAGTCCCAAAACAAAAGCCCCTTACAAGTTCTCAAAGGAGGTATTTATAGAGAAAAACTCGCCCTTTTAGGCTCCCTGACTTTTCGCCTTCCCGACTGTTGGGTTGCCTTACGACCCAGTCTATTTTGGGACCTGCGACCTAACTGGATTTTGTGACTTGTGACCCCGAGCATTCCGCGACCTACGACCTGTGACCTGGCTGGTTTTGCGACTTGCGACCCCCAACAATTTGCGACCTGTAACCTGAGTGATTTTGCGACCTCGTGACCTAGTCGCTGGGTCGCTAGGTTGTGTCGTCGAGCTTTTAATAGGGAGTGCAACTATGCAGCTTGGTGACCTGAGAGAATCTGCAACCTACGACTTGAGGAAATTTGCGACCTGCGACTTGACTGGACCTTGCGGCTTGTGACCCCCAACAATCTGCGACCTGCGACCTGCCATGATTTTGTGACCTGAGGGAATCTCTGACCTACGACTTGAGGAAATTTGCGACCTGTGACCTTAAGCGAATTTGCGACTTGCAACCTTCAACAATCTCTGACCTGCGACCTGCCATGATTTTGCGACTTGAGGGAATCTGCGACCTGCAACTTGAGGAAATTTGCGACCTGTGACCTTAAGCGAATCTGTGACTAGCGACCTTCAACAATCTGCGACCTGCGACCTGTCATGATTTTGCGACCTGAGGGAATCCGCATCCTGCGACTTGAGGAAATTTGTGACCTGCGAACTTCAATAATCTACGACCTACGAGCTACCATGATTTTGTGACCTGAGGGAATTTGCAACCTGCAACTTGAGGAAATTTGCGACCTGCGACCTTAAGTGAATTTGTGACTTGTGACCTTCAACAATATGCGACCTACGACCTGCCATGATTTTGCGACCTGAGGAAATCTGCGACCTACGACTTGAGGAAATTTGCGACCTGCGACCTTAAGCGAATTTGCAACTTGCGACCTTTAGCAGATCTGCGACTTATGACCTCAAGCAGATCTGCGACTTGTGGCTTTATTTTGGCGATCTTTGGATTTCATAGCAATATTCCTTATCCCGCCTCCTTTGCTTTGGAAAGGGTCCTCTTGCTTGTTGGGAAAAAACTTTAGCTCATTGCGCAGACCGACAGCTTCCACTGTGACCGAAAGCTCCCTTGACTGGCACGGTCTTGTTCCGTGTGTACATGCGATACATGTCTTCCACTTCTCCTGTTTCAGCTCACACTACTCTTATCCTTTTCATCAGTGTGGTGATGACATTGTTTAGTGTATCATCCGTGGGATTGACCTGCATGAAACATTAACATTAGATTATGAGCTTGGTAAAGCACCCAAACCGAGTGCCTAAACAATCAATGGTGCAAGAGCTTTTAATGTAAATACAAAAAAAGGTTTCCATTCAAATGTCTGCATGGTGATCCCTTCACACATGGTGCAGCTGTGGTAAGAGTATCTCGTCATGATGGTGAGAAGGCTCATGAGGGGCTTGGGATAGGTTACGAGGATGTCATTTTCTAAAGGCCAACCTTAACGGCTAAGCAAGGAGGGGGGACCCGAAATTTCAAATATACCCAAAATTTTGGGTGGTGTTGTAACGGCTACAACAAATGGCGAACCACTGGTAGAATTCGGCATCTCTTTCAATATCACAACAATAGTCTGAGGCAAGATAGTGATGCAAGGGAATATTGAATAGGTTGTGTGGGTACCCTTTCTATTACTTTGGGCTTTATAGGTATGCCCAGTCCTTGTGCCTCAACTAGGTCTCGCTTATCAGAACACATCAAAGTGGAAGCGCATAGATGCTAGTAGCTTGTTGATGATGTGAAGAGCTAGGCAGCGGGTTTATTATTCTCAGGATTTTTAAAGTAAGTTTCTGGTGTTGCTCCGCTGCCAGCAGGCCTGGACAGTACCCCGGCGGAGTCACTTCAAGAAATAACAAGCGTTGCTCCGCTGCCAGCGAGCCTGGTCAGTACCCCGGTGGAGTCGTTGCATCACCTCTCTACGCAAGAATCCTTTCTCGATCCTTTACCCTTATTTGTTTCATGTGCTTGTAGCACTTATTTTCATGTGCTCGTGGCACTTATTTTTCATGGGCGGATGAGGGATCCCATCTTATTTTACGAGCAAGAGAGGTTGTTTCTTGTTTTACAGAAATTGAAAGATATCCTGATTTGGGTTTGCCCTTGTGCCAAACCTTCACATCCCATCTACCGCAATAGGCGAAGCATGCAAAACAGATCATTAAGATGTCCAAGAATTTGTTGGGCACAACGCTTAGGCTTACGGGTATTGGGCCATTCAAACTCATTAGCTCTCCCACAAACAACCGGCTCGTATCTCACCAGCTAATAAGTTTAGACCCATAGGAATCTTGTTGAGAATGCGACTTTGATGACCTGTCCTAAGATAAAGCTGCCTCTTGAGATAGCCACCGCAACCTCACACAAACAATGGGGTTACAGTTTCAGCGATCGGGGCAGAACAAGTCCGCAAGGTGGTGAAGTTTCAATGAGGCTCATGCAATGATAGGCGATATGTGGAATATTTTCAACACTATATCAACAACCTGCGGAAATTATGTGGGAAAGAAAGTGTACGACGCAATGTAATAACGAGGCTCAAGATGCAATGCAACGCCATGTGCGGGAACGATCCACTAGTTGGAGGTGGAGAGACAAGGCAAAGAACATGCAGTGATTATCTGAACATTATGCAGCAATAGGGAAACTGAAAAAGCATGCATGTAAAAATAAATGGAACTTTTAAATGCATAAAACTACAGAACACAAGAAAATACAACAAGCATAATTCTAAACCATGAAGTAAAACCTTAGCAAGTAAGCCTAATCAATAACTTGACAAACAAAAATTTATTAGCAGATCCTAGCTAGCCTATTCCTAGTTTAACCAATGATGTGGTCTGGTTATGTGAAATCAGCTTTCCAGTGTAGCCACCACATTAGTTCCCACCCTGCAAGAACAACAATGTTCGCAATCAGAGCCAGCATACAAAATCATGCACCAACAAAAAGACTTACCTGAAGAGCATGTGAAATAGTAATAAGGCCATGGCTAATTACCAAATAACATGCCAGAGTTGATTGTGCAAGCTGAATTTCACTCTTATCCTGATACACAACAATATATTCTCGAAACATAAAACTATTTATAAATGACACACATCCATTCATGCACAATCCTAGGTCTGATGGGCACTGGGTAAGCCATTTCCTATTTGCAGGCACATCCATCGGATAGGGTTGGTCGATCCAACTAGCAACCTCATTATGGTGGTGAGGATGATTGATTTTATGGGATGGAAACAACAAGCATGTGCCAGGCGAATTATGGATACTTGCAAATCCAAGAGCAGAAGCCCTAATTTTGAAAACCTTAGTTCAGAGTTGCTCCTTGGTTTTGCTGAGGATGTGCGGATCTGGATTAACCGTTAGTGAAGGCTGAAATGCCTTACTGTCCTGGACCAATTCTGGGCCTTCGAGCGGGGGGCTCATAAACTTTGATGGGTTCGTCAGATCAACTGGCGAATGGATGTGATCATCAATTGTAGTAATTGGAAAGACGTCAGTGGGATTTATATCAATTTGGCGAAATGTTTGCGCACTGACAGATTGATAATCCGATGTATTAGATTCTTTATATTTTCTAGGATGGGGTGAATTTATCGTAAGGTTTTCGGGAAGTTGGGGGATTTGCCCAAAATCACATGTTTGTGCCTGATTGCAATTGGTACTAGCTGGGCAGCAACTAGAATGATTAGAGACAATGGCCGTTGTTTCCTTACCAGTGAATAAATTGGGGTATATCAGTTGTTTCACACCAACTGCTGGGGGACAGGAATATGTGCTCAGGGAAACCTCACTAGAATGAAAAATCCGCCCAGATGAAATTATATCCAGCGTGGTTATGCTGGGAGGAGCATGGTACTTGGGAATCGTTATTTCAGAAACCCCAAGCTGAGAAACCCTAGTTGGAGTTATTTGAGGGGTCTCGTCAAGATCAGAAGGACTAGGGGTAACGGCCAACAGAAGCGGAAGTGCTTTAATTCCCTGATAGGTACTCAGATCTTCATAAAGCGGATTATTGTCTACAGAGAGATACGAGTGACAGTCCTCCGCAGTGTGAGCGAACATGTTTTCAGATAAGCAGTGATCGCTGGAACCATCAATTTGATCAAGTTGGGTATCTGGCATGTTAGGCTTCTCGAGAGTTACCAACCAAGATGGGTCAATGAAGAGGACATCTTGAGGTTTCCCAGACAGGAAATCATTCCTATGACTGTCTAAATATTATGAGTGAGAAAGATCAGATCTAAAAGATTCATCAATTCTGAACTGTGATTGTGAAACACCATCTGCATGCTTATGATTGTCACCAATACTAGTATAAGGAAATTTTGAATGTCTCGAAGAAATTACTTGTGTGGCAGACTCGTGAAATAAATCATGGAATAATGAACGAAAATATTGAGCCATAGAGGCGTTAACCATACAAGGCTTTTCAACACGCACATCTATGTCATTCAAAGAAAACAATGATCTCGAAGGCCTTGTAAGGGAATCAACTTCATCTGGGATAGGATTCGATTCATAATCAATATGCGAATCAGATTTAGGAATGTGTCCAGGGAGACATCTAGTGGGCTTGAGGTAGGTTTCGTGAACCTGGAGGGATGTTGGGCCCATCTGGTTTTCAAGCCTCGATTCGACAGGGTGCGTGAAAGATTCAAAGGTAGTATAATAGGCTTTATCCTCTTGCAAGTGTCTATCCTTGCCCAGAAATCTTGAGGTCACAGCTCCACTACCCGGAAACTCAGGAGGAGGAGCAGGAATATCACAAAGAGCAATACTCTCCTGGGAGGCCAGAATGTGGTCTGGGTTGGGGGAGGTGGACAAGGAAGAGTTAGGGACAAAATCTGAATATCCAGTAACTTGCGGGTC
Source organism: Pinus albicaulis (assembly GCA_034641835.2). NCBI lineage: Eukaryota > Viridiplantae > Streptophyta > Pinopsida > Pinales > Pinaceae > Pinus > Pinus albicaulis. The sequence continues at coordinate 324,985,270 of CM076584.1, read as the reverse complement.
GTCATAGAGAACACTAGGATTAGGCTGGGTTGCTAACTGAAATTGTTCAAGGGAAACGAGAATCACATACCTAAACTGTTCACTTAAACATTTCCAATCAACATCCCTTTCAGGGAACTCAAAAAAATAATGAACAAATCTGATAGAGAATTCATGTAGAGGTTCCTGGGGTTCCATTCTGATGTCATTTAACTTTATTAATACATTCTGAAAATCATACCTATGAAAAGCTTGTTGTAATTCACTGGCGAGTTGTTCAAACGAATGGATGGAAGCTTCCGGCAATGTCTGGCACCATTGCTTAGCATGACCTTAGAGAGTGAGGAAGAAAAGCAAACAAATCAAACCTTCATCGTCAATTTCGTAGCACTCACCAAAGTCACAGAAATCTAAAAGGTGTTGGGTTATGGATACTCCATTTTCACCATCGAATTTTAACTGGGACAAGTGATACATAAGTTCATCGGGGATGAGACATCGAGGCTCATAAAACTCCGAAAAACATCTCAGGAGAATGATTTGGGAATGAGCCATTACAGATATGAGATTAATTGCAGTCTCTAAGGGCTCAGCTTGTCATCTGGCCCTCCTTCTAGTGCCAATTCTGTTGACGGGAAAATCTGTCTGGCCAACAGTAGGGGATCTCCCCGGTAAAAGGTCCCAATTAGACCTTGAACCGTTTGGAATAGGGATCCCGTCCGGGGTGTGGGTCCAGCTATCGCTGATTTCTCCTTTATTTGGGTCTTTCTTAAACTCTATAAAATAGTGGATACACACCTAATCAAATGATAAAAGACATATGATTGATGCATTAAATGTACATATAACACTATGAGTAGCAAGAGGAAATAATAAAGCATGAAGACCGAAGGAAGTGTTGTTAACAACACTTCATTAGGGTCATGCTTGTAAAATGTTCTGACCACAAAAGAAACAATTCCTCATGGCAAGAACACCCTTCACTTCCTGAAAGTTTTAAATGATAACACAAATGCTAATAAGCAAAGCCATCAACATTTGTTAAGAAAGTGAAATGAACTCAACCACCATTAACATACTCAGCAAACTATTATGCAATTGTGATATGAATTGAAGATACAGTTACCTTAATTTAAGGATGTTTAGAAAATGAAAATATAATACTTAATAGTGCTCATACATATGACAACACCAGATCCACAAAGGGATTTTTCAAAATTCTTGTATTCATGCTCAAATGTATAATCCTCTGGTAATACAATGTACTCAGCTCAAGTCCCAAAACAAAATCCCCTTACAAGTTCTCGAAGGAGGTATTTATAGAGCAAAACCCGCCCTTTTGGGCTCCCTGACTTTTCGCCTTCCCGACTGTTGGGCTGCCTTGCGACCTAGTCTATTCTGGGACCTGTGACCTGACTGGAGTTTGTGACTTGCGACCCCGAGCATTCCGTGACCTGCGACCTGGTTGGTTTTGCGACTTGCGACCCCCAACAATTTGCGACCTACGACCTAAGTGATTTTGCGACCTCGCGACCTAGTCATTGGGTCGCTGGGTTGCGTCGTCGAGATTTTAATAGGGAGTGCGACTATGCGACCTGGCCACTTGAGAGAATCTACAACCTGCGACTTGAGGAAATTTGCGACCTGCGACCCGACTAGACCTTGCGACTTGTGACCCCCAACAATTTGTGACCTGCGACCTGCCATGATTTTGCGACCTGAGGGAAACTATGACCTGCGACTTGAGGAAATTTGTGACTTGCGACCTTAACTGAATTTGTGACTTGCAACCTTCAAAAATCGGTGACCTGTGACCTGCCATGATTTTGCAATCTAAGGAAATCTGCGACCTACGACTTGAGGAAATTTGGGACCTGCGACGTTATGCAAATTTGCGACTTGCGACCTTCAACAATCTGCGACCTGCGACCTGCCATGATTTTGCGACCTGAGGGAATCTGCGACCCGTGACTTGAGGAAATTTGCGACCTGCGACCTTCAACAATCTGTGACCTGTGACATGCCATGATTTTGCGACCTGAGGGAATCTGCAACCTGCGACTTGAGGAAATTTGCGACCTTCGACCTTAAGCGAATTTGCGACTTGCGACCTTCAACAATCTGCGACCTGCAACCTACCATGATTTTTCTACCTAAAGGAATCTGCAACCTGCGACTTGAGGAAATTTGTGACCTACGACCTTAAGCGAATTTGTGACTTGCAACCTTTAGCAGATCTGCGACTTCCGATCTCAAGCAGATCTGCGACTTGCGGCCTTGTTTTGGCGATATTTGGATTTCATAGAAATATTCCTTATCCCACCTCCTTTTCTTTGAAAAGGGTCATCTTGCTTTCTGGGAAAAAACTTTAGCTCATTGCGCAGACCGACAAATTCCACTATGACCGAAAGCTCCCTTGACTGGCACAGTCTTGTTCCGTGTGTACATGTGATACATGTCTTCCACTTCTCCTGTTTCAGCTCGCACTACTCTTATCCTTTTCATCAGTGTGGTGATGACATTGTTTGGTGTATCATCCATGGGATTGACCTGCATGGAACATTAACATTAGATTATGAGCTTGGTGAAGCACCCAAACTGAGTGCCTAAGCAATCCATGGTGCAAGAGCTTTTAATGTAAATACAAAAAAAGGTTTCCATTTGAATGTATGCATGGTGATCCCTTCACACATGGCATGGCTGCGGTAATATTATCTCGTCATGATGGTGAGAAGGCTCACGAGGGGCTTGGGACAGGTTACGAGGATGTCATTTTATAAAGGCCAACCTTAACGGCTAAGCAAGGAGGGGGACCCGAAATTTTGAATATACCCAAAATTTTGGGTGGTGTTGTAGCGGCTACAACACCTTCCAAACATTTATTTACTATTTCAGTTTGAACATAAGATTGAGGATGATAAGATGAGCTATGAGCTAATTGAGTACCCAAACAAGAAAATAATTCCATCCAAAAAATTTTAGTAAAAATGGGATCTTTGTCGCTCACAATAACCCTTGGGTTTCCATGTAGCTTTTGAATTGTGTCCATAAATGTACTAGCAACTGTACTTGCTTTAAATGGATGAGATAATGCACAAAAGTGTGCATACTTGGTAAGTCTATCAACTACCACCATGATGACACTCTTTCCTTCAGACTTAGGTAAACCTGTGATAAAATCCATTGAAATCTCCTCCCAACGTTGACTTGGAATGGATAAAGGTTGTAGAAGTCCCGGGGTCTTAATTATCTCAACTTTATTCTGCTGGCAAACCAAACATTCCGCCACAAACTTTTGAATATCAGATTTAAGGCCATCCCAAAAAAATTCTTTCTTCACCCTGTGGTAAGTTTTTAAAATCCTGAGTGTCCTCCTAAAGGAGAAGTGTGCAATTCCAGAAGAATCTTTTGTTTTAGTTGGGAATTCTTACAAAGATATAAGCGATCTTTGTACCATAAGGAATCATTTTTCCAACTAAATGTATGAGATGTACTAGGATCTTGCTGCAACTTTTGAATGAGTGTCCATACATCTTTTTCCTTCTTCCATTCATCTCTTGCTTCGGTTATCCAATCTGGTTGGATAATAGAAATGGCACAAAGCAATGCTTCCACCTATTCATTCTTTCTTGAGAGTGCATCTGCAACAACATTTAGCTTCCCTTTTTTGTAGATTATTTCAAAGTCATAACCCAACATCTTTGTGACCCATTTTTGTTGCTCTTCTGAAGATAGTCTTTGTTCCAAAAAGTGTTTAAGACTATCATGATCATTTTTACCTTGAAGTGTCTTCCCATTAGGTAAGTTCGCCATTTCTTTAGTGCATGCAGTATTGCTAACATTTCCTTCTCATAAATAGGTTTCTGTAAATACTTTCCTTTGATTGGACAAATTTCAAAAGCAATGGGTCTTCCTTCTTGCATTAAAACAGCACCAATTCCATTTCCTGAGGCATCACATTCCACAATAAAGGTTTTTGTGAAGTCTGGCGTAGCTAAGACTGGTGCTAGGCACATTGCCTCTTTAAGATGTTCAAAGGCCTTAGTTGCTTCAGGAGTCCATGAAAATGCATATTTATTCAATAATGTTGTTAGAGGTGCTGCTATTCTCCCATAATTCTTAACAAACTTGCGATAATACCCTGTTAACCCGAGAAATCCTCGCAACTGCTTTATGGTTGTGGGGACTTTCCATTCCTTAATGGCTTTAATTTTGTTAGGGTCTACCTTAACACCTTCGTGAGATACAATATGACCCAGATATTCCACCTCTTGTACTCCAAAGAAACATTTGGATTTTTTTGCATATAATTGTTTCTCCTGCAATAGTTTGAGCACCCTCTCAACATGTTCAACATGATCCTTCCAAGACCTGCTGTAGATTAGTATATCATCAAAAAATACTAGCACAAATTTTCTAAGGAAGGGTTTGAAAATGGAATTCATCAACCCTTGAAATGTAAAAGGTGCATTGGTGAGGCCAAAAGGCATGACCAAAAATTCATAATGACCCTCATGAGTTCGAAATGATGTTTTTGGAATATCTTCAGTCTTCATTCTAATTTGATGATATCCTGAACGAAGATCCAACTTGGTAAAATAAATTGCTCCATGTCATTCATCCAATAATTCATCAATCACAGGAATGGGAAATTTGTCTTTAATGGTGAGCTTATTGAGCTCCCTATAATCCGGACACATTCGCCATGATTCATCCTTCTTGTGTACCAATACTACAGGAGCAGAGAAATAACTTTGACTAGGTTGAATTATACCCGCCTCTAACATTTCTGCAATCATACGTTCAATTTCGCTCTTTTGGAAGTAAGGATATCTATAAGGCTTGATTTTTGGAGGAACACTTCCTGGAATCAAATGAATAGCATGATCATGATCACGAATAGGTGGGAGTCCTTTGGGAGTTTCAAACACCTTGGAATGATTGTCCAAGACTTGTTGGAGATCTGCCGAAATAGATGATTTTGATGTTGAAACGTCTAGTGAGCATAATTGTGCAATTACGCCTCGTTGTTCTTTCTTTAGAAGCTTTGTCATGACATTAGAGCTTATTATCCTTCCCGGCTTCCCTTCAATACCCCGTAATTCGACTTCCTTTCCTTCTGAAAAAAATTTCAAGAAAAGTTCTTGAAAATTAAAAGCTAACGTCCCCAAAGATTGTAACCATTGTACTCCTAGTACAACATCAGCACCTCCCATAGGAATGGAAAGCATTGGACTAGTCAATACATATTCCCCCATGGTTAGCTTGATATTATGGCATTTTCAAGAGCAATTTATAGTTCCTCCATTTGCAACCATCACTTGACATTCTGGTGCTGGGTATAGGAAACAATTTAATTCCTTGGCTACCTTATAATGAATAAAATTATGGGTGCTACCTGAATCAATCAACACTATTACCCTTTTCTACTTGATATGTCCTTCTATCTTGAGAGTTTGAGGAGTGGTAATTCCTGCCAGTGCATTACACGATATGGTCGGATTCATTTCTTCCTCTTCTAGGGCTGGTTCCTGGTGTATATCCTCTTCTTGTTTATTTTCTTCTTCCTCTTCACAATCTATGTAAAATAATTTCTTCTCAGCACACTTATGACCTTTAGTGTATTTGCTATCACAACTGTAGCAAAGCCCTTTTTCTCTTTTTTCTTCCAATTGTTGTGGTGTCAACCTTGTAGGTTGTGGAAATCTAAGCGTAGCAACACTTCCTTCTTTATAGAAGTGAGTGGTAGGCTTCCTTGTCGCCATAATTTTACATTCAATTTTTCTTGCCAACTTGAATGCCTTCTCCAATGAATCAGGTTCCAAAACACGAACTTCATGTTGGATGTTATCTTTTAAAGTACTTATGAAGAGATCAATCCTGTGTTCCTTTGGAATATCAGTTACCCTTATATTCAATTTTTGGAAGTCCTCAATGTGCTCCCCCACTAAGCCCTTTTGTTTGAGATCTATTAATTGGCTAAAGAAGGTGTTTATCTTTGTATCCTCATAATGTGCTATCATTTCATCCATAAAAATTGACCAAGTGACAATTTTTTTTACGAGAGCAAAGCCATTGATACCATACAAATGTATTTTGTTCTAAATGTAAAGTTGTAATGCGTACCTTTTGTGTGTTTTCCACATTATGGAGATCAAAATATTGCTCCATCTGTAGTATCCATGTTACATGATCCTTTCCATCAAACTTCCTCATATCCATTTTTGGAATATGGTGGTTATTCCCGCCAAAATTAGAGTTTATGAAATCAAAATTAACATTTATTTTGTTCTCATCATGAGTTTCCTCTACTATCTTTTCACCATTAGGAAACATTTCTTGTATCAACTTTGTCAAACCTTCCATGTCTGCTTTTAAATCATTCTTTATATTTTCCATTTTAGCTTCCATGTCATCCATCTTAGATTCCATGCCAGCTTCCATGCCATCTATCTTAGATTCCATGCCTTTCTTCAAATCATCCATATTATTCTTCAAACCATCCATATTCACTTCCATTCCTTTCTTCAAAACTTCCATTTCATTTTTTGTTGCTCTTTGCGAGAGCGAAATTTGGTGCACTTGCTCTTGTAATTTTGATACATCATGTTGAAATTCTTCATCTTCATGAGTCATAGTAGAGACTTCTAAAGGCTTAATGGGTGTAGAATTATTTTTACAGGGAATTTTTTTTTATAACCCAATACTGATATCTATTCTACAATACGCCCTTGTAATCAATTCAAATTGATTCTTCAAACAAGACTTATGCAATTCGGAAAAAAATACACACTTTTTTCTTGCTTTTGAGGAGCTCGATATTGAAATTGGATTATCTTTGTGATTGTGGCTCTTCAATATCTTAAATTGGGCACTGAGGTAGCCTTATTAATTATCTTTCAAATTCCATAGGTCTGACTTGATTTGGATTCTCCAAGGCAAAGTTATTTCCAATCTCCCACAATGACCTAATTATAGACTGGTTCAATAGAGTGAACTTGTACGAATTGCCACATGTTACTGTTTCATCTTTTAGCTCTGAAATTGATAGAAAAGAAACTAAAGTCCATGTACTTGCGACCACTTTTTACGACACTCCAATCCGATGTTCAGAGAGAGAGAGTTATGAATATTTTCCCACAATCACCTCTTTGAGATGAAATTCAGGAGCCTGAAAAAGCACTACCTTCCTCAGATCATATCTCCGAAAATGTTGCGAACCATGCTCTAAATTTTTTTGACGCATTTCCTCAGGATTTCAGCTTCACACCCTAAAAATTTCAGATTCTAAACCTTCGTAGAAAAAAAATTATAGCGAAATTCCATGATGACCTGTTTAGATTAAATTCAGGAGTCTGAAAAAAGACCTAACTTCCACATATCATATCTCTGCAAATATTGTGAACCAAGATCTGAAATTTTTTGATGATGTTACTCAGGATGTTGGCTTCGCACCCTAAAAATTTCAGCTTCTGAATCTTCGTAGAAAAAATTTACAGAGAAAATTCCATGATGACCTTTTTGGAGCAGCGAAACCTTAGAATCCAAAGCTCTGATACCAAATGTTGTGTAACCAGCTCCAAAAATAGAAGAAAAGAGATATCAATGCCTTAAAAATAAGCCACTTCAAGGGGGAAACCTCCAATAAATTACATTAATGAACAATTCTTGGATGATTCAAATTAGAAAACCTCCTTTCTATATATAGGAGTTCATGGGGCCATAATGTAATCCTAGTGGGGCCACAATGTAATCCTAGCCGACCTAACAATAATAATTTAAGGTCACAATCATAACAATATGGGGGTTACAGGGGTACAATAATAACAATAATGGGTTTACACTAACAAAAATAAGGGACTATACTAGTAATATAGGGATCTAACATTATCTCATGATGTAAATGATCTCTAAAATATCAAGAAGTCGAAATAGAAAGGGTTGGACATTTGTTAGAAAAATACTATGTTTTATTGTAAGTGACTGTGTTCGGCTTAATAAATAATTTCTACTTATATAACTCAAGATTCATGATGAGTTATTTTATGTTCTTGTTTTGATGGCATATTTTCAATATCCTATTGCAATGGTGTTTTCTTATGATACTCAAAATTCATCAATGATGCTTTGATTTCCTTCCTAGACAAACTGACTGTCTGTTTCACTGTTCTACATGTATATTCCTTGACTTGAACTCTGAATGCCTTGAATTCCATGCTAGGTAGATTGTTTTGGTTTTTCTAAAGCTATTATGACTCCATAAGCCCAATGTACACTTGCTAATGTGATTGACAACCAGTTTATATCATTTATCTGATTTTATCCCATATAGAGTTAGCCATCTACATATTTATCAAAAATCATAAACCCTTTGAGAGAGCCCTCTCAGGTTGAGGAGGCTAAGCCTCAACCAAAAGATTGGTTTAAAATAGTTACATGAGATTAACTTGATTGGTAGCCTATCAGGTCTGATTTTGTGATAACAAGACTAACCTTGCTATCCATCCCAAGGTAGATGTATATTTTGTGACCGAGCTACTACCTCATGGTGAGGCGCTGCGGTATCCACTTCCTTTCGGGAGGGTGGATTTGGAGAGGTTTTGGATATGCCATTGTGGCGGGGCGCCCCTTATAGAGGGGTGCATAGCCATTGCCTCAGTGGCAGAATTGGCCTAGTAGTGCGCTCTGTCGGCTATTGTGCAACTTGCAGGGTCGTCGACTCCACATTGGGCATCGAGCTCGTAGGTTGGAGTCTTGCATCGAGTGAGGGTTGGGCACTTTTTCAAATTTTCCCACTTTTTCTATGACAGGATGGTGATGCATCTTAACAAGGTCCAGAGTGGATCAAAGCTATTTTCGTACATCAGTATTCTATGCAGCATCATGTACGAGAGGGTGGTGTTGTTGATACCGGTGGTGGCGATGACTCCTGGGGGGCTACAGGAGCCTTGCATGAGGAGGTGGGCTACTATGATGCCGTAGGGAGGTGGGGGTATGGTGGGGCGTTAATGGAACGCCACGACCGAGGCCTAGTTTGAGGTCAACCCCTAGATGTTTCTGCCATTCCCATATGCAGGGATGGACTTTTGGGGGGATCCAAAGATGGGTCTCCCTCCTGGTTATGCTTGGGGCCCAGTAGGTATGTTTTTATGTTTTCTGCATTTATTTGAGTATATATGATTTTATGTGTTTTGATGGTGACATTGACATATTTTTGGTTACTCATGCAAATGTTGGTGAGGTTGGCTGCCCCGTGGCTCGATTGGTTAGCCACGGTCCTCTTAGGAGACCCCAGGGAGGTCATGGGGGGCAGGTAGGAGATCCTTCACAGCCTTAGAGTGGTGGACCTGGTGGTGGTGTTGTCCCTTTACAGGAGGGCAGAAGCTTGGCTTCTACTGAGGCTACGACCGAGCGAGCTCATGCTGATGCGGAGGCAACATGTGCTAATGCGGTGGAGGCTCACATTGCTAAGATGACTACTCGGGTGTCAGTTCTGGAGGATGCCCTAGGTCAAGTGGACCGCTTGAACAAGGGGATGCATTATCAAGGCTTTCTGAATGATATCGAGGAGGTATGTTTGGAGATGTTGATGGCCTAGGAGAGGGACTATCGACCTGTTTTATTTTGGGTGGCAGTCTCAGTTTTGACGATGGCTCTAGTAGTGGTACTGGGAGCAGCTGTGGGTCCAAGTGCCCCACATGGGGGAGCACTACCCTAGATTTTTTCTTGTACATGGGGAAAACACCCATTATGAGGATGCTTCCCCTATTTTTGATGAATTTTTGTGTAACTTTGAGCTGACCGATGGGTCAGAGATACTATTTTTTGTACTCAGACACATACATGATGATATATATATCAGAGATATTTTTTGCGGCTCTACCTGTTGTGCCCGCTGTTTCCGCTTATGGATAATGTTATTCTGACGGATGTCTATTTTTTTTTGTTTTTTTATGTATGATGGTTTATTCAGGATGCATTCTAGTTTAGAATATTTTTAGCTATGTGATCGACTGTTTGGCTTTGACTCATTGGTACATGCATGAATGTAATGTAGTCAAATTTTCTTTTTAATCTTTTTTCACGCAAATATTTTCTAAATAGGTGTGCATATCTTATCTCAAATGTTTGGTTTAACTGCGACACTACTAACTGGGAATTGAGGTAGACATGCATATGGCATATGTCCTGATGGAGGGCATCTCATATAAGTCTGATGACGACGTCATAATTTGCTTGATTGTTTGTTACTGAATCGATGCACACACCTTTCATGCAGAGTGGTGATCAGTCAGGGTGATAGATAACCTAGGTTGCTGCTGCTAAACTTTGAGACCATCTTGATGATCCATCAAAAAATCCAAAGTAAGGCTTTGGGTTGGTAATCCATTGCGGAACTCGAGTGCATTTTTTAAGAAGTCTTTTGGTCAAAAATTTGAAGTGATTAGGTTTGTGTACATTGAATCTAGGGTAGGGACTTCTTGGCCCTTATGGGTAGAACTTCTTGAGGTAAAGGCTGTTGACGAGGTTTCTAAGGCATGTCCCGTCTGGTTCCATCAAGATGTATGCCCCCTGGCGGAGGCAATTTTTTACGATGTAGGTTCCTTTCCACAATGTTTTGAATGCTCCTGGCCCTAGGGCTTCATTTACAACATCATAGAGGAGGACTAGCTCTCCCTTGGTGAACGAGTGAGGGGTAATGTGGTGGTGAAAATATGCTTTTACCCTTTTTTTATGGGCCTCGTTGTGCTGCAGTGGCTACCATCGACTTTTGTCGATGAGCTCTACTTTTAATAGGCATTGTTATAGAGGATGGGTATCATCGAGGAGTTTGATGGCGACATGCAAATTTGAGATCTCGCATTCTATGGGAATCACAGCTTCGACTCCATATACCAAGTGGAAGAGAGTGAAGCTAGTGGACGTTTTGATAGCCATGCGGTATGCCCATAGGGTGGAGAAGAGCATATGGTGCCAGTTGGTTTTATGGTTATTCACCATGTGTTGTAACATATTTTTGAGTACTTTGTTTATATCTTCTACTTACCCGTTGGACTGGGGGTAGTGTTGGGGTTCCCATGTTTTGGCCAGGTTGACAAGACCAAACAATGAGGCAACATAGAACCACTTTCAGACCTTAGGATCTAGCCCTCCTAGGTCCAGACAGGGATCTCTCTATGATTGTCAAAGTGTATGTCTTTGAAGCTATAATGTTGTGATTTTAGGCTAGTTATAGGCTCAGGGTTGTTTTTTTGATTGTTTGTGTTTGGTTGTTGGGAATCAGGAAAGAAGGATCCAATATAAGACAAGGATGAGCAAGAAGGAAAACTAGACAGAGGTAGATATTTCAGAGAACATCAAAGCCATTGGGCAATGGATTCATGAAAGGATTTATTTGTAATCAATGTGCAAGTTGTCATTTGGGCTAGTCATCTAGAGCATTTGGGTCTCAAAGGATGATTTGTGGAATGGGACATTAAGGATTGAAAATGAATGAAGGAGAACCAACCAGCTCTATCTATAGATTAGGCCAGAGGTCATTTAACTCCAGGCCTGCTTGGACAAAATCAGAGGTAGGACAAGGGGTCCTAGAAAGGCTTAATTGAGACGAAAAGATCCTAGTGAGGCTGATACAGGGTTCTAGACCTCCCAGTGTTCTCAACACATCCAACTAAATCCTCACCAGAACATCTAAACATCAATTTCATTAATTCATACATCAGAGAGTAGGCAATAACATCCACTACATTGGTTAAATCAATTGAAATCAATATTCAGATACACATATAAGCAGAAAACATGAAAGGCTGGGAGAGCAGCAACATAAGGTACCTATCAAGGGTAAATCTTATGCCAAACTTCGGATGCGAGCTAGTAGAAATGAAATGAAATGGAATTAAACACGAAGGTAAGAAAACATCACCAGCTGCTTTAGATCAAGATCCAAAGAGATATGCTTGTTATATTAAAAACAACACCAATCAGGTACATAATAGCCCATAGCTTGAACATTCAATCTGAATACATCTAATTTCAGCCTATCTTACAATATTACATAGAGAATTTGTCTTAAGAGGAAATGCTTGCGTTTCACTGATATCTCATCAACAACAACAACAACTTTCTTTCTGTGCTTTATAGCAGAGGATGAACAGAAGGTCGGCTGAGGAGGTGGGTGAACAATAAATGTAACATTAAACACACAGAATGAATGCAGGGCTAAGACCCATTCTGTTTAATTGCTGTGTATTTAATCTCTGTCACCTTCCTTGTGAGAGAGTGATCTTCTCCAAATATGAGTTTGACATGTTTTGGCTGTGGTACTTCTGGCGCTTTTGAACAAAAATAAAATTAAATCTTAAGAGGTCTTTCTTATAAATGCTTCGGCGGTTTTGAACAGCTGCTAGGGTGGAAATTCTTTCAGGGACATTGTGCATAATAAAAGTTGTATGGACGCCCTGTACTTGATGAAGAAAAACATTCTGGTGATGAATAAACCCTGACGTTACCTTTTTCTTGTGCTCAGGACCTTTTGATCGATTCTCGGGGTTTTCAATTGGTGCTTTGCCTTCTAAATCACTAATTTAAGGCTCTAGATCTTCATTAGGGTGCCTTAATCTCCTTTGCTCGTATTGCAACACTCTGCCACTCCATCTGTGCTTCTGACAGGTTAGCTCGGGTTTTAATGGCGCTGGGAGATTTTCTACCGAGTCTAAACCCTGTTCTCTTAAATGACCATCTTATCTTCACCTTCCCGGGTCGTTTTTATAAATTACGCCTCTGCAAATGATCTTTTTGAATCTCAATTTCCTTGTAACAGAGACGCGTACCATGGCGGCCATTAGTTCTTAATAACCCTGCAAAAAACACAAATAAGTTAAGGAAACCATGAATGGGGTGGCGGATGATGGGGAGGCAGAGAAAAGGTCTTGCAGATGGTGACATGGCAGAGAGAAAAACAGAGGAACAACGGAGATCCGCTCTGGTGGAGATGACAGTCTGCAGAACAAATGAATGAAAAACCTTAAAAAACATAAAACCGAAACAATATATGTGATAGAGTGGTCTGGTGTACGATGGATCCACGTGGAGATGACGTGGTGAGCGGACCGGGGGGGTGGTCAACGGAAGGCGAACAAATCTGAACCGTTGATCGTGACGGAGATCAACGACGGAGGACGAGACATGACATGGGTTAAGCGGCATGAAAATCTGGCGAACAACGGCCGTCGGATGAGGAGCGCAAGATCTGACGGCTTGCATTCATTTCGCCGCGTGAATTTGGTCGAAAGATAATGCGCGGGAAGAAAGTGGTTTTGCCATCGTATAGAAGACACATGGCACACGGTGAATGGAATCGCTGGGTGCTCGGGGAAAACCGCCCAGTGCGCGAGGGTGGTGCGGAATAAACCAGCGGTTTCGTGTTATTGCGTGGCGGGGCCCACGGAAGCGGGTACGATCTGAACCGTTGATCCGACGAGGAAATGGACGGCGATGGCCCGAGGCGGAAATGAACAGGGGAAACACGGGGATCTGTGGGAGCGGTGATGATCGTCCGATCAGTCATGATCGATGGATGGAAATTTGCCCGAAAAACAAATACGATGAGCGCCTCCGGGGTTAGTGCTTTGGTCACAACACTGGGTTGCATGGAAGGACAGGATGCGGGGGGCTTAGTGGGAAATGGGCTAGGACCCAAATTCATAAAATACACCATTTTGACTTATTTTTAATGCACTTTTAGGCCCGAGGAGGGCAACGATAGGGATGTAGAGGGAAATTTGGGGAAACAAAGGGTGTGGGGAGTTTTCAAAGGGGATTTAAGGGGTTGATGGGGAGAATAGGAAGGGGAAAAGAGGGACTTTGTCAAAGGGGAAAGGAGAAAAAAAGGGTGCTTTGCATGAGTATGAGGGGAAATGCAGGCTTTTGGGAAAGGAGCTAGCAGAGGGGGCTTGTATTAGGCAAAGCGCTAAAAGCCTTCAAGGATAATGAGTTTTCAAGGGAAAGGAATTCCTTGAAGGCTCCACAAAAATCCAGCCCCCAGCTTTCTTGTCAAGAATTTGATAGGGGGGCTAACAGTGGCTCCACATGGGGATGGCTTCTTCTTGAAGGAGTCAAGAAACCAGAGATGATCTTTGGAGTAGGCCAGATGCTTGCTGCTTGGCACATCCCTTGTTTCTTCAATTTTTAGCTGCCACAATATGATAGAAACATCAGCAGAAATATTTCCCAACAAATCTACCTACCTAAACTATCGTCCTAAAAATTTTCCCTTTGGGTGCATTTGAGCTAGCAGACCCTTTACATTTTATTCTCAAAACAAGAAACAACCTATTCTAAATCTACCCTTATTGCTCCATGAGACCAGATTAAACAGTTGGCCTCATATTCTTCTCTACCTAATCTAACATCTATTGGGATTAAACTGTCCAACAGATTTCTTCTTCTACATTCTAAGACGGGAAATTTAAAACAGCCAAGCCAGGATTAAACTGTCTGACTTGCTGGAATGAAGACTGGAAAACAAAACTGTGAAGGCATGAAATCTGCAGTTTTGAAACATCCTTCTTCTCTGTGACTCAGGTTTTGAGCATATTAGAGTCACTTCTTCTCCTCATTTCAGCTCTGGTTTTAAACATGTTAGAGCTGATTTTTTCTTTTACTGCCGGTCCAGGTTTTGAGCGTATTAGGACCATCTATTCTGCTTCCTTTGGCTCATATTTTGATCATGTTTGAGCCACCTTTTATTTTGAAGGTTCAAGTTTTGAGCATGTCTGAACCTCTCTTTTTCTATTTTTTGGAGACATTTTCTCTATTTTCTTGAAAGTAAAACTGCAATGGTATGTATAATGGAAATGGAACTGGAAATGAAAATTAGCAGAAGTAGTGTTTGAGCATCCTGCCATTGACAGGACCCCCAAACAACTCTGTATTATCAGGTTCTTGTAAGAAAAATGCAGTAGGACCCACAGTGGCTTGAATAACATATGGACCTTGCCACAAGCTGTCAAACTTGCCATTTTTACCTTTGTCCTCTCTCCTTGAATCCCATTTCAGAACCTTGTCCCAAATTTTGAAATCTGAAGCTTTGGTTCTTTTGTCAAACTACCTTTTCATGTTCTCCTGTACTCTGACAGCTCTGCCATAAACCTACTCCCTTGTTTGCTGAAGATGGATTGTCTGATTTATCCTTATTATCATGCTGTCTTCCTCTGATTGGATCTCCTGGACAAGTTTGATTACTGGAACTCCAAGGCTTGTAGGAAAAACTGCTTCTGTTCCATAAACCAGCTAGAATGGTGACATACCAATAGATTTCTTTGTTTTGAGCGTGTCAGCCCACAAGGCATGTATCAAATTTTTATGCCATGAATTTTTGTTCTCTTCTAGCAGCTTCTTGATGATCGTGACCAGAATTTTGTTAGATGATTCAGCCAATCCATTACCCTAGGGGTAGTAGGTAGTTGAATGACCAAGTGCTATTCCGTACCTGTGACAGAAATAAACCATTATCTTGGATCCGAAAGCAGCAGCATTGTCAGTGATTATTTTCCTTGGATAGCCAAACCGAGATAAGATGAAATCTTCTAGGAACCTAATGATGACAAAATCAGTGGCATTCCTAGTGGGTATGGCTTCTATCCATTTGGTGAAGTAATCTGTAGCAGTTAGGATCCATTTGTGTTGTCCTGAAGAAGAAGGGTGAATTTCCCCAATAAAATCCAGGCCCCATTGCATGAAGGGACCTTCTATGATGATAGGTTGTAACGGAAGGGGGAGAAGCTTTCTTCTGCCTTCAAAGATCTGACATTGGTGGCAGGTAAGAATAATTTTATGGACATCATTAAAGAGTGTAGGCCAATAGTAACTGGCCCTGAGTATTTTATTTGCAGTAGCTTTCCAGCTCAGGTGGCCTCCACACTCCCCAGCATGGAATTCTTGTTGGATTTTTTCAGCTTCAGTTTCAGACAAACATTTCAGCAATAGGCCTTTTGGATTTTTCCAGTATAGATTCTCATTCAACATGCAGTAGTTTCTAGCTTTGAGTTTTATGAATCTGGCCTTGGTTTTGGATATTTCTGGAGGGGCATTGAGATTAGTGAGCACATAAAGGATATCGGTGTACCAAGGAGAGTTCTGAAACTGCTCCTCAACGGTTGGATGGGGCAATCCTTCCTGCTCATCTAAGGCGTTTATCATGTTAATGTCAACGGCCTGCAAGTTTGATTCAGCCATTAACTGGGCCAATCCTTGACCTTTGATCAGCTTGGTGGTTTTTATTTCAAGGTCGTATTCTAAGATTGTAGCAATGCACTTGCCCCTTTTCCCATCAAGGTCCTGGGACAAGATCTCTTTAACCACTGTATTTGGACATAGGCTATGGTGTGAGAATGAAGAATGTACACCCTAAAGTCTTTCAAGGCTTTTACCAGGGCATAGGCCTACTTTTCCATAATGTTGTACTTTAAGGGTGCATCTCTCAAGGCTTTGCTGAAGAAGGAAATTGGCTGTTCATTACCTTCTGAATTTTTTTGCAGCAAGATTGCAGCTATTGTGTGTTCAGAGGCAAAGGAAAATATCAGAAAATATTTTGATAAGTCTGGGCTGATAAGTACAGGGGCCTGTGTCAGTGCAAGTTTTACTGACTCAAAATATTTCTTGGCTTCAACCGTCCACTTAATTCCTGTATCTTTCTTTAGCATGTTGGTCATTTTCCTAAGGTGCTCAGCAAGATTAGGAATGAATCTCCTCAGGAAATTGATGTTCCCTATGAAGGACTGTAACTCCTTGATGTTTCTCGGATGTGTAATTTGAAGTATTCCCTCAACCCTCTGAGGATCTATCCTAATCCCTTTCTTAGATATAATGTGGCCAAGAAGTTTACCTTCTTGCAGCCCAAAAACAGTTTTCTTAGGATTTAGGGACAGACTGTACCTTCTACACTTTTCAAAGACTTTCCTTAGATGTTTCAAGTGTTCTTCTTCAGTTTTAGAGAAGACAGTCAAGTCATCCAAATAGATAACTATGAAGTGTCCTATCTCTTCTGAGAAAGCTATATCCATCACTCTCTGGAAGGTAGCTCTAGCGTTCATCAGCCCAAAAGGCATCTTCACATACATGAAGGTGCCCCATGGAGTGGTAAAAGATGTTTTGAGTTGATCTTCTGGGAGTACCAGAACTTGATTATATCCCGAAAAACCATCAAGCAGGGAGATTCTCTTAGAACTCACTACCTTCTGGAGGATATGTTCCATTCTAGGCAAGGGGTAGTTGTCTTTCACGGAGGCTCTGTTGAGGTTTCTGAAGTCTATGCATAGCTTGATATCTCCTGTTTTCTTTCTCACAGCCACTAAGTTTGACACCCAATCAGAAAACCTTACAGGGACTATAATTCCTGCATCATACATCTTTTTAATTTCTTTCTCTACTGCAGGCAACTGTTTTGGATTGATCCTACGGAGTTTTTGTCTGAAAGGCTTCTAATTTTCCTTCAGGGGTATCTTGTATTGTATGATGTTGGTGTCATAGGCCTTTAAGTCCTCATAAATCCATGCAAACACATCAATGAATTCCTTAAACAGGTCAATGTATTTGTTCTTCATGTCTACAGGTATAGACTTAGCCAGTTTGATCATTTTGGGCTTATCTTCGGTGCCAATGTTGCATTCTTCTACATCTGATTCTGCATGTTCTATAGTGGGCATTTTTGTTGCATCGTCAAAGTCAAACAGGTCCTCAAGGGGTGCCAGGCCCCTGGGTATGTTCTTATCTTTGGCCTGCAACACCTCCATTTCCTCATTTTCTGCATATTCACATTTTTTGATTGTATTTCCAGTTTCTTCAAAAAAGGTGTTTATTTCTATGTTACAGGGTGTTTCTTGTTCATCTGGGGGATTCTCTCTGGGACAGCTGTCATCATATTTTGAGTCCGAATCGGAAAATTCAAACTCATTCCTGCCCACTAGGAAATCTTTGATGTGTTTATCACCTTCAAAGGCCTGCCAGTATTTTTCGTTGTCTGGCACTGCCGGTCTGAACATGGTTTGAATGATGATTTGTTGGTCAGGGGGAATTTTAGGATATGAACTAGCTAGGCGAGCTAATCCATTAGCGATAAAGTTTTGACTACTGGGCACAAATACTAACTCATATTCAACAAATGTTTCCAATAATTCTACTGCATCATTTCTGTATGCTCTAAGTCGGGGATGTTTCGTTGTATATTCACCATTCACTTGTTTGATAACTAACTCTGAGTCACCTCTCACAGCTATCCTAAGGGCTCCTAGTTTTTTCAATAGATTCAGATCCAGGATGAGAGCCTCATACTCTGCAATATTATTTGTGCATTTGAAATGAAGATTTACAGCATGGCTCTCTGCATGATCATTTTTTGTGTTACATAGCCACACCCCTGCTCCAGCATTTTTCCTAGTACAGGACCCATCAAAGTTCATTTCCCACAGGGGTTCACCACTATGTTGCGTTAGGGAGCCTGCACTAGGTTGTGGGTTACCTTGTTCTTCATTACATGTGTGGAGTTCAGAGAGCTAGCTCTCCTGCTGTTTACGTTCTGTTTCTATTTCTGGTTCGCTCAGAGTTTTGTTTTCAGTATCTTGCCCATGGTTTTCTTCATCGTATTCTTCCAGGGTAGCCATTATGCTAAAATCCATGGGCCCTGTGTCCTTGCTTGTATTTCTACATTCATATTCTAGCTCTCCCAAGGATTGGTCGTTATAAAGAATGAAAGAATCCAGGTCTGTGTGTACAGAGTATAATGGTGAATTTTTAGGTTTCTCGGGGCTACTGACTAGGAATTTCATTTGGGACTCTTTATACGGTCTCCTAAGTTCGCCAAATATAGGGATAGTGGCATATGAGCCATCCATCTGCATTGTTCCTTGCAGTTTGGCTCCCCATGATCTTGACAATAGCATGTCGTACTTGGGTGGCACATCGGCTACCACCACATCCATGACCATACATTTAGTTGGGATATGGGTCAAGCTCACACATAAGTCTTTGATTAGGCCTAGGCATTTTACTCTGCTAGAGTCAAATGAATATAGATCTTTGTAAGGTCGTGTTATCTCTAGGCCTAGCTTTTCCATCACTACCTTAGGCATTAAATTGTGTGATGCTCCAGAATCATGCATGGCATTGTGGAGTATTTTGTCATGAATGTTGAGACTGATATAAAAAGGTGGAACTACCCCTTCCTGAAATTTTCCCTCAATTTTTGGACCAAACAGGAGGGCAAGTTGATCATCATTCAAATTTACAGTGTCATTGTTTTCCCCTAAATTCAATGCTTTCGAAATTTGGCCTTTATATACATTCTGAGTGGTCAGTTCAGATAATGGTACAGAAATTTTGATTTTGGCAATCTCACTCTCCAAATTGAAAGTGGACTGGGTCTTTGGAGTTCTTAACTCTGTTTTATTTTCTACTGCCTTAGTAGCTGAATCAGTCACTATGTACAGGGTTGGGAACAATTGTATCAGGAGTACTAACTGAAGTGCTAGTACTTCTGGTTGGTTGAATTTGTTTTTCAGTGTCTTGGTTGTCCTTTTCCTTGTGTCTACCAGAACTTTTAGCTGTTGATCTGTTATTTGCAGCAGATGCTTTAGAAGATCTGTCAGGCCTTTTCTTGATGGTTACCTCAGGAGTCTTTTTTTGGGGATTTTCTTGGTTCTTCTTGCTCCTAAGTTCGTATTCCTCCCTGACCTGCATCATGGCATTTTCAAATCCTAATCTGTAATCTTCAGTTTCTAACCATTCCTCCTCCCAATATGAAGGTGAGGGTTGGTCTTCCCCTGAATCACAGTTAAGGATTGATTCTTCTGCTTCAAACATATTTATTGTATTCCCTTCAGACTCTTCTATGATCCCCTCATCTTCATCTAAATTTTTTTCTTGAAATGGGGGAACAACCTGTTGATCTGACTCTCTTTGTCTGTTGGGAGCAGCTTTGTTTCTTCTAACGTTTTGGTTCTGGTTTCTATTTAGGTTTTTGTTTTGGAAAACCATCCTTTTTATCATTTTTTGTAGCTCTTCCACGTTTTTAGATAGTCTATCATATTTGGGATCAGATGTGGAAGCTACATTGTCATCCCTATAGGTTACCCTTTTCTCAGCTTTCAATCTTGCCCTTTTTTCCATCAAGTTTGCTTCTATGGTTATGGCTCCTTTCTGCATGTCTTCCAATGTGTTATACTCTTTATCTCTAAGCTCATAGGCCATGTCAGCATCAAATCCATCAGGATATTTAGCCAGGGCCATCCCTTGAGGAGGTTTCATGTGTGGAGGGAGAGCATTGTATATGTTGTTGAATCTAGTAGTGTACTCATGGACACTCTCTCCTATGTTCCTCTTAAGGGACATGTATTCTGCTAGGAGCTGGCAAGGGTTTGCTCTAACCTCCCATTTGTCTATGAAATTCTGATATAAAGCTGGGAGGTCATTAATGCTGCCCGAAGGTAGGCCTTTAAACCATTTCTTTACATCACCCCCTAAGCTTTGGGCAAAGATTCTCATTTTGATTGTTTCATCATCAATTTCCATATAGTCAAAAGGATCCTCCATCTTATCTACATGTTGCTGAGATGTGATTGATTCCTTAGCAGTGAAGTGTGGGATTTTTTACTGATAATCATTGGGTAAGGGTAGCATGGGTTGAGGCAAAACCAGGGGTGCATACCAAGCTGCCATGATAGTGTTCTGATGAGGTAAAGGGTTGGCTTGAGCAGCTGGTATTTGGATGATAGGGATATTAGGACCAGCAGAAGTCTATTGAGCAGATATAGGGTGGGAGAGCCCCAAGTTTTGAATGAAGTGAATATCAGGTGGTGTAGATGGAGGGGTTCCTCTGTCCCTAGTGTTTTGACCGCTGTGAGATGGTGTACTGTGTGGCTCAAGGTCTTGCTAGTCTAGGTGATTAAATGACCTAGTTCTTGATAATCTATTAGGTAGTCTAGGTCAGGGAGAAAAAGTGATAGAGCTATTAGGTCTTCTGGTGCAGAGTTAGCTCTATGAATGTGACTAGAAATAGTTGATCTTTTAGGTGCAGGAGCTCCCTTGAGGATACTCTCTGGATTATCAACTATTTCAGGTGGATCAGGGTTGGGATAAGCTCTTGTGTGGATGGTTCTGAAAGCCATAATGTTGTTTCTTAGCCAAGCAGCTTAACCCTACTTGTTACTTCTACTGTGGTTGATGTTGTCTCAGAGGCTGGTCTCCCAGTGGAGTCTATTGGGAAACCAAGATAATCAGCAGGCCTACTGATCACCAATGGAGTCTCTTCGTTTAGGAAAAATGGAGTTGCCAGGTGGAGGGTTTTAGGGTATATCTAAGGGGTCTCACTATCCGCCACAGTGCTCAGGCACTGTCACCTTTCAGGAATCTCCTCAAAAACAGAAAACTCCAACTAGAGATTGACTGGGAGGGCATTTACCAGATATGTCACCCCCGAAGAGGGTTAGATATGGAGGCTACCTGGCCCTTTCCAGGCTCTGTCTAAGAGTATGATGGACACTCAACAATGGAGGTCGATTCAAGAAAGGAGTGACTGACTGTCAACCAAACCAGAGTTCTAAGTCTCTGAGTCTTTAAAAATATTTAAGGTGAAATGCACTCAGAGTCCCCAACGGAGTCGCCATTATGTTGGGGTTCCCATGTTTTGGCCAAGTTGACAAGACCAAAAGATGAGGCAACATAGAACCAATTTCAGACCTTAGGATCTAGCCCTCCTAGGTCCAGAGAGGGATCTCTCTATGATTGTCAAAGTGTATGTCTTTGAAGCTCTAATGTTGTGATTTTAGGCTAGTTATAAGCTCAGGGTTGTTTGTTTGATTGTTTGTGTTTGGTTGTTGGGAATCAGGAGAGAAGGATCCAATATAAGACAAGGATGAGCAAGAAGGAAAACTAGACAGAGGTAGATATTTCAGAGAACATCAAAGCCATTGGGCAATGGAGTCAAGAAAGGATTTATTTGTAATCAATGTGCAAGCTGTCATTTGGGCTAGTCATCTAGAGCATTTGGGTCTCAAAGGATGATTGGTGGAATGGGATATTAAGGATTGAAAATGAATGAAGGATAACCAACCAACTCTGTCTATAGATCATGCGAGAGGTCATTTAACTCCAGGCCTGCTTGGAAAAAATCAGAGGTAGGACAAGGGGTCCTAGAAAGGCTTAATTGAGACGGAAAGATCCTAGTGAGGATGATACAGGGTTCTAGACCTCCCAATGTTCTCAACACATCCAACTAAATCCTCACCAGAACATCTAAACATCAATTTCATTAATTCATACATCAGAGAGCAGGCAACAACATCCACTACACTGGTTAAATCAATTGAAATCAATATTCAGATACACATATAAGTAGAAAACATGAAAGGCTTGGAGAGCAGCAACATAAGGTACCTATCAAGGGTAAATCTTATGCCAAACTTTTGATGCGAGCCAGTAGAAATGAAATGAAATGGAATTAAACACGAAGGTAAGAAAACATCACCAGCTGCTTTAGATCAGGATCCAAAGAGATATGCTTGTTATATTAAAAACAACACCAATCAGGTACATCATAGCCCATAGCTTGAAAATTCAGTCTGAATACATATAATCTAAGCCTATCTTACAATATTACACAGAGAACTTGTCTTAAGAGGAAAATGCTTGCGTTTCACTAATATCTCATCAACAACAACAACAACTTTCTTTCTCTGCTTTATAGCAGAGGATGAACAGAAGATCGGCTGAGGAGGTGGGTGAACACTAAATGTAACATTAAACACACAGAATGAATGCAGGGCTGAGACCCATTCTGTTTAATTGCTGTGTATTTAATCTCTGTCACCTTCCTTGTGAGAGAGTGATCTTCTCCAGATATGAGTTTGATATGTTTTGGATGTGGTACTTCTGGCGCTTTTGATCAAAAATAAAATTAACTCTTAAGAGGTTTGTCTTATAAATGCTCCGGCGGTTTTGAACTGCTACTAGGGTGGAAATTCTTTCAGGGACATTGTGCATAATAAAATCTGTATGGACGCCTTTTACTTCATGAAGAAAAACATTCCGCTGATGAATAAACCCTGACGTTACCTTTTTCTTGTGCTCAGGACCTTTTTATCGATCCTCGGGGTTTTCAACTGGTGCTTTGCCTTCTAAATCACTGATTTAAGGCTCTAGATCTTCATTAGGGTGCCTTAATCTCCTTTTCTCGTATTGCAACACTCTGCCACTCCATATGTGATTCTGACAGGTTAGCTCGGGTTTTAATGGCGCTGGGAGATTTTCTACCGAGTCTAAACCCTGTTCTCTTAAATGACCATCTTATCTTCACCTTCCCAGGTCGTTTTTTATAAATTACGCATCTGCAAATGATATTTTTGACTCTCAATGTCCTTGTAATAGAGACGCGTACCATGGTGGCCATTAGTTCTTAATAACCCTACAAAACACACAAATAAGTTAAGGAAACCATGAATGGGGTGGCAGATGATGGGGAGGCGGAGAAAAGGTCCTGTAGACGGTGACATGGTGGAGAGAAAAAAAGAGGAACAATGGAGATCCGCTCTGGTGGAGATGACAGTCTGCAGAACAAACGAATAAAAAACCTTAAAAAACATGAAACCGAAACAATATATGTGATAGAGTGGTCTGGCGTACGATGGATCCACATGGAGATGACGTAATGAGCGGACCAGGGGCGGGGGGTGGTCAGCGGAAGGCGAAAAAATCTGAACCGTTGATCGTGACGGAGATCAACGGCGAAGGACGGGACATGACATGGGTTAAGCGGCGTGCAACTCTGGCGAACAACGGCCGTCGGATGAGGAGCGAAAGATCTGACGGCTTGCATTCATTTCGCCGCGTGACTTTGGTCGAAAGATAATGCGTGGGAAGAAAGTGGTTTTTCCATCGTACAGAAGATAGGTGGCACACGGTGAATGGAATCGTTGGGTGCTCGGGGAAAACCGCCCAGTGCGTGAGGGTGGTGCGGATTAAACCAGCGGTTTCGTGTTATTGCGCGGCGGGTGTTTGGCCAATTTAGTGTGTCCTAAATTGCTACATTAATTTGTCAATCTGGGATTCATAAGATGACGAAGTGTGGAACACTATATGTGCAAGATAACCTATCTCTTACTTTTTGTCGTTTTTGGATTTTTATTTATCTTGGTTGGTTTCCTAATGTGAGATGGAAATTCTAAAAGACAAGTATGGTTATGGATGTTCAAGGCAATGATGTCCTTTATAATGATTTCCCAAACTTCAAACTTCAAAAGGATTTTGAAACATACAATGACAAAATTAATTCCTAAAAGAAAATGAAAATGTGCCACTATACTAGTTAAACAAACAGTGAACTATTGAGCATGAAACTCATTAACCTTGTTGCTGTCTAAATACAAAAAGAAACTGTGCTTAAAGAAATCCAAAAATTGCAAGAAAGGTAAAGCTAAATCAAATTACATCAACTCATATTCTGACCCCTCACCATTAGTCTCGCTATGGCTTTCGGAGGTAATCATAAACAACTTGAGCAATCTGATATCTAATTTGCAGAAAATAAACTAATATCAAATTACACACTCATACTTCAATCCCTCACCATTAGTCTCGCTATGGCTTTCGGAGGTAACTGATAATGACATGAGCAATTTAATATCTAACTTGTAGAAAAATAAACTAATATCAAACTACACACTCATACTTCAATCCCTCACCATTAGTCTCGCTATGGCTTTCGGAGGTAACTAATAATGACATGAGAAATTTAATATTTAATCTAACTGATTAGAGAAAATGTACAAAACTGAAATAAATAAAACAGTGCTGGAATGAAAAGCTAAGAAAAATAAATCAGCAGAAGGACAAGAGTGATTCAATGTCATTAGTCATCATAAAACTATATGCAAATGCCCGGGCTGCCTATTATAATCTGGAACAAAAACACTGATCAGTTAATAATATTATAAAGCATGAAAGATTATGGACAAAGATAAAACATAAATACCATTAAAGATGTAATATATATACACATGAATGACTATGGCACAATGAATGTAAGGAAATGAAGCATGAAACTATACAGTAATACACAAAACCTCAGCGTGTGCAGGGGCCCTCTGCACAAACCTCGGACAACAGCTATCAACCACGAATTACGCTGATGAACAGAGTCTTCTCATATATTCAAAATGCAGTCATAACAATGGAAAAAGTGTTACGGCACAGTGGATTTATTTACAGCAGAATTACATTACAAGAACTAACTATCATGCGTATGAGAACGCATTATTTATAACATAGGATGACATAACTAAATTTCTACAGTCTACGCTGATTGAAGACACGTGAACAACCACATCCAGAAATCTAGCATCATGGCTGCCGTGAAGATTAAATCTATGGAGAGTGGCTGTTGGATTCGGCTTATGGAGCCGTTTACAGGTTTTGATTTGTCCCCTGAGACTAAGGAACGGCCATGCAAGTCTTCACATGGTGAAAAATAGAGTTCTGTCACCGTAGGACTCTTACGTTGACCACTGCTTGCCTTCCTTTGACCATGGCCTTCTTTGGTGGATTCGACTGAACCAATAGGAATCGGTCCATATCCATGTAATTTCTAACTTGCCCACATGACTCGATTTGCCTGAAGACACCTGCAATATAGACTTTAACAAAATGGCTACGGAAAGTTGAAGCAGCTGCGGAAAGTGACAAGATTCCGCAGCTCAAATGAGCAAAAATCTAATTCAAACAACAGACACAAAACATAGTTAAAAACCACTTTAAATGCTCTTTTTGATTAATATGCAATGATGTTTATGACTTAAGAGGTCCAAGTAAAGGGAAAAAGTCTAGAGAGGTGTATAGAAAAGATGCAAGTTTGGGACTCAACATACCCCCACTGTGAAGGTGTTGCATGTCCTCATGCAACCAAAATTTTGATCATCCTCCTTCAATTCATATGCCCTGATACCTCTGCCAGTACATCGAGTCCTCTTCTTCTCTTCCTTGGTGTTGCTATCATCCTGGGCTTCTTCATCAAGCATCTGAATTTGAGATTAATCAGTGCTCTACTTAACTTCTGGCATTTCTTCTTCAATTTCCTGTTATTTTTCTGCCACAGTCCTAGATGTAGCATAGTGTTGTCATGAATGATCTTGTCCAATCTGTTTTGCTCCTTTAATGCCTCATTTTCATTTTTAATATGTCTATTTAAAACTTCCAACTCAAAGACTTCTTGTTTCAACGATTGGATTTGAGCTTCTTGTGCTGTGTGAGGCTGAGTGGACGAAGTGCTGGGACCCATGGCTGTTCTTTCTAAAGATTATATGTAATCATACACCTCTTGCTGCTTTGGATCTATCTCGGGTGTCGTTTTCCTTGGGCTGTCTCCAAAATGCCGTGGAGGAGAATTGATTTCAAAATCTGGCCGAAAAGGACTCATGTCATCATCTTGAGGGCTAGTTTCGACATTTGGCTGTGAGTGAGATGGACTATGTTCAATGTTTGGCTGAGAATGAGATGGACTATGTCCAGTTGGAATTTTTTCAGGTGTTACTTCTCCCAAATCAATAAAATGGGGTCCTTTTGTTTGTGTTTTCCTCAACTTCCCTTTAAGCCTGCTGCTTCTTCTTACATACTGTGGACTACTGTCTTTTTCCTTTTGTTTTTCCTTTCCTTTCTTTTTGACCATCACTGACTGTTCCTGAAGATGAACTAATCTCTCAGATAATACTTGATGGTCTTCTTCTGAGGAAGGGGTTTGATGCACAGCTTCAATGCTCCTTTTCTCTTTTGGTTTCATTGGCTTTTTACTCTCAGTCTTTTCCTTCCTTCTTTTAGACAGTCTTTCTTCCCTACTAGTTTCTTCAACTGTATTATTAGGAGTGCTTTGGGTTTTATCATCTGTTCTCTTTCTCCTACTCCTTTTTGGTGTACTGCATTCAGGAGTTTCTTGGGGTTCTACAAAGAAATTCCTAATTAAAAACTGCTCCCAGGTGTCCTTCTTCTCTTTTAATTGTTTTTCTATCAAAATTTTCACAAGACCATGGTGATACAAATGTGGTTCTACGTCCCCCAGATGCTTTTGGACGGTTACAGACATATTTTTCAAACTGTTTAATAAAAAATATGGCAGATTGAGGGTCTGGTTATCTAGAAAATTCATCAATAGACGGGTATGATACATGTACATTGACCCAAAACGTCCCTCATAGGTGATAGACTTTTGAATAACCAACCGTAAAGTGGCCCACTCTTCTTTCAAAGCATGAACAGGAATTCCCTTTTTGAAAATGGTGACATCCATACCTGGGTTACGTAGGATCACTCTCCAGACTTCCTCGCCAATGCTCTTGTTCTTGAACCAGCATTCACCTTCTTGAGGGAGTTCTGTAGTAGCTGCTATGGATGCTTCAGTCACCGTAAATTTGAGGTCACCAATTTCTACCTTCAGACCGTTGAAAGACCTCGCAAAAGCTTTTGTTACCTCCTTATTGTGGCCTTTAAATTTTTGAATAAACTGAAGCCATTTTTCCTTTTTCAATATATCTTTGACTTGCGGGTATCCTTCCATGAATTTAGGTCCCTCTGGTTCTATCCTCAACAACTGACCCATCCTTCTTTCTACTCTTTAAAACTTGTCTGCGTGAGGAGGGTTCAATGGAGGTAAGACGGCTGAATTAGCGGAAATGAGCACGGTTTATGAAGGAGACCAGTGACTGTAAGCGGATATCAGAGAATGGGTATACGGAATGAAGCAGAACAGAGAACAGAATAGGGTGAAAGCTTATGTGAGCACGGTGGAAATTCAGCTGTGAGATCAATAGAACAGTAAGGGAAGTAAAGTGCATTCGGCAATATTTAAAATTGGGTGGCTGCAAGCACGTTTATGAAACGGCTACAGATTTTGTGTGACCGAAAGAAGCCGTATTCAAATCAACCACGTTTCATAACTACAGGTGGAGTATCAAAGTATGAGTGAAGACCGGAGGCTTGATTATGAGACCGTTTGAAAATGAATGCAAGGATTGTGGGGGGATTGTATAGAGATCGTGGAATGATTACGGAGTTGTCAACGCAATCATTGCATATGATGGAGCTATGGTTTATAACTATGTAAAAATGTGCTTGAATGTTATTTGAAATAAATTTCTACTCATACCTTGGAATTCTTGCCATTTTTCATTAGTCTTCAATCAGTTGCTCCTCATTGATGTCTTTAAATGCCTCATGTCTTCATAAGTCTTCATACCTGCATTTGATTTCATGATTTTTGAACTAACATCTGGCTGTACATTTTTGAAAAACAGAGTGGTGGCTGCGGAAACTGCTTCTGGCTGCGGAAACTAGTGTTAGCTGCGGAAACTGACACATCAATTATTTGAATAGATGATAACTGACTGAATGAAAATGGTCATGAAAGAAAATTTTATTGGTGAAATGAAATGAAAATGGATGAAATGGAGTGAAATGAAATGAAGTGGTGTGGAATGAAGTGGAATGAAATGGAGTGAGTTGTCATAAAACTTGTGAAATGAGAGAGAGAGAAATTTTTTTTTTTTTTTTGGAAAATATAGGGTGTTAGGTGTTCCTGATTTTCACCCTACATTTTCTGTATAAGACTGCCAATTAGTGATTGGTTTTCAGGCTTATACAAATATATATATATATATATATATATATATATATATATATATATATATATAACACTTGAAAAGAACAAAGGCTAGGCTGGTGGAGAAGAAGAATTCTTCTTCACCAGCCTTATTGCAGAATTATCTTGAAACATTTTGAGAAATTCCTCTTTTGAGAGTGGCTTATGATAAATCTTTAATCTGTGGCCATTCACAATAAGAGGAGTTTGAGATTCATCAATGGTCTTGATTCTTACCACTCCATTGCTAAAGATCTTATCAATCTCATATGGCCCAAGCCAATGAGTCTGAAATTTTCCTTTAAAATATTTAAACTTGGAATCAAATAGCAATGCCCAATCTCCTTCTTGAAACTTCTTCTCTTTTATGTATTTGTCATGCCATTTAGCTCTTTGATATTGAACTAGATCAGTTCTTAGAATTGCCTCTTGTCTGATCTCATCTAGCTCATTCAACTACTCCATTCTATGCTTTTGGGCTTCTGATAGATCCATCCCCAACTGAACTGCCATCTTGAAGGTTTTGACTTGGAACTCAATGGGGAGCAAGAATTCTTTCCCATAAACAAGTTCATAGGGAGAATGTCCTGTTGTATTTCTCCATGTAGTTCTGTAGGCCCACAAGGCTTCAGGAAGCCTTTCTTCCCAATCTCTTCTGTGTAGATGAACAGTTTTGGTGATGATACTTTCAAGAACTTTGTTTGTA
This sequence comes from Pinus albicaulis, assembly GCA_034641835.2. Classification (NCBI taxonomy): domain Eukaryota; kingdom Viridiplantae; phylum Streptophyta; class Pinopsida; order Pinales; family Pinaceae; genus Pinus; species Pinus albicaulis. Next base: position 324,955,913 of record CM076584.1, on the reverse strand, counting down.
GACTCCACTTGACCATTTTCTTGCAGATGGTAGGGAGTAGATCTTCTGTGCTTGATTTTGTATTATTCCATCAACTTCTCCACCAGGTTGGATGTGAATTGGTGTTACACAGTAATTTGTCACTGTCCCTACCATTCCCCATCCCGCACAATGGAGGACCCATTATGTGACGTGTGAACAATGTCATGCCTTGAAACCATCATCATTGCATCCCTCTAAACATGAGCTTCAATTGCCCTAAGGACATCTCCTTGCAAAGAATCATGAAAACATCTCCTTTTTCATTGGTGCGGGCAGACAGTTCATCACTCGCGCCAATGGGGGAAATCCTGCAAAGAGGCCACGCCAACTGGCGCTCTGTCCCAGAGCAGCAGTCACGCCAGCCAATTTAAGGAGTGTTTTTTAAATAAAGATTGCAGAAGTTGTGTTTCAACCAACTCAGAAACCATTGCCTATCTTGAGTTGGGAGGTTTGGCTACGGGAGTTCTATGGAAGGGAAGTGGTTTGCCACCTTTCATGGAACCTTCCTTCATGATAGGGCCAATCCCACAATAATAGGGATCCCAACTCCCTCCTTCCCCATCTATAAAAGCTTGCCTCTTGGTATTGAAAGCTATTCTTGAAGTGCCTAAGCTTTGAATCTCCAAATCCCCAAGAGCCTTTGTGCTGTAAAGAGCCCTCTTTCTTCCCTTAAGGCCGACTCAAGTAAGGAGACTATCGTCGAGAGACTCAACAGAGGTTTTCCCTTTCCCTGGCGATATTTGCGAGACGTGAACGACTAGGGACCCTCCGAAGGAGATCACGGCGTCAGAACATTGGTTGTACTCTCTTTCGATTGCTACTTAATGAATGATTATGGTTATGGTTCCACTCTGTTTTCACTTATGTTAATATGAGTTATATCCTTTCTGATTGATATCTAGTTGTGTATTCTGGATTTTATGCTTGTATTCGTGTTGTTTCTTGCATGTGCAGGTGTCCATCCGCAGAGATCATGGAAGGATTGTGATCTGCCGAGGCTGAGGAACGGGAACGCTTTCTTCTACGGATCATAGCATTGGACTCCAGGTAGGCCTCCATCTTTGGTCTTTTATTCGTAACTAGGAACTTGCGCTGTAACATTTGATGATTGTTGCTAGACCCCTGCTGGGCTAGTAGGGATCGCCTCTGTCCGCAGAGGGGATTTACCTCCTTAACAATTTGGCGACTCCGCTGGGGAGCGTCTAGTTTTCACTGTCTCGTTTGGGTTGTCTCGTTTTGATTGTTTTATGATTTTCCTTGCTTGGTTAGCCTTCTGGGTTGGGTTCTTTTGCTGTTTTTTGCTTCTTGGTTTGCTTAGTTTACATTGATCTGCTTCTGGAGTAGTTCTTTTTTAATTTTGGCTGAGAAACTCGACTGGCGTGCTTTTTAGCCCGACAGTCGCGCCAATTGGCGCATGTTGCTTTTGTATTGCCCGCGCCAATTGCTTTCTGGCGCCAGTTGCAGCCTTACAGTGGCGCCACTCCTGTAGGGTATTTGAGTTTGCTCAGTTTTGAGCTCTCTAGGTCTGGTCAGTGTTTTTCTTCTTGATTTTTCGACTACCTGAGTGTGTTGGAGTCCTGTTTGACTCGGAATTTTCCTTCGTCCTTTGGTTGTTTGCTTTTCTCCATCGATTTCACGTTTTGAGCCCTAGGGCATCTAGTGGCCTTATGTATCGAGCCCTCCTTGGGAGTTTTGGTGTTTCGTTTATCCAGTCAACTCTCTGATTGCTCCTCCGCATTCTTTTAGTAGTTGTTCACTGCGTTGTTGCGATTTTCGGGTGATTGCTCGTTTCTTCATTCAAATTTCGTTTGGTCTTGCTTTGGACCTAGATCACACAGTCCATTGGAGACTTTGAGTCTTTTTCTTGGTTTTGAGAGACTTTGGTCGATTTGAGATCTAATTGTGGTGTCATTGAGCGAAATTTGTTCGTTTTGTTCTCTCAATATGGTTTCTCAAGTTGTTCCATTTGTTTTCGGTTTGTTTAGTACATTTAGCTATCAAACACTGAAAATTAAAAAAAAAAAAATCTCTTTTGCTGTTGGTTGATTAGTGCAAATTGAAATTTTTCGATTTTACTAGTGATTAGTGATTTGAATGAAAAGTTTTCAATTTCATTAGTTGCATTAGAGATATCATTGTTTGTCTTCCGATCATTTTGTTTGTGTAAAAGCTCTCAACTCTTCTGTAGCTAGTTTTCATCGAACGAAATGTTGGACTGTGGCATGTAGCTTTGCATTTAGGAGTCTTTCAAGACATTACATATGATAGGGCCTGAAAACTGAAACCTAATTGAAGCTCAACCATAAAATTTATTCAATTAACCTAAGGCAGCATTGAAATCTAACGAAACATATTTAGTGGTCTAGGCTAGAGACGTGTTCCGGCGTCTTTAAACCTAGCAGCTGTCGTTCGCCTTTTGGCTTTAGACAGCACTAGTATGGACTTGTGCTCCCCGTAACATCGCGTATATAAAGGGAGACCCCTCTAGGTTTTCAATCCTTTATCCATAGGAAGCCGATTCTGCCGCCCTATACCCGTGATACACCGAACACAGCATTCGGGGAGATTGCCTGCACGTACGGAAAGTCCTTGGTCGATTTCTGTTTCATTATTGAAACCAAGGTGTATATTGCAGTTCACAGTTATTTGGTACACCCTTTGTGCCTAGTATTCCTGAGCAGTCATTTGGTCTTTTCTGACTCCCTAAACTTGAAAAGACCGTCAAGTGCTTGTCCTTTTACGCTTGTGTCAAATCTGAAAGAGATAGAGTCATCTTTTATCGTTTCTCGACTCTTAAAACATGAAACGGTAAAGTTTCTTACTTTTTAGTGTGGTAAAAAATTAATCCCCCATGATTATAACACCCTGTTAGATATTGCTTGTTGACCGTTTGATCGTGTGTCTTGACTCTTTTTCAGCCCGTGTGTGGTTTTGAGTTTTGATGGCAACTTTTTCGGAGTTTACCAACCAAGGAATCCCCTCAGAAGGGAATCCTGGTCATTTCCCTCCTTTTCGGAATGTTGGTGCTCCTTACATGGTGACGTTGTCCCTTCCTAGGTTGACTGTTGGCTTGCCTGTTTGGTTGTTCTCAACCTCGGTAGTCCCGAATGTCTCCACTACTGTTCAATCAGTTCCTCTGCCGGAACAACATCATGTTGATTCCAAGGTGGACCTCTCCCCTTCTTCGCCTGTTTCTGTGTCCTCATCTTCTACTTCGCCTGGTGAAAGCCTGGATTCGAGTAACCAGGGGGTTAAGAAGAAGAAGAAGAAGACAAAGAAGAAGAAGTCTAATAAGCGAGAGGCTAAAAGTGCAGCCACTGTTTCTGAAATATATCCTCTTGATAAACATTCCAACCCTCCACGGAAAGTCAAGTTCCCTTGCATGTTGTGCACGGGAGACCATCTTCTCCGAGACTGCCCTGGCATCCCCCAGGTGCTCGAAGCATGGTCCGACGGCTGTCCACCGTTTTCTTTGACTTCCGGGAGCCAGGTTGGGGGCACGTCTTCAACTGGTGCTGAAAAGACTCCTAAGAAGCAGGGTAAGATCACCAATCCCTGTAAACTGTGTGAAGGGCACCATGCCATTCACCTTTGTCCTTATATGGACAAAGCCAAATGAGTTTTGGACAACCCAACCGGTTCTACACCACGCCTTCCATCTGGTTATAATCGGATTTCTTTGAGTCCTCCGCCAGTTGATCCTACGATTGGTCAAGAGTCATCTTTTCTCCTTCCCACTCCGTCAGAAATTCGAATTCACGAATCCATCCCTGACCAACCATTGGTCATAGGATCGGTTGAACTGGCCCCGTCCACAGTGCACCAGGTATTTTCTGTCAAGAGTGGATCTCACACCCCCCATGTCCTTCTGATTTCTTCAGATTATTTAGACTTGGAGACAGATTCTCCTGTCCCTGTACTTCAAGAAGATCCTCCCCCGCCTCCCATGATGGAGGCTCCGGAGGATATCTCTCCCGCCTTTGAGATGGAGGTTATGGAGCATACTCCTTCTTCCGTAACACCAGGGGAAGACCTTCTCGGTTCGATGGTATCCCCTCCGAGTAGTTTGGTCGCCTCCTTTAATTGGAGTCGATTTGCAGGATTTCGCCTTCCGTCTTACGTGCCTTTCGAGATCACAGTACAGGCTCTTGGTCTAGTCGTACCCAGCGCCATTATAGATGAAGGTGCCTTTGTTAGTATTCTATCCTCAACTACCTGGCAAGCTTTCGGTTCGCCACCACTTACGCCTGTTACGCAGAATCTGTTGACTTTTAACAAAAGGACGAGTCAACCGTTGGGGATCCTTCCAAGGTTACCAATTACTTTGGGAGGTAAAACCGTCCATATGGACGTGATGGTCGTTCCAGGCCCCTTGGATTTCAATCTGCTCCTGGGGCACGATTACACCTATGCCATGGGAGCACTCGTCTCCTCCCTTTTTCGTGCAGCCTGTTTTCCGCATGAAGAACGGATCGTGACCATTGATCAGCTTTCGTTCTTTGGTCCTAATGTGGCAACTAGTCCGCCATCACCCACTCTTGGTTCTTATTCACCCGTTGTAACTGCTCCACCGCAGGTCAACTATCTGTCTACCTACCATGTGCCCGCACTCAGTGAAGACACCGTCGTGCATAGTGTACTGGGTGCATTAGGTCCTGACTTCCAGGATGTTCTCCTTCCATCGGGAGTGGAACTCTTGGAAGCACCGCTTTCTTGTTCATTTTGATGTAAGTCGGTTAGAGCACGATTTCCTCCCTATGTCAAGCTCTTTAAAAAATGAAACCAGGTTCTCGGAGCATAGTTCCTCCACTTGTGTCGAGCTCCTAAAAACAATGAAACAAGTTGTTTGAGGATAGTTCTTTTAAGTGTGTCAACCTCGTTAAAATAATGAAACACGAGCATGTTCAATTCGCCTTTTCGTTTTGAACCTTCACTCCATTTTCAATGGACTGAAGCTTGGGGGGCATGCACCTCGAATTGAGACCCCATGCTGGGGGGCGTGCTCGTCTTCCTCATTTCAAGCAGAGTTTGCATATATGTGTGTTCATGTGTGCTTTTAAGCTTGCATAAAAATGAAATGTGTGAGTAGATACATTGTGTGAATACATTTCTCATTGGGTCGTTTTTTATGTAACTGATACATTAGATTACATTTGTATTAGACATTTGCACGACATATAGAAAACATCATCACATGTAAAAGATCCATCCAAAATAGTCATATGTATATATATATATATATATATATATATATATATATATGTGTGTGTGTGTGTGTGTGTGTGTCGAAATGTTTACACAGTGTGCATCACGAAAGTCAAACTATACATAATCGTCTTAAGTACATCCGGAGACGACATGTCTCTCAAAAAATATGTGTGGTATAATCCCTAAGAGCTAATCCGCATGGTGCTCATGATAGCATGTAACTACACGCACTAAGCGTCTCAGGATTCGGTGGATCCGACTTGGAACTCCCACCGTATGACGCTGGTACGCCATCGGTACGTCCGCCAGCCGTGCATAGTCCGGGATCCCTCGGGTAATGCCCTCAAGATTCTGGATCAAATCCTCTCCTCCTGTGCCCTCTCCCTGAGGATCACGGGTGAGAGGAATCCTCCGTGAGATTGGAGACATCCCAGCTGGTCTCTCAGGGCCCACATCTAGATACATATATAAAATGTGTTAGGATGAATGTGTATTAACAAAAAAAAAACATAAAACATAAAAATCAAAAAACATGAGGTCTTACCCAACTCCTCGTCCCAGTAATCTCCTTCTGGTAGTGGGAGATCTAGGTCTCCGGTGAAGTCAGTTCCTGCATACGGCCAGTCCTCCACTACAATCAACTGGTGCCGTAACCACCTAAAGAACTCTGGCCTCCAGGACATCTGTTGGCCGCCTCCAGCTCTGGGCATTAGTGCTGCCCAGCGAGCCATTCTTGGCTCTCGTGGTATCGGATCTGCTACTATGGCCCCTTGGCCCTGGAAGATTGGTAAGCGTTCCATAATGAATGATACCAGGATGGAACCATAGCCAAACTGTTTCAGTTTAGCTTGTTTGCATTTTGTGAGCTGCCTCTTCATGTTTATTGTTATTGTTGTAGCCCAGTCAAACAGTAAGGGACTCATGCATTCTGAGGCCAGCAGGAGTTGGGCCTTTGTGGCCTCGTGCGGTGCCTGTGATCCTGCAGCCCGCATGATGGTATGTAGGACAACTCTCAATGCTAGATCGGGGATAGTGTGGATATCCATCTTCTCGCCAGATGGTCTACTCCCAGTCAAGACAGGGATCGGACCTCTGCGAGACAATCCGGTGATGAAATACACATCAGAAACCTCCAGCTCCAATACCTAATCTCGCAACTTGAACACTTGTTCATGTTCGTCCCAAATACTGATCAAATACTGGAGGAGCTCGGGCTGAGCTCGTAGACAGGGTGTAAGGAAGAAATTCTTTAGCCCACAGTTTCTGAGGGCATTCATGAAAGCCTCACTTTCTATGGCCTGTTCATCCTCTTCTCCATGTTCTCGTTCTTTCCACTCAATCACCATTTTTCTTGATTTCCTGCATCCACATGGTCATAAACCCTTAATTAGATCTCTGATGGGCTTCAAATTCCATTTAAAATGATTAAAATCTCGAATTTTTAGGCGGAAATTTGGGTTGCGCCGCTGGCGCGAGCCCTTTGCATAGAAATTCCCATTGGCACGGGTCCGTGCCCGATACCCGCGCCAATGAGCGTAGCCCTAAAATTTCAAAGAGTGGCCACAGAGGGCTGATACATGAGGAAAAACTATTAAAAAATGGATTGAAATGAAGAACAGGGAAGCGCCTCTTACCTGTAGCAGACGAGAATCTGAATGGTCAACCGGATCTGTTGCAATCACCGTCAGAAGTTTGCACTCCAAAATGGACCACTCTTGCTTTTTACCAAGGTAAATAGTAAATGTAATTTTGTTTTTACCATTTTGGCATATTTATAACTTTTTCGACGTAGGATGAGTTTTAAAAGTTATTTTTATCAAATATTTGAATATGTTATGTCGAAAATGGGTTTTAGGTTTGCTTGGTATGTGCAGCAGCAGGTTTTTGCGACTTTAACGATGGAAACGAGTTGTATTTTATACTTTTTCGGACTCGGTAAATACACGAAAAAGCCACTTTGGAGTCATCTTTCAGCTCTTTTCTGACTCTCTAAACATGAAAAGATCACCGAGGCCCTTGTCGTTTCGATCTCGTTAAAATGGACACGAATCAACATCTACCCAGTATACGTTTAACCCTTTTTCGGGCTGGGATAGATTGATTATGAAAAAGGAATACCCTAGCCTATCATGACTAGAAGGTTTTCTTGGATATTGTTTTCTACCTTTTCGGATCTGAGAAACTATTTACGAAAAGGGACCGTTGGAGTTTACTTTTCTGCGTGTCTTTTCAAACTCTCTAAACATGAAAAGACGCTGAGTTCTTCCTTTGTTAGACTCGTTAAACCTTGATGACATTAGATTCAGTCGAAATGACATTCTCTGAGTTCCTCTTTCCTAGGGCTCGTTAAATGCACTAGGATGGATTCGCCCGAAGGGCGGACTTACATTACAAGCATATGCTATCCCCTTCAAGCTTGTTATCAAAAATAATTGGGGCACTTGCTAGAAATGGTGGGGGAAAAATGGAACCATAATCGTTGTCGTCGGCAGTATGTCGCTCTTGAACATGGCACTTGTCTGCATTCGTGTCGGGTTGGGGACATCTCATCTCGTTTCTTCACTTTTCCTCCGTGTGTTTGGATAATCCCTTTTGACCTCTCATCTGCTCATTGTCTTGTCACCATGACCTCTGATCCATTGATGTCAAATACTGCCAAGTCCACTGTCGTGCCGTTTATATGTTCAGGAGAAGTTGGCCTCTGCGAATATAAACCTTCCTCTGATTCTCATACTATTCTGATTCACAACAAAACATCATGTTCCTCTGTCTCGTGTCGATGATGTGGGAAAAATTATGGCCCACCTTCGATCAAGGTCACTTCCTGTCGACTTCAGCTCATTATCCAGGAAGCTGATCTAGAGACTCCTTTGTGGTACCTTGGAGCCTGCATGCCTCAATGGCAGGTTCGTCGCATTCGACGTGAGGTTTTCATCATTGGCCTCCGATCGAGTGATTCTACGGGTGTTCAACGCCAGCTCATTGATTCACATGCCATAGATTGTACCTGTAGTACCTTGAGGGCCATCGTCATTATTGGTGGTTCCTCTCGTGTCTGTTAACAGCTCTCATCATTGGCTGGTAATCAGACGATGTTCTTGCATGTTCGACTTCAGCTCACATATTCGCATGCTTGAACTTGTACTTTATTTGGGTCGAGATGGAGCGCAAGACCCTGGATTGTGTCTGTTGTAATCCAGGCTGCGATTGTGGATTATTATCATTTTGTACATGAATCACTGATTGGATGGATGCGACCATACCTGAGTCTATTTATGTGATCCTTGTTGCATGGTTGCGCCCATACCCTGGATCCGGATTATAGTGTACTCTGTTTCGGATGGCTGCGCCCATACCACATATACATCATGTACTTGAGATATCAGTTGTATTCTTCTACGCAGGTTTTCCGACGGCAGGGCCTCAGTTGAACATGTTCTCGTAAAGCATTTCACCCCTCTCTCTCTCGGGCCTCATACTTTAGGGGGCATCTGTTACACAGTAATTTGTCACCGTCGCTACCATTCCCCATCCCGCACAATGGAGGACCCATTATGTGACCTGTGAGCAATTTCATGCCTTGAAACCATCATCATTGCATCCCTCTAAACATGAGCTTCAATTTCCCTAAGGACATCTCCTTGCAAAGAATCATGAAAACATCTCATTTTTCATTGGCGCAGGCAAACAGTTCATCACTCGCGCCAATGGGGGAAATCCTGCAAAGAGGCCGCGCCAACTGGCGTTCTGTCCCAGAGCAGCAGTCGCGCCAGCCAATTTAAGGAGTGTTTTTTAAATAAAGATTGCGGAAGTTGTGTTTCAACCAACTCAGAAACCATTGCCTATCTTGAGTTGGGAGGTTTGGCTACGGGAGTTCTATGGAAGGGAAGTGGTTTGCCACCTTTCATGGAACCTTTCTTCATGATAGGGCCAATCCCACAATAATAGGGATCCCAACTCCCTCCTTCCCCATCTATAAAAGCTTGCCTCTTGTCATTGCAAGCTAGTATTGAAGTGCCTAAGCTTTGAATCTCCAAATTCCCAAGAGCCTTTGTGCTGTAAGAGCCCTCTTTCTTCCCTTAAGGCCGACTCGAGTAAGGAGACTATCGTCGAGTGACTCAACAGAGGTTTTCCCTTTCCCTGGCGAGCTTTGCGAGACGTGAACGACTGGGGACCCTTCCGAAGGAGATCACGGCGTCAGAACATTGGTTGTACTCTCTTTCGATTGTTATTTAATGAATGATTATGGTTATGGTTCCACTCTGTTTTCACTTATGTTAATATGAGTTATATCCTTTCTGACTGATATATAGTTGTGTATTCTGGATTTTATGCTTGTATTCGTGTTGTTTCTTGCATGTGTAGGTGTCCATCCGCGGAGATCGTGGAGGGATTGTGATCTACCGAGGCTGAGGAACGGGAACGCTCTCTTCTACGGATCATAGCATTGGACTCCAGGTAGGCCTCCATCTTTGGTCTTTTATCCGTAACTAGGAACTTGCGCTGTAACATTTTATGATTTTTGCTAGACCCCTGCTGGGCTAGTAGGGATCGCAGCCCTCTGTCATGGGGATTTATCTCAAGGAATTGGCTTCCACTGATCACATGAACTTCTCTTGGAACACACCAAAGCGGGTAAAATATCCTCATAAAAGAAAATTAACAACCAATTTTACATTGTGGTTACCTAATGCTGGCTTCACTGACAATGTTTATAATCGGTACAAACCAATATATACTTCTTTTGCTTAGATGGTGGATTAATAGGTCCAATGAAATCTAAAGCCCATTTTTCAAAGGGTTCGATGAGTACCTGTGTTTGCAATGGCATTTCATTTGAAAGGGTAGGTTTTCCTACTCTTTGGCAGCTGTCACACCTTTTGACATATTGTTTTGCATCTTTGAAGAGGGAAGGCCAATAATATCCTAAAGAGAGGATTTTATAGGCTGTCCTTTTGTTAGCAAAGTGCCCGCCGCATGGTTCATCATGACATGCCTTGAGGATATCAGGCATTTCATCCTCCCTGACACATCTTCTGATCACAAGATCTGGCCCTGTTCTAAACAATTCGTTAGAAATCCATGAACATCTTGAACTTTCCTGAATAATATTTCTTCTTTCACTTGGAAATAAATATAGAGGTAGTTTCCCTATAACCAAATAGTTAGCAATATCTGCATACCAAGGAGTCTTAGTAGTTACTGCAAACAAGTATTCATCATGAAACTTATCCTCTACAGGAGAATCTTCTTTAGTATTCTGAATCCTAGACAAGAAATCAGCTATTGTATTTTGTTTCCCTGGTCTATCCAACACAGTAATATTGAATTCCTGCAAAAGTAGGGGCCATCTTGTCACTCTGCCATTAGTAACAGGTTTTTTCATTAAATATCTAATTGCAGAATGATCAGTATGAATAAAAGTTTCATAGCCTATTATATAATGTCTAAACTTATTGATTGCATGAACAACAGCTAAAAACTCTTTTTCAGTTACAGTATAGTTCAACTCAATGGGAGTCAAATTTTTACTGGTATAGTAAATGGCATAAGGGACTAAATCCTTTTGACCCAATACAGCTCCTAGAGCTGTATCTGAAGCATCTGTAGAAATATGGAAAGGGAGTTTCCAATTTGGTCCTCTCAAGATAGGTGCTTCAGATATTCTTGTTTTCAAAGTTTCAAAGGCTGATTGACAATCAGGATCCCATTTGAATTCACGGTCTTTTGTAAGCAGTTTGAAGAGTGGAGATGCTATTTTAGTGAAGTTTTCTATAAATCTTCTATAGTATCCAGTAAATCCTAGAAAACTTCTAACATCTCTTTGACAAATTGGAATAGGCAACTTGGAGATGACTTCAACTTTTGATCTATCAACCTTAATCCCATCTCCTGAAATATGATGCCCCAAAACAATACCTTCAGTAAACATCATAAAGCATTTTTCATGACTTAATGAAAGGTTTGTTTCTTTACATCTTATAAGAACTTTTTCCAAATTTTCTAATGCCTCTTCAAATGAATTACCATAAACTGTAAAATCGTCCATATAAACCTCTACACAATCATGGATTAGATCAGAAAAAATTCCTAGTACTACTCTTTGGAATGTTGCTGGTGCATTACATAACCCAAAAGGAAGCACTCGGTAGGCAAAAGTTCCCCATGGACAAGTAAATGTGGTCTTATCTTGATCTTGAGGTGCTACCTGAATTTGATTATAGCCACTAAAACCATCCAAAAATGAAAAGTACTTTTTACCTGCTAATGTGTCTAATACCTGATCGATAAAAGGCAAAGGAAAGTGATCCTTCAAATTTGCTTTGTTCAATTCCCTATAATCAATGCATACCCTCCATTTACCATTCTTTTTAGGTACTATAACCAAAGGAGAAACCCATCGGCTATCTGAAATTGGATAAATGAAGTTTACATTGAGTAGTTTTTGGAGCTCTTCTTTCACTATCTCCCTAAGATTTGGATTCATCCTTCTTTGAGGTTGTTTGATTGGTCTACTGTTTTCCTCAATATAGATATGATGGATGCAATTCTTAGGATCAATACCTTTCATATCAGTATACTCCCATGCAAATGCAGTAGAATGTTTTTGCAAGATTTTGGTTAGTTCTTCCTGTTGTGGTTTTTCCAAATTTTTGTTTATATTCAATGTTTTTCCTGGAAAAATATCAATGGTAGAACTACCGAACTCTTCCATAGAGTAAAGAGACATTTGTCTTGATGATAAATATTCGATGTCAGATTCCAACTAAAATTGTGTGGGGTCATATTCCGAAGATGTCTCAAAATTTTCTAATGTGTTCAGAATTTGACTATCCTCACTGATTTCAGAAATGGTAAAGACAGGTTGTATAGTGTCCTCATCATCGATCCATTCATTGTCTTCTACTTCTGTGATTGCTTTTTCTAGAGGATATAAATAGAATTTCTTTGTCGAATTACCATTAGAAATGTACATATCCCCAGATCTACAACTAATGAAAGCATCAGCTGTGGCTAGCCAAGGTATTCCTAAGATAAGTGGGTGCCCTCCTAGATTACTCTTGGGAGTAAAAATCATAAAATCTACTGGATATTCCCAAGAATCTAAGGAGACTGAAATATCTTCTAATACACCATCTGGTTTAATAATTTATTGATCTGCAAGTTGCAGTAAAGTAGGTGTAAAAAGAAGATTATGAAGTTTTAGTTGTTCCATAGTCTGTCTACTCATAATGTTGATAGCAGCCCCTAAGTCAATCAATGTGTTTGGAATTTCTATCCCATTTATATGGGTCTTGACAACTGGATTTCCTGGATCTACATACTTCTGCATGATAATTTTTCCCATCATGATATCTGCAATTTTTCCCACCAGGTGGATTCTTCTTGTGTCTTTTAGTTTCCTTCCTGGTCTTTTGAAACTCAACTCCTTTATTGTTTTTGCTAGAATAGGAATCTCTCGAATGACTTGTAGCAAAGGAATCTTGATACAAACATTCTTTAATTCATCTAGAAAATCATAGTTAGGCAAAAAGATTTGTTTTTCCACCCCTTTATCAATTTGTAATCTTTCAGGGAAAGGAGTTGTGGATGAAGATGCAGGTTGCTCAACTATAGGATTTGTGGGTGTTAACTTTTCTTTCTCTTTTTTAATGTTTGAGTTTTGCAGAGATGCTTCCTCAGAACCCTTATTGGCTTTAAGAGAGTCCTCCTCATAGGTATCTTGCTCTTCGACATCTATAGAAGGTTTTTCTAAAATTCTACCAGACCTGAGTTGTACATCATTGAGAGGAACAATCATATAGGTAGGAAATTGTTGTCCTTATATCATGTAAGTATTCTGAGGATTTTTATTGTTAGGATTTGGCAATGGCTGAGCTGGAAGTTGATTTGTCTTTTGTTGGAATGGAAGCATGAGTTGGGGGTTTGGATTTTGTTGAGAAGTTTGTTGTTGTGGAAATGGCAATGAAAGTTGTGGATTTGGGTTTGGAAGTTGTGGAGCTTGTTGATTTTGAAAAGATGGAGGATATTGATAAAATTGAGCAAATCTCCCATAAGGATTTTGCATACCTTGTACCCATGGCTGATATAAATTTTGAGGTTGGGGCCAAGGTTGTTGCCAAGGACTCCAATTTGGTGGGGGTTGAGAATTCATAGGGTTGTTAAACCCTTGAGTTTGTTGCCCCTGCCAAGGTCTTCTTGCAACAAAACAGAGAGATTCTACTAAATTTGGATCTTCTTGAAAGACAGCTTTGAGTCCAGGAATTGAAGGAAAATCCTTGGTCTCATGATTCTCTGAGCAAATCATACATGTTTCTACAACTTTTTCATCCAAGGGGCATTCCCTTAAAGCATGTTTCTTCCTACATTTCGGAAAAAAGATGGCTAGAGCATCAGTTTCTGCTTTCTGCTTGTTTTGAATTTTAAGGGTGTCTAGTTGTTCACTAAGGCTCCCTAAGATATCAGTTTTGAATTCATCAAGCATATTTCCAATCTCTACCCTACTTACTGATCCAGTTGCAGATTTGTTTTCCCTAATAAGAGAAGGATCTCTAAGCCCTTTTCCCATTTTATATTTTCCCCTTGAGAGATGGATACATAGTTCTGTTATGTCACGAAGTGGAAGTTGAGAAATATCTCCTTTCCCCATCATGTTTAAAGTATCTATCCATTCATCTCTAATGGATTTTAATAGAAGGGCTTTCAAAGTTTCCTCATCTAAGTTTCTCATCTTTGCTCTTTTTAAGTTGTATTGAAATCTTTCAAGTAAATCCTCCAAATTTTCATCTTCTTTCTGTACCATTTTGAATACCTCATGCTTGTGATTGGTGGGCATGCAATAGTCCAGGTATCTATCCAAAAATGTTTTTTTCATATCATTCCAAGTCCTAATAGATTGGGGGTCTAATCCCATGAACCATTTCAAAGCGGCTCCCTTCAATGTTGAAGGAAATAGTTTGAGTTTTTGAGAGTCTTCCATATAGTCATAGGTTCGGCACATGACTTCAAACTCAAACAGAAATGTTTCAGGATCCTCACTTCGTAATCCATAAAAGTTGGGGAGGAAAGATGGTGAGATGTTTTTCATTGTTGTATGCGTTTCCTCATCAACTATAGGGAATCCAAACGAATTGTATCCTTCCCTATTTCTTCCATTATTACCTCCACCATTGTTGTCTCCATTATTTCCTCCTCCTCTACCTCTACCTCTACCTCTGAATCCATCTACTACTTCCTCTGTCATGATAATTTCTTCAGAGTTCTTTGGTTCTTCTATCAAGGGAGGATGAGAGGGAGTTTCTTCCTTTTCTTTTTCAGGTGAAATTACAATAAAGAAAGGGTCTCCTTCTAAATGAGATTTGGTAGGTGGTGTAGGAGAATCCTCTAATTCAGCTGCTCCTTGAATTCCAGGAATCTTAAGGCTAGGGGTAGATGGTGGTGAATCTTTTCTATGCCTTGAAGAAGATGGAGTTGTGAAAATCGAACTCTTGGCTCTAGCTATAAACCTTCCCCTAGAATCTCTTGCTCTATGCATGTCATTTTTTTATTATTTTTTTTAAGTTGGGAAAATAATTCTCTTTCTGATCTTCCAGGTCACACTAGGTGCAAGAAGAGAGCATACTTAAGAAATTATTGAACCAATAACTCTCTTTTCTGATCCTCCGGATCACACTAGGTGCAAGAGGAGAGCATACTTCAAGAAGTTACCAATTTTTCCCTTCTTTTTATTGTTTTTTTTTTTTTAAGAAATTGGCTACCTAGTTACACTTCCCCGATAATGGCGCCAAAATGTTTGGCCAATTTAGTGTGTCCTAAATTGCTACATTAATTTGTCAATCCGGGATTCGTAAGCTGACGAAGTGTGGCGCGCTATATGTGCAAGATAATCTATCTCTTACTTTTTGTCCTTTTTGGATTTTTATTTATCTTGGTTGGTTTCCTAATGTGAGATGGAAATTCTAAAAGACAAGTATGGTTATGGATGTTCAAGGCAATGATGTCCTTTATAATGATTTCCCAAACTCCAAACTTCAAAAGGATTTTGAAACATACAATGACAAAATTAATTCCTAAAAGAAAATGAAAATGTGCCACTATACTAGTTAAACAAACAGTGAACTATTGAGCATGAAACTCATTAACCTTGCTGCTGTCTAAATACAAAAAGAAACTGTGCTTAAAGAAATCCAAAAATTGCAAGAAAGGTAAAGCTATGTCAAATTACATCAACTCATATTCTGACCCCTCACCATTAGTCTCGTTATGGCTTTCGGAGGTAATTATAAACAACTTGAGCAATCTGATATCTAATTTGTAGAAAAATAAACTAATATCAAATCACACACTCATACATTCAATCCCTCACCATTAGTCTCGCTATGGCTTTCGGAGGTAACTGATAATGACATGAGCAATTTAATATCTAACTTGCAGAAAAATAAACTAATATCAAACTACACAGTCATACTTCAATCCCTCACCATTAGTCTCGCTATGGCTTTCGGAGGTAACTGATAATGACATGAGCAATTTAATATTTAATCTAACTGATTAGAGAAAATGTACAAAACTGAAATAAATAAAACAGTGCTGGAATGAAAAGCTAAGAAAAATAAATCAGCATAAGGACAAGAGTGATTCCATGTCATTAGTCATCATAAAAATATATGCAAATGCCCGGGCTGCCTACTATAATCTGGAACAAAAACACTGATCAGTTAATAACAGTATAAAGCATGAAAGATTATGGACAAAGATAAAACGTAAATACCATGAAAGATGTAATATATATACACATGAATGACTATGGCACAATGAACGTAAGGAAATGAAGCATGAAACTATACAGTAATACACAAAACCTCAGCGTGTGCAAGGGCCCTCTGCACAAACCTCAGACAACAACTATCAACCACGAATTACGCTAATGAACAGAGTCTTCTCATATATTCAAAATGCAGTCATAACAATGGAAAAAATGTTACGGCACAGTGGCTTTATTTACAGCAGAATTACATTACAAGAACTAACTATCATGCGTATGAGAATGCATTATTTATAACAGAGGATGAAATAACTAATTTTCTACAGTCTACGCTGATAGAAGACACGTGAACAACCACGTCCAGAAATCTAGCATCATGGCTGCCGTGAAGATTAAATCTATGGAGAGTGGCTATTGGATTCAGCTTATGGAGCCGTTTACAGGTGTTGATTTGTCCCCTGAGACTAAGGAACGGCCACACAAGTCTTCACGTGGTGAAAAACAGAGTTCTGTCACCGTAGGACTCTTACGTTGACCACTGCTTGCCTTCCTTTGACCACGGCCTTCTTTGGTGGATTCGACTGAACCAATAGGACTCGGTCCATATCCACGTCATTTATAACTTGCCCACATGGCTTGATTTGCCTAAAGACACCTGCAATATATAATTTAAAAAAATGGCCACGGAAAGTTGAAGCAGCTGCGGAAAGTGACAAGAAGCGGCTGGGGAAAGTGACAAGATTCCGCAGCTCAAATGAGCAAAAATATAATTCAAACAGCAGACACAAAACATAGTTAAAAACCACTTTAAATTCTCTTTTTGATTAATATGAAATGATGTGGATGACTTAAGAGGTCCAGGTAAAGGGAAAAAGTCTAGAGAGGTGTATAGAAAAGATTCAAGTTTGGGACTCAACAGCAGGGCCCACGGAAGCGGGTACGATCTGGACCGTTGATCCGACGGGGAAATGGACGGCGATGGCCCGAGGCAGAAATGAATGGGGGAAACACGGGGAGTTGTAGGAGTGGCGATGATCGTCCGATCAGTCAAGATCGACGGATGGAAATTTGCTCGAAAAAAAAATACGATGAGCGCCTCTGGGGTTAGTGCTTTGGTCACAGCGCTGGGTCGCATGGAAGGACAGGATGCAGGGACTTAGTGGGAAAGGGGCTAGGACCCAAATTCATAAAATACACCATTTTGACTTATTTTTAATGCACTTTTAGGCCTGGGGAGGGCAACGATAGGGATGTAGAGGGGAATTTGGGGAAACAAAGGGTGTGGGGATTTTTCAAAGGGGATTTAAGGGGTTGATGGGGAGAATAGGAAGGGGAAAAGAGGGACTTTGTAAAAGGGGAAAGGAGACAAAAATGGTGCTTTACATGAGTATGAGGGGCAATGAAGGCTTTTGGAAAAGGAGCTAGCAAAGGGGAATTGTATTAGGCAAAGCGCTAAAAGCCTTCAAGGATAATGAGTTTTCAAGGGAAAGGAATTCCTTGAAGGCTCCACAACAATCCAGCCCCCAGCTTGCTTATCAAGAATTTCATAGGGGGGCTAATAGTGGCTCCACATGGGGATGGTTTATTCTTGAAGGAGTCAAGAAACCAGAGATGATCTTTGGAGTAGGCCAGATGGATGCTTCTTGGCACATCCCTTCTTTCTTCAATTTTTAGCTGCCACAATATGATAGAAACATCCGCAGGGTGCAGAGAGCGGGTGGGGCTCTTGATTTATGGGCGAAGCGTTGTCATCACTCGCATTCCTTGATTGCTGTAATGAAATCACAAAAAAGAGAGGGCCAAAAATACCCTGCCCACAGGAATGTTTGGTCGGTGGCCATTCCATATAGGTGGCCACCACAAGCATCTCTGTGGTTATCATTAAGGGCTTGTTCTACTTTTTCGTGAGTGAGGCATCGACGTAGAATGGTGTCGATGCCTCGTATGTACAACAAATCTCCCATGAAGAGATATCAGGGGGCTAACTGGTATATGCGCCAACGGTTGTCTCGAGTGAGATGAGGTGTGAACTCTTGATTTCATAGGAAGAGGAGAATGTCTCTGTACCAAGGGTCATCGGTGGCTACGAAGAAGAGATGCTCATATGGTAGCGAATCATTCACTGGTGATCCCTTGGTATTTCTTGGGAGATTGGTAATGAACTCTACTAAGGTAAGTGGATTTTTTCTTTTAGGGGAGTGAAAATGTAAGTCATATTCTTAGAGAATGACTGTCCAGTGGGCGTACTTATGGTTCATTAGGCGACGTGTGAGTACGTATTTGATGGGATTAATATCTACAATAACCTTAGTGGTTTTTAAGATGATGTAGTGGCGAAGGTTCTGGACTACGTGTATTAATGCTAGGGCAGTCTTTTCTTCAGGCTCATATCTTAATGCTGGGCCCGATAAGGTTTTGTTGACATAATAGATTACTTGCTCCTTACCATATGGGCCTTCCTGGATCAAAAATCTGGCTAATTTGGACTCAAAATTTGATAGGTACAGGATATAATATTTTTCATAGTCTGGGGGGTTGACGAGGGGTGCTGAATATAACGTTTCTTTCATCCATCAGAAAATTATTGGGCATGATCATCCCATTTGAATGGGATGTCTTAGCGAAGGAGGCGCAGGAACCCTTTAGCACAAGTGGCATAATCCGGGATGAAACATCTTAGAAAATTGGCCTTCCCCTGTAGGCTTTGCAGTTGCCTAAGGGTTCGAGGTGGAGGTACCTCTTTGATGGCTTGGACCTTGAAGGGGTCCACACGAATCCCTTGTTGCGACACTACAAAACCTAAGAGTCTTCCTTCATTGATGGAGAAGGCACACTTGAGGGGGTTCAAGTGTAGGTTGTACTGACGACATATTTGGAATACAAACCACAGATCCTCAAGATGGTCTGAGAACTTCTTGGAGCGGACTATCATATTGTCCAAGTAGGCAAGGATAAGGTGTGCCAAGTCATGAAATATATAGTTCATTGCCCTTTGGAAGGTGGCTCCAAAATTTTTTAGGCTGAATGGCATTACCTTGTATGCGAACGTAATCTAGGGGATGGTGAATGTGGTTTTGTATCGGTCAGTGTGGTGAATTTTAATTTGGTTTTACCCAAAGAATTTGTCCATGAAGGATAGAGCCTCGTGTCCTACACAGGAATCGATGACCTGGTCAATGAATGGAGTGGGACAATTTTCTTTGGGGCACGCTTTGTTCAAATCCCTAAAATCGATACAAACGTGTATGGTGCCCTATTTTTTCATTAAGGGAACATGGTTGGAAACCCAAGATGTATAGGTGATGGGGTAGATAAACCCGACTTTGTGAAGCTTATCAATTTATGAATTTATTGCTTCTACCTTTGATGGGTGCAGTTGACGTTGTTTTTGGCACATTGGAGGTACGTCATGCCAAGTGTCGATATGGGGCTCTATGATAGTGGGAATAATCCCAGGAATTTGTGAGTTGTCCCAAGGAAAGATATCTCGATACTATTTTAGCAATTGGGTATAAGAGGTTATTTCTTCTGGAGAGCATGCTGCCCCCAGCGAGATTTCTTCGATATTTGCAAGATTTTGGGATATTTTCACCTTGACAGTAGGTGATATGTTTGACATATTTCCTTCCTCAATTGCATCAGGCACTGGGATGGGATTTTTGAACCAATCAAATTTTCCTTATGGGAGGAAATATTTTGATTAGATCACATAAATCTCTTTTCCTTTTGTCTTGTCAGAACTGAACATGTTCTTGGGGAGAAAAAGTGAATGGTGATGAATTGCATCCCATGGATAATATGGCTCCATCATTACCTCTAGAATGTCCTCATCTGAATGAAATAGGGATCCTAAGGGGGATTGATCCTACGAAATGTTATGCTGAAGAGGTTCAATCCACACAGGGCTATTTGAGAGGCACGTGAAGGATTCCATCGTCGATGTGGTGGATTGAGACGCAGTCGACAAAGTGTAGACAGATTGGGTCTACATTGTCATAGGTACAACTACTATCGTAGTTGCAGCTAACTCGAAACCTATGGTAGATGAGAAGAAAGCTCTAGTAATAGTTTCGATACATGATGATATGAATCATATATGGTGTATCGTGTCATTGGCATTTGGTGGGGGAAGAATCTCCGTGATGGGAATTTGTGTAAGCACAAGGTTGGGTCCCCCGTTCAGATGGTCAATATCTTGTTGGTGGAAATTTCCCTTGTTGCAAAGGTGCCTAAATGTTTCCATTAGTGGGAATGCCTCTGGTTCGTGGTTCTATCCAACGCAAATTGTGCATGGTACCACTATGCCAATGGAGTATATCGTGTGGAAACCAACACTACTCTTCTTCCTGAATGTGGATGCCTGGAAAGGATCTATTGTAGAAGAGGAGGTCTTATGCTACCATTTATGTGTCATTGGATTAGGTGTGTCTATGATTTGGATTTATGCAGGAATGCAATAAAATATATAAATATACATAAACATAGAGATGCAGCGGAAACAATGCTTCATTTTATTAAAATCAAATGACTGAAATATCATTACAGACATAATGGAAATAAACTAGCTAGGGTGCTGGTAGTGTATCTCAGAGAAGAGATGTGGTGGCTACATACCTCTAAACTGTGTTACAATGAGGCTCGAGGTCCTATTTATTATTGAGAAACAATGAAGAACTCTAAACGTCCAAAAACCTAACCCTAGGAGATGAAGCGCCAAAACTATGGGCCTCGTTTGGGAAAATTGGTGTTTCAACTTCTCGAGGAATTAACTTTGGCTTACGATATATGTTTGATACATATCATACCTCGTTAGAAATATCTATCCCAAAAAACTTCGTTTAGGGCCTGAAAATGGCTCCGGAAGTTCAAGACCCGAAAAACTGCTAAAAATAGTAAGTTGTGCTGCAACTTAAAAAATTAATGAACCAATGGTGGGGGTTGAAATGGAATAGGTGGGTGGCCACCAATATCTACCTGGATCATTAAGGCCCCAAAACATCTCCAAGAGTGTAGGACCCAAAAACCTGTTAAAAATGGTAAGTTGTGCTTAATGTGAAAAGCTGCAATAATTGATTGTGCGGGTCCAAATGGAATAGGTGGGTGGCCACCGATGTCCACCTGGATCATTCCTCCCTCCTTAGGAAGCAATGGTCCCCATTACATTGAGATCCTCCATGAGATGAGACAAATTCTGTTGAACTAGGTATTATATTTGTCGAATATGTCCTGGACTTGTGGGCGAACATGCTAGATGCGTTTAGTAATTTTGGTTTCTTTATTAGCCTTAGACAATACATGTGTGTATTCTGTATGTGTAGTTGCAGGAGGTATGGCATCATTAAGTGGTGGTGCAAAGGGGGTCAGATCAATGGAGTGCTTGTCTTGAAAGTGTAGAGGAACCTCTGTGAGTGAGGAGAAAATGTCCTCGTATTCCTCCATGACTTTGTCCATCTACTACAACCGTGCAGGGGATCCCTATTTCGAGGTTGTGGCCACAATATTCTTCTTTCCCTATGAGTGAGTTGTAACAAAAATAAATTTCCTGGTTTAGGAAACAATCTTAATGTGTTGTTTTGTAGTAGTCAAAGAGATGACAGGAGGTGGTACTACCTCTGGTATCATGTACAAGTTATTTCCCTGAGTGAAGCCACCCAATGGTATATGGCTGCGAGTGTGCTATGGTCGATAGGCCGAGCCGCTTCACAACCTCAGATGAAATGAGGTTCTTTTGGCTTTCGGTATCGACAAGTAATTGTAGTCGAGAACCCTTCACCGACATCTATGAATGGAAGACACACTCCCCCTCCTCTAGATCCTCGGGATCCTCCCTCTGGATATTGGTGGTGGAAACAATGCAATTGGGATCCGCATCAATGATTTTCTTCCATTTTTCATTGCCTTTGTCTGGTTCCGACTTAGGATCATAAAGTGCATCTGATTCGGGTGCCTTTAGTTCGGCCACCAACGAATGTTTGGCTCGACACTCGTTTGCGCTATAAGTGGGGTTGTTATGAAATTCACACCACTTCCTCGTGTCCTTCTTTATATTTGTGGTGTTGTTCTGATTTTCCACACTTTTTCATTTCCCCTTGTTTTGCGATTCAGGGGCACCTTTCCCTGGCTTTGGATTCACAGATCCAAAGTCTCGCTTCTTCTGCTTAAATTTCTTCTCGATCTTGGCGGCATAGCGATATGCTGTGCCAAGCGATTTAATGTTGAGGAACTCCATTTCCTCTTGAATTTGTTTGTGCAGACAACCATGGTACTTGAGCACCAAATTTCTCTCTGAATCTTTAATACCCAACTTTGTGCACAATGTATGGAACAAATTCGTCAGTTCGTGCACATCTTGATCCCATTTCTGTTGCAGTGTGGTCCATTGGATGTATTTGTCCTCATATCTCCCCACTGGGTAATGTTGCTCGTCGATTCCATCATGGAACGAATTCCAAGTGGGTGTGGCTAAGAACAGAGAGGGTTCCCCTTCGTCCTCTTGCTCACAGAAGGTTTCCCACCAGTCTTTGACATGGGGAGCGGCTTTGAGGAGTGCATAATTAACCTTTTCTCAGTCGAAGAAATCATGGAACGAGAAATACCCTTCCAAAAAATTTAACCATCTATCTACCGCATTTGCATCTATCTAGCCTTCAAATACAACAATTTCAAATTTTACCTGTACCTTGAAGGGAGTGGCACCTCGGCTGTTGGATGCAGATGCGTTGTAGGTGGGAAGTCATTGAAGGATCTGAGCAAAGTTATCCATCATCGCATTCCTTTTTTTCTCGAGGGCATCCTCGAGCAATATTTTCATAGGATCTACTACTCCCTCATATTTATTTTCTTCCACCATGGAAGGTCGTCGGGGTTTGCGAGGCTGATCTTGCAAGGGTTCAACCAGATCGATCCCTAACTCCTTATACCTTTACCGTGTTGGGGACATGCAAAGAAAAACAGAGAAAGAGCAGACTGCTCTGATACCATTGATCCAGATTTATGTAGGAATGCAACAGAATACACATATAGACATAAATAAAAAGATGCAGTGGAAATAACACTTCATTAAAATCAAATGACTGAAATATGCTTACAGATATAATGGAAATAAACTAGCTAGTGTGTTGGTAGCGTATCTCTGATAAGAGATGTGGTATATACCTCTAAACTATGTTAAAATGAGGCTCGAGGGCCTATTTATTATTAAGAAACAATGAAGAACTCTAAACATCCAAAAACCTAACACTAGGAGATGAAGCACCAAAACTATGGGCCCCGTTTGGGTAAACTGATGTTTCAACTTCCCAGGGGTGTAACTTCGGCATACAATCTCCGTTTGATGCATATCATGCCTCGTTAGAAAGATATATCTCTCGGCTTTCCCAAAAAACGTCGTTTAAGGCCTCAAAACGGCTCCGGAAGTTCAAGACCAGAAAAAATACTGAAAATAGTAAGTTGTGCTACAACTTAAAAACTGAAAAAATTGATGGTGGGATTTCAAATGGAATAGGTGGGTGGCCACCAATATCTTTCTGTATCATTAAGGCCCCAAAATGGTTCCAAGAGTGCAGGACACGAAAACCTGCTAAAAATAGTAAGTTGTGCTAAATGTGAAAAGCTGTAAGAATTGATGGTGCGGGTCCAAATGGAATATGTGGGTCGCCACCGTTATCCACCTGGATCATTCCTCTCTCCTTAGGAAGAAATTTTCCCCATTTCATTGAGATCCTCCATGAGATGAGGTAAATTTTTATAAATTGGGTATTATATTTGTCGAAGATGTCATGGACTTGCAGGTGGACATGTTAGATACATTTAGTAATTTTGGTTTCTCTATCAGCCTCAGAAAATACATATGTGGATTCTGTATGTGTAATTTCAGGAGGTATGGCAACATCAGGCGGCAGTGTGTTATGGGTTATATCAATGGAGTGCTTTTCGTGACAGTGTAGAGGAACCTTTGTGAGCGAGGAGAAAATGTCCTCGTATTCCTCCATGACTTTGTCCATCTATTGCAGCCATGCAGGGGAGCCATGTTTCGAGGTTGTGGCCACAATATTATTCTTTCCCTATGAGTGGGTTGTAAGGAAAATAAATTTCCTCGTTTGGGAAACAATCTTACTGCGTTGTTTTGTAGTAGTCAAAGAGATGACATGAGGCAATACTACCTCCGATATCCTGTACAAGTCATTTCGCAAAGTAATAATAACAGCACGAGGCCTAGAATCATACACGAGATGTTGCCTTCACAAGGATGGTTGGCCAAATAATAAATTAGCTACATCAAGAGGAGCAACATCACATAATACCTCATCTGTGAATGGATTGTGTTAGGGTCCCGTGATTTGGCTGATTGGCAAGCCAAATGATAGTGTAACATCAAACCAGTCTTTGGAGCCCAAGGACCTAGCCTTCCTGGACTCAGAGAGGCCTCTCTCTATTTGTGTAAGGGATATCTATGTGTTTGCTTATTGTCTTCTTGATTTTAGGCTAGTTATGAAGTAGGTTTTTGGTTTTGGTTTTTAGGTTGTGAGGGATGAACTGATCAAAGACATAAGATAGGTAAAAATATGTCAGATCAACTGGGCTATGGGGTCTAAAAGGTCAAGAAAGCTTTCAGGTGGTGATACAAGGTTGTTGAAGGGCCGATTTGAGCAAGGTAAAATGGATCTTTGGGTAAAATGGAGTGAGATGGACATTAAACTTGTGAAGAACAAAGGATTTCAAACATAACAAGTTTAATAGCTGACATAAACATTGTAGGGCTAACCATTAATCATGAGAAATGTAACTATACACTGATCAATGTATAGAAATAAATATTCAAGCCATGCATAGAGATATATGACTCTCTAACTTTAGGAAATGGCTATGAGACTTTGGGGAAATACATTTAAGACAAACAAACAACTCAAATCACTATGAAGGAATGCCTAAACATAGTATTTCAAGCTATTGGGCACTTTGAAGCAAGATTGCATAGTTTTAGGCAAAGGGTAAGATCAGTACAAGACCTCCTTGGTTCAACAAATGACAATCTAATCAATCAAAGAGAGGTTTCAAAGGTGGAGCTATGACTAGCCATGAGTAAGCAGGGCATACCGTGAATCATACTTAACATGCATAAAACCATAAATGAAACAAGAAAACAATATTCTTCAGTTATTAAAGAGCAATCAAGGATTCTTTAATATGACTAAGAATGAAGAAAACATAGAATCTATAAAGAAACAGGAAATTTCAGGTGCCTCCAAGGGCATGTCTCAAATATATTCTCTACTATATTATAGCAAGCAAGAACATGGAATTATGAATGAAAACTAAGAAACAAAACAGAGAGAGAGACACTATACCATTCTACCAAGTCATGGAATCCAACAACAATCGTCTTTCATCATCCAAAAACATCCAAGAAACTATCGAAAAACAAGAGACAAGTGTTTCTTCCAAAGCTTGTATAACCATATATTGCTTCTATTCATCAAGTTCAGCCTTATTTACAATGAAAGCCTTTGGAATAAATAGGCCAAAGTGAGGAAAACCTCTTAGTTCAACTTGCAATCTCATTGGCCTATCCAAAATATCTGATTTTGTCCTTGAGGCTTTGCAAAGCCCAAGGCACAAAATATCTAATAAAATATCTCAAAAATGATAAAAAATGGAAATATATTGACTTTTCATAACTAATCATGTACAAAAATAGCTAAACGCACATGAAGAAAATTCATTTTTGAAAGGTTCATTTTTTACAAAAATACTCAAGAAATATATCAGCAGAAAGTCCTCTAACTTGCCGGCAACTTTTGGATGCCTTTCCGATGTTGAAACGAGGCCTGTGATGGCTAGTTGGAAAGCTGTAAGTGTCTGTTTTCTTAAAATGATTATTTGTCTCCAAATTGACCAGTGGAAGTCTTCCAAAAACTGACCTGTGTGTAAAAACCCAAAAAATAGGCCTTGCTGATAAACGGGGCAGAGTGTAGAAAAAGCGAGTGTTTTTCGCCATTTTGGGGAAGAAAATGATCTTCAATTGATATGAAAAATGCTGATTATATGCCCCTAAAATTATGGCATCCAATGATACCATTTTCATCCTTTGAGGATGCCCAAAACTGAAATGGCGATGCCCATGAGTTTTAGCCAAAAACCCAAAAATGACAAGAACCAAAATTTGTCAAATTTCGCCCAATTTTAGCGAGCATGACCCTCAAGGGTTTTCAAAAACATGTTGTGAAGCTGAGGCCAAAATTTGGAGCTTTTAGGTGTCTTACCTCAATTTTGGTGTCGGGTGCCTCCTTTGAGACTCTGAGTTTTTTCTGTGTGGCCTTCAATTTCCGCTGGGCAAACTGATTGAGCTTCTTGTAGTGCTCGGTCATCCTCCGTTGAAGGTCCAAGTCTCTATTTTCCTTCTCCAACTTCTTTTCCAAGTGATCATTTACCCTCTCAAGCCATACTTCTCGATTTTTCTCTATCTCTTGGCTGAACAATGTAGTGAGAGGGGTAGATTGGAGAAGGGCAGCTTCTTCTTCCTTTTATTTCTCAAGGGCTTTTTTGAGCCCCATGGTTCTTGGTATCTTTCTCCTGGGCTGATCTTCATCTTCACTCTCATCGAACTCACCCATGAGTTCTTCCAATCTCACTTGTGCTTTGGAGGCTTCTTTTTTGTATTTTATGGCCTGTGTCTCATATACCGCCATATGGACACTCATCTGTCTGTTTTGAATTTGCAAAAAGTGATTGAAGTTTCTAGCCTTCTCAAGATCATTCCTCAAAGCATCAATTTGGTTTTATCTATTGATTAAGAGAGTTTCAAGGATTCGGGCTTCATTTTCACTATCATCACTTTGGATTTGAATTATGTCAAAGTCCCTTTCCTTTTCATGGTTGCTTTCTTCTTTCTCCTTTCCTTTGCTTTGGGTGGCTCTTTTAGTCTTCCTCCTCTTGGGCAACTCGACAATGAGCTTCTTGGGAAATTTTCCCTTGTTTCAGAGGGCCCTATTAAAATTTGGAGTTACAACTCTAGGCACCCTTTTCCTTGATGTTTGGGGCTTGGCCACCTTCGGAGAAGAGAGCATGGCCCCTTGCCTAGGAGAGGTAGCTAGCACATGCTCCATTGGCTCTTTGCCTTTGTTACTTTTCTCATCATTCTTGCCACTGTCTTGGATTTCTTCATGGATGCCTTGAATGTCCTTTTGCATTTATTTTTGAGGGCTGTCCTCCTCACTGTGTTGCACCTCTTCATCATGCTGTTTTTATTTTTCATGAGGCTTATTTTCATCATCAGTGGTTTCCTCTCCTCACTATGTTTTTCTTCATGAGTCTACTGTTCATCATCATGTGGCTGCCTTTCTTCACTGTGTTGCACCTGTTCATCATCATGCTACTCACCATCATGCTGCTCATCATCATATTCCTCTTCATCATGACCTTCTTCATCATGAGGCTGCTCACCCTCACTTTGTTGCACTTTTTCATCATCATGTTGCTCACCATCATGTTGCTTATCATCATATTCCTCTTCATCATGCCCTTCTTCCCCTTGCCCTTCTTCATCATGCTGCTCTGCCTCACTATGTTCTTCTTCCCCTTGCTGCCCTATTTCATCATGATGCTTCTCATCATCCTCCTCCTCCTCTTGCTCATTCTCTTATTCAATGGGGAATTTGAGCTTCTTGGGAATGGGCTTGCTTGAAGAAGTCGAAGGATGGTGAGTGGAAGGTGAAGGAGATGTATGAAATGAAGGGACAATGGAAAAATCCTTATGTGCAATGAAAGTATCCCAAGATATTTCTTTCCTCTCAAGTTGATATATAATGATAACCTTGATGAGGGAGTGCTGGAAGAGGCAGGCTGTCTACTAAGAAGGAGGTTTTTTCTGAACAGTGGAGGCCATTTTCTCAATACTTCTATGTAGGAAGAAAGGGAGATTTAACAATTTGGCTCTTGTGAAATGCATGAGCAACCGGACATGATAAGCATAAACTCGGGAGAATATTCCCTCGCAAGTGAAGTATTTCATGATTATCTTCATGAGGGGGGCATAACTAGTCAATAAATATGAGAAGGGAAAAATGGATGGACATGAATCTCTATGCTCAGGCTTCAAAAAAGGCTTGTATTGTTCTGAGTCCAAGTGGGTTTGTTTAAAACACTTCTCTCTGACATAAGGGATTTTGGTGGCCTTGGAAATGAACCTTGGAGAGAACTTGAAATCCAAGCCTGCCAGCTGAAAGTGCTTCTCTTGAAACCTCAAAGCACAAAGATGAGTTAAAGGGGAATAGCTTTTCACCTCCTGCACTCTTTGACAAAAATATAGACACCCAACCTCATGGAAATTAAATAGGATTGATGGATGAGCATTTACCTCTTCAGTGGAAATAGGCTCAAACCTCTGGTGAAGGCCACTCCTACTGTATGTCCTTGGAGGCATTTTGTTTTGAATGTTCTTTTCAAAACCAAGTTGTCTCAAATGGCTCTTGAAATGTTTTTCTAAACCACACCTCTGTCCTCCTTATCAGTCACTGTTTTTCCTCTTTGATGCCAATCAAAAAGTATTTGTCAAAATAAAAAGCACACAGTCAATTTATTACTGTGTTTGGGCAAGGTATTGAAAAGTGGTATCTGTGTTTTCTTGTTAGAACAAGGATCCTTTGTGTTTTGATAGAAACAATACACCCTTCCCAAACAAAAACTCTTCTTCTGTTTCACTGGCTTCTGTACAAAAGTAGACCAAACAACACTCTCAACTGACTTTGAAAAACCTCTCACACACTATGTTTTTTTGGAATTTATAGAGACTACACAGATTTGGCTATTTCATCACACACTGAGGATTCTTTATAAAATGACAAGGCTTTCAACTTATGATCATTGTTTTCACCTTACAAACACTACTTTTACCTTAAATGTTTCAGACATAGGTAAATTTTGTTTTATCTGTGGGCTATGATTGTTCTAAAAGGCAGTGAGGGTCCCTTAAGTTCGTTTAAAGCATCCACCTATCACTGTAAAGGTGTGTGACAGTCATAGCAACAAAACAAAAACTCTGAGTTTGTTCGAAAACCTCACCCTCTAATCACTGTCTATCTCATAGTTTTCATATGATGAAGTGGTTTTAGGCACAATTTCCTTCTCACGGAAAAACACAGCAAACACCCTTTCACTCTTTGAAATTTTCCAAGAGGAGAAGCAGAATACCTCGAAGAAATGCTTAGAGACCTTGCTTGATTAGTTGAGTAGGTCTCAAGACCCTTTGAAGGTGTTTTGGTCGTTCAAACAGGCGCGACATGTTTAGAAGGAAGAGCACCGCACAGTGAAAAAGGTGTCGAGTCAGCCTTCGAGCAGTGGTGACCGGCGCAACAGGCGCATCGCGTAGCCATTGAATGCCTGTGTAATTTATGTTATGAACGCGCCGCGTTCTTTTCCAGGCGCGCCACACAGGCTTTTAAGCCTCAAAACACTTGGAAATTGCTTGAAACTCCTTGCTCTGTCCTGTGAACAACCAGGGGAGCACTTGGTCAGTTTTGAAATGGAAAAATAAGCCTTGCAACGGACTCTTACTCCTTTTATAGTTGAAAAAGCCGATCACCCTTTGAGATTTCTTTGTGAGGGTTTTGGAGGCCCTTTGAAATGGTTTTCTCAGTCATAATCATACATAAAGAAAATTTTCTTTTTAAAACATAACAGAGACTCATCTTTGCTCAAATAAATGACAAAGTGGAGTGAACAACTTATCTCATAGGCATGATTTCCTTTTTTGAAGTAAAGAATCCTTTTTAAAAGTCAAAATCTTTCTATTGTTTCTCATTATGGGAGGAAACTTGTTTCCTTTGTTGATATCTATTTTTTAGAGGAAAACCCTGCTCCAAGCCATATAAATGATTGTAGATGTGCCCTTTGAATGATAATTCCCTTTGACTGTGGGTGAAACCCTCATTTGTACTCCCCAGATTTTACCCATACCTGTTTATCAAGGAAAAAGGCCTTTAGAGACCCTTGGTACTCATATGCAACATCAAGGTCATTTCCACATGTCCATAAAGAGGCCTTTGACTGTGGTAGTGGCATGTTTCATTTTCTTGGAGTGTGGTTTCTAAATTCAAAACACTTTTCATATCCTTTCTTCACATTGATGAACCTATGTGTCTATTTTCAAAGCCTCCTTCAGAAACCAGGCTTAGGTTACCTTCTTTTCCATTTTGATGAGTTTTTTGAAAAAGATCTTCATGGACAAGAAGAGAAAAACTTATTTGAATCATCAACATCACTCTTTGGCTTATGTTTAACCTTGCTCTCAACTCATAAACCTTGAATGGATTTCCACTAATTTCAAATCTTTTTTTTAAAGGAAAACAATGGCTAGATTTCATGCCTGTTGATCAAGGAGAGGGATCTTTGGAAACTTTTAATGAAATTACATACCTCAGCAGGTTTTGTTCATTTTGGCTCCATATTTCCTTTGAAGGAGATCTCTGAAAGGAGATAAGTCACACCTCTTTGATTATTACAGTACCACTTCTTTCCCTGTGTTTTTAACACCATTTTTCTATCCATAAGCCTTCAGTTGCTTTCACACTGCACTTAAAACCTACTTTTCAATCAGTGAAACCTATAGTCGATATTTGAAACACGACTGTTGTGTTAGTGGTCTTCATCTATTGGATACAAGGTGTTAAACAAGTTCTTCAGGCAGTTTACAATCATTGTTAGCTTTGTGCCCTTTAAATGAGGCCATACCTCTGTTCCTGGCCCTCTACTTATTAGATGAAGGAGGCCTTTATCACATTGCCAAACCCTCTACTTGTAAAATGAAGGAGGTTTTCAACCAATGACCTGACCATCTACTCATGTATGGAGGAGGTTTTATCAGTCTTTCAACCCTCTGCTCATGTATGGAGGATGTTTTCTCAGTGATGTTGTTAGTATGATTCTTTCGTCGTAAAATATCACTTTAGCTACACATAACAAATAGCCCTAACATCTATTATGGCTGAAAAATATCTTTAGGATTGTTGCAAAAATTCAGATCTAAGCACAAAAGATATTAAGCAGATAAAATATAACATAGCTCCATAGATCCAATGAACGAGACAAGAAGAATTTATTTGAAAGAATTTTGTATTATATTAAAGAATGGGACACCTGAGAGGAAAACAAGAAAGGTGTCTTCCAATTCTCCTCAGTGGGATGGGTTCTTGGAAGTCCTCAGTGTTTCAGATCTAACATTTCTCTCTCTTATGGATGTAGAAAAGAAAACATGGAACTCAATGGGAGTTCATAAAGTAAAATGGAAAATGGTGACCAAGAGTAGATCCAGAGTGATCTAATGCAATGAAGGTGACTAATGAATGGGGAAAACCCCCTTATTTATAACAAAATATTGGGGCGGTCTAGAATTCGGTGCATGAATAAAATATTATTAATTGAATTCTAGAAGCACCTTTTAGTAATATTTTATTATATTTGTTGGAGGGAAAAGGGTTCTTGACTTGGGTCAATTCCTTTATTTATAAATAATAAATAAATAAATGGTTTATTTATCATTTTAGGGAAGCGATGGGAATATAATTAAATAAATAATGGTTTATTTAATTATTTATGGATGATTTAGTCAAATTTAACTAAGAATATTATTTAAATAATGATTTAAATAACTTATTCTTAGGGAATAATTAAATAAATAATGATTTATTTAATTAAGTTCCTTATTTTGGGTTAAATATGACCAGGAAATATAAACAAATGAGTTATTTTATATGGTGAAAGAAATTTTACTTAGGGTAAAATTGGTCTTACATGGTGTACCTGGGTTCATCTAATAATAATAGGTTAGATGGCCAAAAAATGGTGTAACAGATTGCCCCCCAACATACGAGTGTTAGGAGCAAATCATATGACCAAAGTACGTTGTAAGAACTCAATCACTAGATATCGAGAGGGAAGTGAGAGAGAGAAATGTAAGGTTGTCTGATGTGCTAAAGGACTAGACCCTGAGGAGATGAGACTTACAAGTGCAACAAGTCTCTAGTTTATGAAGTGGTACCTGTGAGAAAGGTGGCGGGGGAGGCATACCTATGCCCGCTGAGACAAATTACAAAGAATAAGGTGCCCGGAAAACCACGGGAAACAATGAGTACAAAGATTAAGGCGCCCGGAAAACCACGGAACGCAATAATGAAGCATGTGCTGGTCGAAACATGAGCCAGATAAATCAGAGGATGAATCCCACATACATGTGATGCCTGGAATAATCGTTAGGAAGTATACAGTAATATGGTAGTACATGAGATACAAATATACCCAAATTCCCCCTACACACGGGGAAGGGCTCTCAAAATATGACAGAGACATGTGAATCAAAAATGGCACTGCAAGAGGTTGAAGCTGATATCATCAAATGAGAGGAGCTGCATCAAGGGCGGGAATGAAGTCATCCGGGCATGTGGGGGGCTACCTTCATGAAAGGTGTGAGGATGCACTTATCGGTCATACTGAGCTGTGGTGAAATTTTTGGCTGCTTCAAGAGTTTGTAATGCAACACGACGATCTTCAGAAGCACGCTCAAGCATGATAAGTCGTTGTTCTAGAGGTTGGGTATCAGGGAGAAGTTCGATGGCCAAATGAAGGGAAGGGATTTCACATTTGATTGGTAAGACTGCCTCCTCGCCAAAGAGAAGGTGGAAAGGAGTGAAGCCGGTGGCGGTTTTAACAGAAGTACGATAAGCCCACAAAGCAGAGAAGAGCATGAGATGCCAATTGGTTTTGTGTTTATTCACCGTTCAATGAAGCATGGTTTTAAGAATTTTGTTGACCACTTCAACTTGGCCATTACCTTGGGGGTAATAGGAAGATGAATATTAGTGTTCAAAACCCAATAAGGAGGAGAGCTCATGCCAAATCTGATCTTCGAAATGTCGGCCATGGTCTGAGACTAACTGTTTTGGAACTCCGAATCAAGCAATGACATGGTTAAAGAAAAAGAGGGCTGCAGTGGCTGCCGTATTGTTGAACGTAGGCATAGCTTCAGCCCATTTAGTGAAGTATTCAACCGCCACGATGATATATTTGTGGTTACCAATAGATGGAGGTCGACATTCCATAAAGTCGATGGCCCATTTACAAAAAGGACCAGCTGTGACGACAGGATGGAGAGGAGAGGGAGGAGCTCATGCCTTGGGGGCGAAATGTTGGTAATTGGAACAGTTTTTGACTGCTTCAATGTAATCACCGAAGATAGAAGGCCAAAAATACCCAGCACGCATAATTTTTTGGGCGGTGGCGAGGCCGGAGAGGTGGCCACCACAAGCGCCACTATGGCAGGCATTTAGGACTTGCTCAGCTTCAGCGTGGGTGAGGCAATGATGAAGGACAGTATCTAAACCATGATGATAAAGGTCATCACCGAGTAGAAGGTAGCGAGAGGCTTGGTGTTGGATACATCATCGAGCATCACAATCAAGGTGAAGGGTGAACTTTTGGGTTTGCAAGTAAGTAAGAATGTCACCGTACCAAGGATCGTCGGTGGTGATGGCAAAAAAATGTTCATCGGGAAGAGCGTCATTAATTGGAGTATCTTGCGTCCGGGTAGGTAAATCATAAATGAGTTCGGCTAGGACTAAACCTTGCTTACTTTTTGGGGTGAAAAATTCAAGGTCGAATTCTTGGAGAATAACGACCCAATAGGCGTACTTCCTATTGAGGATGCGGCGACTCAATAGGAAAGCCATGGGGTTGGAATCAGTCACAACCTTGGTGGAACGCATGAGGATATAATGACGCAATTTTTGGACCGAGAACACGATAGCTAGTGCTAATTTTTCTTCATGCAAGTAGGACAAAGGTGGATCAGCAAGGTTCTTACTGACATAATATATCACATGTTCGACACCGTTATCATCCTCCTAGATAAGGACACTAGCAACCGAATATGTGGAAGCGGAGATGTATAGGATGAAATCTCGTTCAAAGTCAGGGGGATGGATCAAGGGAGCGGATGTGAGAGCATGCTTGAGGGCATCAAAATACTCTTGAGCATATGTATCCCAGAAAAAAGGGGTGTGAGATTGAAGAAGTCTAAGGAAGCCGTGTGTGGTAGTGGCATAGTCAGGAACGAATCAACGAAGAAAGTTAGCTTTGCCTTGGAGACTTTGTAGCTGGCGTAAGGTACGAGGCAAGGGAAGGTCAAGAATGGCTTGAACCTTTAAAGGGTCGAGAGTTATCCCATCTTTAGACATGATGAAGCCGAGGAGACGATCGACGGGAACACAGAAGACACATTTCAAAGGGTTAAGGCGAATGTTATACTTGCGGCATCGGAGAAAAATGGTACACAGGTCATGAAGGTGTTGCGCCCGATGTTTAGAATGTGTGGTAAGGTTGTCTAAATAGGCAAGGATAATATGGGCTAAGTCATGTAAGCAATAAGACATGGCTCGTTGAAAGGTGGCGCCGGCGTTTTTAAGGCCAAATGGCATGACTTGGTATGCGAAAGTGCCCCACAAACTAATGAACGCTGTTTTAAGTTGATCAGCCCGACAGATAACAATTTGGTTGTATCCGGAGAAGCCATCCATAAAGGAGAGAATCTCGTGCCCCACACACTCATCGATGATTTGGTCAATAAATGGTGTGGGGAAGTTGTCTTTGGGACAAGATTTGTTCAGATCGCAAAATTCAGTGCAAACACGAATGGTGCCTTGTTTTTTGAGGACGGGAACTGGGTTAGACACCCAAGTGGTATATTCAATGGGGTAAATGAAACCAGCCTGCCGGAGCTTGTCGATTTCAGCTTTGATGGCTTCACGTCTAGAAGGATGGATGGGTCTCAACTTTTGAAGAACTGGAATGGCATCAGGCCATGTGTCGATGTGATGTTCGAAAATGGCAGGATCGAGTCCGGGCATTTTTGAGTATGACCAGGTGAAAACATCACGGAATTCTTTGAAGAGTTGCGTGTAGGATTCAATTTCTTCCGGAGTGCATTTGGTGCCCATGGTGATATTTTCTTCAATACGTGGCTTGACAGAAATGTTGATTTTTATGGTGGGAGAGATATTAGCCATATTGCCTTCCTCGAAAGCATCAGGTGGAGGGATGGGGTTTTTGAACCAATCGACTTTAGCAGGGATGAAGTCTGTGGATTCGAGGGCATATTTGTCATGGGATTGATGTGGGATGAAATATGCACGATGGTGCATGTTTTCCCATGGAAAATCAGGGTTGGTCATGGCTTCCATGATGTCTTCATCGGACTGGAGGATGGGAAGAGAGGATGGAAGAGGTTGACCTGAGGAGGTGGAGGGATGAGACTCTTGATTGTGATGGGAAGGGCTCACAGGTACGATGTTATGTGAGGTGACAGAGTGAGCAGTTGAATGATCAAGTGAAGAATTGGGGGAAGGGACTAAGGGGTTGGTATCTGAGAATCGCGGTGATGAGGAAAGGTAGGAAATGGTAGCTAAAGTCTCGGTCATTTCGGTATCAGGAGGAGGAATGGTAATCATGGTAGACAGGTGGTCCTGTGTGAGGGAAGAAGGATTACGGGCGAGGTCGGATTCGAATTGGTGGTATGTGTCTAAAGAGGCACGATACTCGTCAAGGCGGGGGCAAAGGTGGGTATAGTGGCCATGGAAATTGCACAAAGAACAAGGGTGATTGGTGCGCAAATTATTAAGTTTAGGGGCAGAATCTGGTATGGTGACATGGACTTCTGGGATGTCTGATTCTGGAAACGTTTCATTAACCATGGTCTTGAGAGGTGGTAATTCAGGGTAGGTATGAGTGGCGTGACCAAAAACATCACACAGAGCACACTGGATGGGATGCTTCGGGGGCCGAGGAGGGGCAGGGTTGGGTGGGGTAGGTTTGTCCCTTGATGCCCCCCATGAGCTTTGCCATTTTTACTCGAAGCAGTTGTAACAGGAGGCAGTGCTTGTTGAGGTGACTGAGGTACTGGCATAGCAAGAGAAGTCATAAGGATTAGTTGAACCGGGGTCAATGTAATATATGTTTTAGGTTGACCGGGCGGAGTGGTGGCTGGAGGGTCAAGGTATCAGACGGGTATACCCAAGGTCAAGTTGGGGAGGGATAGGGTGGCCAAGGTAGGGACGGAATAAGCTCTAAGAGGGGGAGCGAGGAAAGGGATCTGACCAGCATGGAAATGGCTAGGAGGAATGGTACCAAGGGGGTGGATTTCAGGTGGAATCGACCCATGAGGAGTGGCGGTAGAAGAAGATTCATAAGGAAGAAGGGTGGCTAACGGGGGCGAAGGGCTAGGAGGTGGTTGAGGTTGAGGTTGCTAACTAGACAAAGTGGGCTCTGGAAGGTTAGCCCAAGATGATTGCATCATGCAAACATTCACCAAGTTAGGATTAGAGACGGGAGGGGAGTCTAAAAAGGTGCCAAGCAAGGAGGAGTCTTTGTAGACGCTGCGGGAAACACTGGTCAAAGAATCAACAGTTTTCTTGTTGGTGACAGTAGAGATGGTGGACTCAGGGGAGGTCTGAGATTTTGGTTCATGGTAAGTCAACTGGTCAATGGTGACAATCTTGCCATTATGAGGGAAAAACATCTTGTGGTAGACTGCGAACGGGACGACTGACATGGCATAAGTGTAACTACACCCAAAAAGGATGTTGTAGTCAAGAGGGGCGTCAATAACTTCAACGTCGACACAAACAGTCTTGCCGGCAAGGGTGATAGGACAGTTACGAAATAGGCCAATGGGCTGGGAGGCATGGCCATCCCATGCACAAAGGGTGATGGTGGAAGGGGCCAGTTCAGGGGATCCGAGTTGTTTCCAAACCGAAGCAGACATTACGCAGGTAGATGCCCCCTCATCAATAATACACCGATAAACATTGGCATTTCAGATTTTGACGGGGATTTGGAAAGCAACTGAAGGAGGAAGAGGGGTATGGTCTGACTAACAGGTGTCGAAAACAATCAATTGGTCATAAACAGGATCTATAATGCCCACGGCAGATAGTAGAGCCCTCCCTTGAGAAGGACATGACTGTAGGAGTTCCAGTGTGGAAATGGCAGTAGGAGATTGAGCCAGATCATCTACTATGCTGTATGAATGGGCAGCCTAAGCAGAGGCAGCATTTCGGTGTAATGGTCCCTTAGGAGGCTTGGGATGAACCTCGGCTTTGGGCGGAGGGAGTTGTAAAGGACCATTGGGTGTCGATAGAGGTTCTGTAGGACCTGACGATGGAGACTCAGAGACAGGCGGAACAGGAGGTTTGGAATACTGACAGGACCGAGTTTGAAGGTTGAGGTCGATAGTGAGAGGTGGGTCAGAAGCCATCATGAGAATATGGTAATCATAGGAACCAAAAGGAGAAGGTTGAGTGGTTACCGGGGCATCAGGTGGTTGAGTGGCCACTAATCCTTGTTGCGGGAAAGGATCGGTAAACACAGTAGGTTGAGAAGTAACAGGGGTGGGAGGGGTAGTAGGGGAGGAGTGTTGTCCCCGTACGGTGGCCTGAGAATCCCAAATTTGCCACATTTGTGGTAATAAGGGACAATCGTGAGTGTAGTGACCATAAACACCGCAACACGAACAGGGCTTGTTGGTGCGAAGTGGCCTGTCCGGCTTGAGTTGAGAGCCCTATGGCTGGTTAGCAGTGGTCAGGTTGATATTGGAAGGATTAGGTCCACGATTACCAGAAGCGGATTGATTGCCTCTTCTCCTTCTTTGAGAAGGAGGGGAATTAGGTGTCCCCTGCTGTGAAAATACTTGCCCTGGAGGGGGTAGTAAGTGCGGTTATGGGGGCGGAGAAGGCAAGGGAGTGGGAGGTCCAAATGTTGAAGGAGCTGAGACACCAGGTTGCGGATATGGATAAGGAGTAGGGTGGGCAGCAGTAAGGTAAGCAGGGGGGTGGGAAAAAGGAGGAGGCATGCCATAGCCTGAATACATGCTGCCTAGAGGGGAAAAAACATCGGAGGGGCTGGCCCCTAGAGGAAAACCATGGCCTGGAGGAGGTTGGGTAGAGGTATGTGACAGGGCTCCAACGATATCGTCCGCAGAATGAGATGCCCCCAAGGCATTAGGGCCAGCGGGTTTGGGAAGGTCAGGAAGGACGGTATAAACATAACCAGATTAGGCGTAGATAAGGTCATACTTCAAGGAAATTTGGAGGGCGGCTTCTTCGGTTTGGGGAAATGGGATGCGACATATTTTCCAATGGGAGGTAAGAGAGAGTGAAGGAACCAATCCATGTAAACTCGATCTTCAAAGGGGGGAGCTCGACATAAGATTCTTCTGCGTCGCCATTCCTGGACATGAGCGGAAAGGCGGGTTGAGGAGGATTGATGGAAGGAGGTTAAAAGCTCGTTACCAGTGTCGTATCAGAGAGGGAGCCGGAAATAAGATAAAAAGGCTTGGGCAATGGTCGCAAAATTGGTATGGGAGGAGGTGGCCTGTTCAACATACCATTTAGAAGCTTCGCCTGTAAGCGTGCATTGGAAAAATCTAAGATGAATAGAGTCGTTAGTAATGGAATTGGAGGAACACCACATATGGAAGGATCAAATATGGTTGGAGGGATCCTCACTAGCAAGGCCTTCAAACTTGGGAATGTCGGAGGGGAGCTTGGTTGGCATAGCAGGCCAACTAACATCATGGCGGATAGGATCATTAATCAGCTGATTGAAGTCAGGGAGCCTAAGGCCGGCCATATAAGGGAGTAATGGGGCAGTTGAGGTAGGTCCTAAGGTGGTTCCACTGGAAACAAACCCAGTAGTAGTACTGGGGTTACTGCTAGTGGTAGGCCCTGAAGTAGACATGGTGAAAGTGACAGGGGGAGAACCAGGAGGGGGAGAACCCGAAAAATCAGAGGAAGAGTCAGAGTGCGGACTCGGGGAAAGACTTACTCGATGACGATGGGAAGGAAGAAGTTGACCAAGCGGAAACTGAGGATGAAGGCCAAGAAGTCTCCGGGAGAGGCGCCTTGGGGGCGCGATGATGACGGGAAGAAGAAAACCGACAAGGGTAGGGAGGGACAAAATCAAGTGAGGTCAAGGGCAGAAAGGTGCAATGACAATTGATTTTAAAGTCTTTTCCAGGCGGTGTTAACCAAGCTCTTCTTCACTTAGGGTCAGTGTGTGGCGTGCGTTAATTTTAATTGTTTAAACCCATACTTTTTGAGAGTAAAAGAAAGAGTGTGCTGCGTAACGGAAAAGAAATCTGCAGTAAATAAGACTAAAAGAATAGAAAATTAACAACTAAAAATGTAGCAATCTAACCCAAGAAGGAGGGTCTCTCAAAACTAGTCGATAAGAGGGAAAAAACTAGGCAAAGCATGCTAAAAAGAGGCCAACAGATCGAAGGTCCGGAGGGACTGGGATCTAAAGGGTAAATCTGTTGAAAAGTGGTGCAGAGAACAACAAATAAGCAGAGGCAAGGTTGCTGCTAAAAAGGAGGAGATCAGCTAAAAATAGAAGAGACAAGGCAGTGGCCTTAGAAATGAACCCAAACAAAATGATATGAGGTGGTTTTGAGAGGGAGAAGAGCTGATCTAAAGGGATCTGAAAAGGAGGTATCAAATCAGAGAAAAAGAGGGTTGAAACTCTGGAAA
The DNA here is from genome assembly GCA_034641835.2 of Pinus albicaulis. Lineage (NCBI taxonomy): Eukaryota > Viridiplantae > Streptophyta > Pinopsida > Pinales > Pinaceae > Pinus > Pinus albicaulis. Next base: position 324,916,349 of record CM076584.1, on the reverse strand, counting down.
TTCAGACTTCTGAAACAGTGAAGACTCATCCATAAAAAGTGGAGGGTACTAGAGCCCTAAGGGACAAGATTCCCTCTTAGTTGAGTGAAGCAGATCAGAAACAGGTCCAAACGGGCAGAGACAGAGGCTGGAAAACCCTGACAGAAGCTTCAGACAAACCCAGAAAAAGTGCTGAAAAATTTGCAGAAAAATTGCAGGTCGCAAGTTCTGAACTGTTTTCAGTCCAGGTCGCAGGTTTGGGGCAGAAAAGTGCGTCCTGAGGCTCAGGTCGCACTTTTTGGGCCGATAAGTGTGACCTGCAAATCCGGCTCTCTCGACGGCAGATTTCAGAAAAACTTGTCGTCTCAGCTGAGGCTGATGTCTGTCACCTGCACAATAAGGCCAGAAACACACAGAAGTTAAAAATTTGATTGTTTGAGGGTTTTAGGGGTGAAAATCACCATAAAAATAAGAAAAACAAAAAATGGAAGAGAAACCCTAGGGTCTGAAATAGCTAGATATGCAGGAATAGATAAAACGACAGCGGTCGCAAAAGAAAACCCGTGTGGAGTCACCAATTGTTAGTATGATTCTTTCGTCGTAAAAGATCACTTTAGCTACGCATAACAAATAGCCCTAACATCGATTATGGCTGCAAAATATCTTTAAGTTTGCTGCACAAATTCAGATCTAAGCACAAAAGACATTAAGCAGATAAAATGTAATATGGCTCCATAAATCCAATGGACAAGACAAGAAGAATGTATTTGAAAGAATTTTGTATTATATTAAAGAATGGGGCACCTGAGAGGAAAACAAGAAAGGTGTCTTCCGGTTCTCCTCAGTGGGATGGGTTCTTGGAAGTCCTCAGTGTTTCAGATCTAACATTTCTCTCTCTTATGGATGTAGAAAAGCAAACATAGAACTCAATGGGAGTTCACAAAGCAAAATGAAAAATGGTGACCAAGAGTAGATCCAGGGTGATCTAATACAATGAAGGTGACTAATGAATGGGGAAAACCCCCCTATTTATAACAAAATATTGGGGCGGTCTAGAACTCGATGCATGAATAAAATATTATTAATCGAATTTTAGAAGCACCCTTTAGGAATATTTTATTATATTTGTTGGAGGGAAAAGGGTTCTTGACTTGGATCAATTCCTTTATTTATAAATAATAAATAAATAAATGGTTTATTTATCATTTTAGGGAAGTGATTGGAATATAATTAAATAAATAATGGTTCATTTAATTATTTATGGATGATTTAGTCAAATTTAACTAAGAATATTATTTAAATAATGATTTAAATAACTTATTCTTATGGAATAATTAAATAAATAAGGATTTATTTAATTGAGTTCCTTATTTTGGGTTAAATATGACCAGGAAATATAAACAAATGAGTTATTTTATATGGTGAAAGAAATTTTACTTAGGGTAAAATTGGTCTTACATGGTGTACTTGGGTTCATCTAATAATAATAGGTTAGATGACCAAAAAATGGTGTAACAGATGCCATTTTATCTGCTTCCAAACAATGTTATCTTTCCTTTCACTACCTATTCATGCTTAAGCAAATAAAAGTGGCAAATTGACAATATTTTATGAAGGGAATTTCACTGAGGCATATAATCCTCCTGTTTAAAATACATTTATGCTTCTTTAGATAATCAGAGGCAGCCTGGCCAGTATTTGCAGAGTATTTCTTGTTATTCGAAGGTCACTAACCTTTGCCTATGTTTTCAGGAGCTTATTGAAATAACTCTTTGTCCTGTAGTTGCATCGCAGGCTCAAAACCACATGAGAAGCAGCTGTCTTCTCAGGTTAAGTTTATTACTGTCTTCTGGAACACTAGTACACTTCTGCTCTTGAAAAAGACATTGACACACTGTACATCCACCTAAAATCAGTTTGACCTATGGCATATGCACTGTTGAGACATCAAGGTTTGTTAATGGCGCGACCTAAGGGTGTAATCAAGCTTTATTTGCAGAATAGGAAGGTTATCTAGGACTGGTTGATATTAGATAGAGGTTGTTTTGGCTTTAAGATAGTTTTCCAAGGGGAAAATCACCTAAAGCACCACTACCTAACTTAGGGGAGTCTTTTTGGACAGATTTGGAGTATTCTCTTTGGAGCTGATGGGAAAGTTTGTATAAATGAGGCTAGATAGGGCTTGACAGTTAGGTTTTATCTCATCATGGGCTGATTGAAAAGGTAAGAGGGAAAACATGTTTATGGGTGTTTTCTAGCTGACAAATTTGACATATTGGAGATCAAATGCTAGAAAACTTGGCTTTAACAACTAGTCATCATCAGCAGGTGAAAAATACTGATGACTAATAGCTTGATCTTGTATCGAAGGCGACAATATTGGCAGATGAAAATATCTCTCCCTTTGTGAACCCACCCGATGGTCTACAACTGCGGGTGTGCTATGGTCGGTAGGCCGAGCCACTTCACGACCTCGACTGAAATGAGGTTCTTTTGGCTTCTGCTATCGACAAGGAATTGTAGTGGAGAACCCTTCACCCACATCTACGAATGGAAGAGGCGCTCCCCCTCCTATGGATCCTCAGGATCCTCCCTCTAGATCTTGGTGGTGGAAACAATGGCACTGGGATCCGCATCAATGATTTGATTCCCTTTGTCATTGCCTTTGTCTCGTTCTGAATCAGGATCAGAAAATCCATTTGATTTAGGTGCCTTTAGTTCGGCCTCTAATGATTGTTTGGCCCAACACTCATGTGTGCTATGAGTGGGGCTATTATGAGATTCACACCACTTCCTCGTGTCCTTCTTTGGATTTGTGGTGTTTTTTTGAGTCGCCCCTCTTTTTCCTTTCCCATTATTTTGCGGTTCGTGCACACCTTTCCCTGGCTTTGGATTCGCGGATCCAAAGTCTCGCTTCTTCTGCTTGATCTTGGCGGCATAGCGATATGTCATGCCAAGCGATGTAATGTCAAGGAACTCCATTTCATCCTTAATGTGTTTGTGAAGACCGTCATGGTACTTTAACACCAAATGTCACTCTGAATCTTTAATACCCAACTTTGTCCGTAGGGTATGAAAAAAAATTTTCATTTCGTGTACATTTTAATCCCTTTGTTACCGCAGCATGGTCCATCGGATGTAATTGTCGTCATATCTCCCCACGAGGTAATATTGTTCCTTGATGCCATCTTGGAATGAATTCCAAGTGGGTTTTTCCGAGAATAGAGAGGCTTACCCTTCGTCCTCTTGCTCACAGTAGGTTTCCCACCAGTGTTTGAGATGGGGAGTGGCTTTGAGGAGTGCAAAAATAATATTTTCTCGGTTGGAGAAATCATGGATCGAGAAATACCCTTCCAGCAAATTTAACCATCTATATACCGCATCTGCATCTATCTAGCCTTCAAATACAGGAATGTCAAATTTTACCTGTACCTTGAAGGGAGTGGCACCTCTAGAGTGGTTGTTGGATGCAGATGCATCGTAGATGGGCAGTCGTTGAAAGATCTAAGCAAAGTTATCCATCATCACGTTCCTTTTTTTCTCGAGGGCAACCTCAAGAAATATTTTGATAGGATCTCCTACTCCCTCGTCTTTCTTTTCTTCTGCCATGGGCTGTCTTCGGGGTTTGCGAGGCTGATCTTCTAAGGGTTCAACTAGATCGAGCCCTAACTCCTTATACACTAACCGTGTTTGGGATATGAAAAGAAAAATAGAGAAAGAGCAGACCGCTCTAATACCACTGATCCAGATTTATGTATGAATGTAACAAAATACACATATAACCATAAATAAAAGGATGCAGCGGAAAGAACAGTTCATTTTATTAAAATCAAATGACTAAAATATGCTTACAGACATAATGGAAATAAACTAGCTAAGGTGCTGGTAGCGTATCTCTGACAAGCGATGTGGCGGCTATAGACCTATGAACTGTGTTAAAATGAGGCTCGAAGGCCTATTTATTATTAATAAATAATGGATAACTCTAAACATCCAAAAAACTAACCCTAGGAGATGAAGCACCAAAACTATGGGCCCCGTTTGGTTAAATTGGTGTTTCAACTTCCCGGGGACGTAACTTCAACACACAATCTCCATTTGACACATATCATATCGCGTTAGAAATATCTATTCAAGGATTACAGCTTTCAATGTGAGCAACATCTGTCCACAGACCCATGTTGCTCCCGTTTTTCCCCAAAAACGTTGTTTAGGGCCTCAAAACAGCTCCGGAAGTTCAGGACCAGAAAAAATGCTAAAATTACCAAGTTGTGATGCAACTTAAAAGTTGAAGGAACTGATGATGGGGGTTCAAATGGAATATGTGGGTGGCCACCAATATCCGTCTGTATCATTAAGGCCCCAAAACGGCTCCGGAAGTGCAGGACCCGAAAACCTACTAAAAATAGTAAGTTGTGCTAAATGTGAAAAGATGCAAGAATTGATGGTGTGGGTCGAAATGGAATAGGTGGGTGGCCACCGATATCCACCTAGCTCATTCCTCCCTCCTTAAGAAGCAATGGTCCCCATTGCGTTGAGATCCTCCAGGAGATGAAGAAAATTCTACTGAACTGGGTATTATATTTGTCGAAGATGTCATGGACCTGCGGGCGGACATTCAGGATGCATTCAGTAATTTTTGTTTCTTTACCAGCCTCGAAAAATACTTGTGTGGATTCTATATGTGTAGTTGCAGGAGGTATGGAAAATTCAAGTGAAGGTACGTCAGGGGTCAGATCAATGGAGTGCTTGTCCTGAAGGTGTAGAGGAGCCTCTTTGAGTGGGGAGAAAATGTCCTCGTATTCCTCCATTACTTTTTCCATCTACTGCAGCCATGTAGGGGAACCCTATTTCGAGGTTGTGGCCACAATATTCTTCTTTCCCTATGAGGGAGTTGTAAGGAAAATAAATTTCCTGGTTTGGGAAACAATCTTATTGCATTGTTTTGCAGTAGTCAAAGAGTTGACAGGAGGCAGTACTACCTCCGGTATCTTGTACAAGTTATTTTCGAAAGTAATAATAACAGCACGAGGCCTAGACTCATACACATCATGTCACCTCCACAAGTATGGTTGGCCCAATAATACATCAGCTACATCAAGAGGAGAAACATCACATAATGCCTCATCTGTGAATGGCTCGATGTTGTATGGAAGGCGACACTGTTGGCGGATGCAGATATCTCTCCCTGGGTGAAGCCATCCGATGGTATATGGCTTCGCCTGTTCTATGGTCGGTAGGCCGAGCCTCTTCATGACCTCGGCTGAAATGAGCTTTGTTTGGCTTCCGCTATTGAAAAGGTATTGCAGTGGGGAACCCTTCACCCACATTTATGAATGGAAGAGGCACTCCCACTCCTCTGGATCCTCAGGATCCTCCCTCTGGATCTTGGTGCTGCAAAAAATGGCACTGGGATTCGAATCCATGATTTTCTTCCCTTTGTCATTGCCTTCGTCTAGTTATGAATTAGGATCAAAAAATGCATCTGATTCGGGTGCCATTAGTTCGACCACCAATGAATCTTTGGCCCGACACTCCTTTGTGCTACAAGTGGGGTTGTTATGAAATTCACACCACTTCCCCATGTCCTTTTTGGATTTGTGGTGTTTTTTTGAGTCACCCCGCTTTTGCCTTTCCCATTTTTCTACAATTCGGGGGAACCTTTCACTGGCTTCGGATTCACAGATCTAAAGTCTCGCTTCTTTTTCTTAAATTTCTGCTCGATATTGGCAGCATAGCGATATGCCGTGCCAAGCGATGTAATTTCAAGGAACTCTATTTCCTCCTGAATGTGTTTGTGTAGAAAACCACTATACTTGAGCACCAAATGTCTCTCTGAATCTTTAATACCCAAATTTTTGCGCAGGATATGAAATAAATCCGTCAGTTCATGCACATCTTGATCCCTTTGCTGCTGCAGCGTGGCCCATTAGATGTATTTGTCCTCATAGCTCCCCACAAGGTAATATTGTTCCTTGATGCCATCTTGGAATGCATTCCAAGTGGGTGTGGCTGAGAACAAAGAGGGTTCCCCTTCATCCTCTTGCTCACAGTAGGTTTCCCACTAGTCTTTGACACGGGAAGCGGCTTTGAGGAGTGAAAAAATGATCTTTTCTCGGTTGGAGAAATCATGGACCGAGAAATACTCTTCCAGAAAATTTAACCATCTATCTACCACTTCCACATCTATCTTTCCTTCAAATATAGGAATGTCAAATTTTAACTATACCTTGAAGGGAGTGGTGCCTCCAGAGTGGCGGTTGGATGCAGATGTGCCATAGGTGGGCAATCGTTGAAGGATCTAACCAAATTTATCCATCATCGCGTTCCTTTATTTCTCGAGGGCCTCCTCGAGTAATATTTTGATAGGATATCTTGATCCCTCGTCTTTATTTTCTTCTGCCATGGGAGGTCGTCGGGGTTTGCGAGGCTGATCTTGCAGGGGTTCAACCAGATCGAGCCCTAACTCCTTATACCTTGACCGTGTTGGGGACATGCAAAGAAAAATAGAGAAAGAGCAGATCGCTCTGATACCACTGATCCAGATTTATGCAGGAATGCAACAGAATACACATATAATCATAAATAAAAATATGTAGCAGAAATAACACTTCATTTTATTAAAATCAAATGACTGAGATATGCTTATGGACATAATGGAAATAAACTAGCTAGGGTGTTGGTAGCGTATCTCTGAGAAGAAATGTGGTGGCTACAGACCTCTGAACTATGTTACAATGAGGCTCAAGGGCCTATTTATTATTTAGAAACAATGGAGAACTCTAAACGTCCAAAAACATAACCGTAGGAGATGGAGCGCCAAAACTATGGGCCCCTTTTGGGTAAATTGGTGTTTCAACTTCCCGGGGACGTAACTTCGGCATACGATCTCCGTTTGACACATATCATACCTTGTTAGAAAGATATATTTGAGGAGTAAAAATTTCTATGTGAGCAATATTAGGCCATGGACCCATGTTGCTCCCGGTTTTCCCAAAAAATGTCATATAGGGCCTCAAAACAGCTTCGGAAGTTCAGGACCCGAAAAAATGCTATAAATAGTAAGTTGTGCTGCAAATTAAAACCTAAATGAACTGATGGTGGGGGTTCAAATGGAATATGTGGGTGGCCAGCAATATCTACCTGGATCGTTAAGGCCCCAAAACGGCTTTGGGAGTGCAAGACCCGAAATCCTGCTAAAAATAGTAAGTTGTGTTGAATGTGAAAAGCTGCAAGAATTGATGGTGCGGGTCCAAATGGAATAGGTGGGTGGCCACCAGTATCCACCTGGATCAGTATAGCTCTATTGGGGAGCATATAATTAATGTTTCTCTTGCCTCTCTTAGCTTGGGGAGATACTCACATTTAATCGTATGGTGAAAGTGTGAACAAATCCAGAAATAGGTACGTGTGATCTTCTCTTGGTTAGAGCGAAGTCTTTGAGGGAGCGTGGAGACTGTGAAAAAAATGTTTTCTAGGGGATTTATTTCTTTACACTGATTAACTTGGTGGTCATTCAGGTTGCATATTCCACATGTTATCCTTGGTTTGGACTAGGTCATTCTTGGTTGGTGCGCTTTCCTATCTTTCCCGTCATGTCGATGTGGGTGTGGGGTTGCTGGCATAGGGGTGATGTATTTTCTATATCATTCGAGTTCATCATCCCGTTTCTTCTCTATTGTATGAATCATATCAATGAGGGGATGAACTCGAGGGATATAGCTACAACGCTATCCACAGTGATTTCCCTGACATACTGGTAAAAATAGCCTAGATATGGGGGTCCCGTCATGCTTAGTTTACGGTATGGTAGGGTACTAGTGTCATAACACTGCTAAATCAGGGCAAATGGTGACCACATGATTAGGCATTTTACATAACGCATATGTTGGTCTTCACTGCGAAGAGTGGTTGGGGGTAACTAGGGGTTCCTTGAGTGGTCGCTTTTCAACTGATAAGAATAGGATGGATATACTCGTCACATATTCTTGGGTTGTCAAGATGTTCATGGATTCCGAGTTTGTGCCATCTTCTTGGGAGAGGCGAACTATGGTTGATCGCATACAAGCTAGTGTTGTGAGGAATCTAGGTATGTAGTGACAACGACACACTGGGGGGTTGTCACCACATATATGACATGAGTACTGGATGTCGATGTTATCACGATACACTATATGAATTGGATACCAATGTTGGAACATTTCCAAAGCTAGGAAATCAATAATGAAATTATCAAGCTTGTCACAAAGTACACAACTCTCGATTTGGGGAGGGGGCTTGGCGAGGAGCCTATCAGGTGATCGTCATTCTTCCTGTAGGTACAGGATGATATGAGGTTCATCTCTAGCACACTGGATGGGGGGATCCTCTTGATATGATTACTTGATGGTGTGCAAGACATCCCAAATGGGGGGATCCTCTTGATATGATTACTTGTGGATGATATGGTCAAAGGTGTAGTTGGTGCACTGGTACTAGCCCCTGACGCGTTGGTGTCTAGTGGGGTATCTTAATTTCGGTTCCATGTTTGAAAAAACATCTCCTTGCCAGTCATGTAGATTTTGTGGTTGTTTTTTCTAGAGTTGTCGAGATTTTGCTGCTGAGTGCTAACAATCCCTTGATGGGGTAAGGGTTCCTGTATGACTACAGGCTGTTTGGTTGATCCCCCTTGTCCACGGTTATTCTGTATCCTTTTTAGCTTAGGGAGGTCAGGACAGTCGTGAGTCTAATAGTCGTACAACACAGATCGAACAAGAGTGGCTTGTTCGAAGAGTTGGCCTTTTGTTCTGCAGTTGGGCATTGCTTGGCTCCAAATTTTGATTTCGGTTGGGGTTGCTTCTAGCCTGAGGTCATGGAGGGTGTTGTTGGATGTTTCCTCAATGTCCAAAATTTCCTTTGGGCTCGTTTTTTCCTTTTTTCTTAACCACGTTAAGAGGATAATTATCCTGTTTATATGGTTGCCACGGTTGGTTTTGGGAAGGCTCCACAAATTTGACCTATGCATTATTCTGCATAGGTGGGTCTTGTGCTTGGGACTAAGCATAATGTAGTCCCCGATTTGTGAATGGATGTTGGCGGGGAGCTCTTCCGTCAGCATGTCTATCTGTGTATGGGGTCTCCTGATCCGGAGGATAGGATCCTCCATATTGATACGATGACGCCTTACTGGTCAAATTTTGTAGAGGCATATGATGACCTTGGTAGCCGGGTTGTGGTACATTCTCGGTAGAATCATACGTGTAACCAGGGTTTTGAATGTTGCTACCTGGGTAAATTTGGGTCAACAACCCAATTAAACCATCTGCGGAGTTCGACACACCTGGAAATTATTTGTAAGTTTGCATGTGCGGGGTGTTCACCAAGATATTATAAGTATACCCTGACTATGTATAAATCATCTCAAGCTGTTGGATCTTGCTTATGGCATCCTCTTCAGATATGGGCCTTTGTTGCACCACATCCTTCGAAATATTTACAGTGAAATTTTTCAAGAACAGGTCTAATAGTACTCAATTGTCAATTTTGGCTTTACATAGACTACGATGTCGTCGCCATTCATGGAGATGGTCTAAGATATGGACGGCGAGGATTTGCCTAAAGTGTGTCAGTAATTCCATTCCAGAATCATGGTGGATGGGTAATTGAAAATATGTTAGGAATGAAGTGGCATGGGCACTAAAGGTTCCATGTGTAGCAGAGGGTTGCTCCAAGTACCATTTCGCTACTACTCCTATCAGAGTGGATTGAAATAGTCTCAATCGAATAGTATCATCAATGATGTTGTTCGACGAGCACCACAGGTGGAAAGTCATGACATGATTTCCTCCATCTTCCACTTTCTTTCCTTCAAACTTTGGAATGTCAGAAGGGAGCTTTTTTGGCATGGGAGGCCATATGGGGTTGTGTGCAATGAGGTCATTCATCAACTTGGTTAAATCTGGAAGATTCAATGAAGATAGAAAAGGTTCTTGTGAGGTTGTATCCATTGCAACTTGTGAAAACACAATGTTCTAGTTAGGAACAAAGTTTATCTGTGACGTACCCTGCTATGTATTTGACTGGTTTCCCAAATGGGTAGCACTCCTCTTCCCTCTAAGGGTTGTGGTAGGAGTGGCATGTGGTGTGGTGTTGGGAGATTCCCCAAGGTTCCAAACTAAGGATGCCCCAATAAAGGATGAAGCGATAATGGTGGCAACATTTTGTATTTGACGCCTAAATGGAGAAAGACCTAGAACCCCTCTCGGTAATGGGGGGATGGCCAAAGACGTCTAGATCGACGAGGTCTCGTTGGGTCCATTATGGTGTTGACTAGGTCTGGCTTTGGAAATATTTGAGAGGATAGAGATTATGATCAAAGAAAAATTCTGATCGCATACATAAAAAAAAGCAAAAATAAATTAAATTTTCCCTTTAAATTAATCCCATGTGCTTATTCAATCAAACAATATGGTTTTTGTTTGTTTGCATATGATACTCAAATCCTAGAAGACCTAATCGTCCTCACACACTCAAATGTAACTGGGCCTTGAGAGGATATCTTGCTAGTGCTAGCACAATGTCCCGTAAGAGCTGGCAATGTCCCCAGTCAGCCGAAGAAAGTCCACCAAGGTAAGGGTATAGGATCTAGTGCTTGCCTACACCGTCAACTATAGGGAAAGGATGCCCTAATTTTTGCCATTAAGTACCACCATCCCATGTGAGCATTCGAGTCTTGGGCTTCTTGGTAATTTAGCTAACAATACCGAGCATCAGTTAGGTCAAGTAGCCCCAACTAATACCTGCTTGCACTTCTCTTAAGCCTAACCCCCTCTGAAACAGGTTTCTATTGTGCTTGGGTTTTATTTTCCGTGGGCTGATAGGTGGATTTGAAAGCTCTCTAAACAGTCAAATTCTATGTTTCATGATGAAGAATGATCAAGGTGGCTTATTGGATGCCTACCCGATTGATCCTAACTTAAACTATAAATTATTTTGTGGCCCCTGTGGGGAGAATTTAGTGATTTTTGTTAAGTAGTTTTAGGTGTCTTTACTTTTCTTAGTGTGTGGATGTGTGTGAGAAAAAAGTGAACAAGCACATAGTTTGAACCTATGGATATGTGATGATCCTTTTCAAAATCCCCTATTAAACTACGTTCTATTGCTCCTTTCTAAAAAGAAAAGCATGTGTGGATATGAGCCGCTTTCAAATTTTCCTAGTTAATCTATGTGATCAGCTACAGGGAGATGGTGAGTTGTGAATATAGAGTGTTCATATGCTTCCCTAGGATCACTGAAGGGTGCAACGACAGCAGAGATTACTTTCTCTTCTATCGACAATTCAATCCTGGTCCCGAAATCCTAGTGCAAAAATTGAACTAAACTAATGACTTTTACACTAGAAAAAAGGAATTAGCTAAGCATGCGTGGACTTGGGCCACTTAATTTGGCTAATTATCTAGGTGTTTTAGTACCTAAACTTGTAAAAAATAATTTTTTTTTCGAAATTCAATTTAATTTCCCCCCTACTTAAACTATGTGTGAACTTTGCAAAAATCAACTTGAAATAAAACTAACACCAACCCTACCAAAAGTAGCTAAGAGTGAGCTTCAGTAACCTGCGGGGTACCTCAATCAGTGCTAGCAGATGTATTATGGGATGCCAGGCACTTTACAAGTACAAAAAGATAGAAATATGGGAGAAATTTCTCATTCTGTCTTTTGCATGCAAAAGCCTGCAACGAGCACGATGTATGTGCACAGGTCAGCTTTGAACGCACGCCTTGGGCGCCCCTGTCTGAGGGAAAAGCACGAAAATTCCTGCAAAAGTAATTTTTTGGAGTTTCTCTACTTCAGTCTGTCACTTAGGATGAACTAGCTATTGAGAGAGAGAGAAAGGGGGCAATTTCAGCCCAACTCCACAACACAGACAGAGGTCTCTGCAAAAAGGCACAACCACATAAACTTGGAAATAAACGCTTGTGGATTTTCCAATCCTGTGTTAGTGTGTTTGGTGCACGCATGTACGAAATCACATAAACTTAAGGGGTGTGGATTTCCATCTTAAGTTATTGGTAACAGGAGAAAAATATATGGAGTCAAGCAAGTTAGTGGAACATGCTATAACATAAACATACTAGATAGAGAAATAGCATGCATATTCAAACATAAAAATTAAACTGAAACTAAAACAAATAACACAAAAGCTCTAAATAGAGTCAAACAGCTTCAATAATCCAAACGACGATGCTTATGTCCCCTCTTATTGAGTGTTGGTAGGAAATGAGGATGAAACTTTAACCCACTTTCCAAGGGGCCCTTAGAACTTGGGGTCCTAAGTCCCAATGCAAGAATGTATTTACTTATGAGCTGCCTTGTCACAAAGTCTCCCTCTCTCTACTATGGTGGACTAAAGTTTTTGGATGGCCAAAAAATGACTCCCCTCTATCTCTGCTCCTGATCACACACTGTTGGTACTGCTTGGGGAATTTTTTACCAGCATAACAATGTGCTCTCCAAGTACTCATCTATTGGTGGCCTTTATAGGGGAATTAAAATCCTCCTTCCCTCTCTTCGTATATTGTGGGTGGTGACCCAAGAGAGGGGGATGATTCCATTGTGTGCCACATTTATTCCATTATGTTCTCTCTTGATGTCCTAAGGAGGCTTGGGTGGCTATCCTTAGGCGGCTTCAAGTGTGGAATCAATATCTTGGAGTGTGGTTTTTGTGGTCCCGGAAAGTGACTTCCTCCACTCCTGGGATTGCGCACTTTTTGGGTCAAAAGGCACGCAAAGGCATGCTTACCGAAGGATTATGCACGCAAAAGAATTTATGACTAGTTAAAATTTGATTTTTTCCTCAGACCTTAGAGATTTTTAAATACTTTCAGATTCTCTAATGTCTTTTATCCCTGTAAATCCTTCTGTCTGACATTAAATAATTTCGTCTTTTCTTGCACGATTTTCCAGTGATAGCACCCGCCAATAATCCTATTATAGTTGCTTGATTCCTACTCCTCCTTGCTTGCTTCCTAAGTGTCCAAGAGTGAGAGTGAGAGGGAGAGAATAATGAGAGAGCTCCAAAAATTCTTTGACAAAAGGTACCAACTGATCCGTATAAGCCTTTTTATGGAAGAGGCCTCTCTTTTCTTCATTTTCCATTATTTTCCTTCAATTTCCTCCTCACATGAAACTATGACCTTTCATCTCCATTTTATCCTAATTTCCATTATTTTAATAAATAAATGTGCCAAAATTCCATCTTTCCTCTCGAAAGCCTTTGCGTTTTCCATTTTCTTTGGCCATAATAAACCAAATTAACACCCCTTAGGTTGTTTTACCCAACATTCATCCTGGAATAAATGTCACATCAACCGTGGTTATTATTTGTTTTTACATGAATTTTTACCAGGGATGTTACATAATCACCCCCCTTGGGAGAACACCATCCTTTGTGCTCAATGACACCTACAAACCAACAAGAATTCTAAAAAAAAAAACATACTGCCTATGGAGATTTATCACATATCTCGTTGCAGTATTTACAATGAATAAATTGATCAAAAGAAAAAAAACATCATGACAATCATACCATATATTGGAGCTTTATAGCATAGATAATTATGATATTTACAATAACAACCACATTTGCTTCAACCGAAAAATAATCATAATGTCTATGGAGCTTTATAAACCATCTAGATATAGTATTTACAATAATAGACACATATACACATATACACATTTGATCAACCAAAAAATAAAAGGATATGATGCCTGTATAAGTCAACAAGGGAATCTAGAGGCTCACACCTCCACCCTCAAAGTAATACTAGGATTCATCTCCTTTTAAGGAATTCCAGGATCCATTGTTAAATTCAAAGCTGCATACAATATCTAGCACTACAATTCTAAGCTACTGTCCTCTTAGTGAACATGTACTAGCTCATTTTTCCAGGGAACACTCCCAATGTGCATTTGATTCCATCTAGAAATTCTAATGACCAGAAAAAATGTATCGCTTCCCTTCCTTTCTTTGCTACACAGTCCCTCCGGAAATCCAGTTGATGAGCACCATCATTAGGTATATTATAAGGAGTTAATTGTTACCTTTTTATCTTTATTATTCTCTCTCTCACACAGTTAATTGCATTTTGTCATATTTTTCTTAGTGAGAATGGTGTATTAAGGGTTGTCATGATTCGAGGCCTAATATGGTTTAAATGAAGGAAAGTAAAGGGAATGAGTGGAATTTTTTTAGAAATATTGCATAATCAGGGCTCAAATTAGACAGGAAGGAGTAATTGTATGAATTTTGACCACCTTCTTAACTCCTAAAGGTAGTCAATATCTCTTCAAGATTAACAGCTCAAAATCAGAGACATCCAAGCAAGTGAATGATCAAAGGGAGCCAAGATCCACTTCTCTTGAGTTCCAAGGGAACAAGGACCTACTTTTAGGGAGAAGTTGGTAGCTACCCTCTAGCATAAATAGGCTAGAGCAAGGGCTCACTAGGATTCAAATTTTGGATGTAGCTAGAGTACTCTTGGCTTTTCTATTATACATTTATGACTTTCATTTTTCATGTAGAATACTGGTTATGAAATAATACGTGCATTTGGATTATTTTCCACTGAGTTGATCTCAAGGAGCTGAGCTTGTGGGTTAGGAACCAATACATTGGCCTCAGTCTCTCTTATGTACATGTTCATTTCTTTTATGTTTTAGTAGTTGATTTCATTCATTACTTGTTTGGTAATATATAAAACATAAAAAAATGTGTGTTAAGCCTCCCTCTCTCACCTCTTCCATTGGAGATTCAAGAGGAATGTATTCCACCACAAACCAAAAATATTTTTAGTTTATGATTTCCTGGAAAATTCAGATAGCTTTAATTTTATTATCATGAACATTTTGTAGTCTTAGAGGTAGTTTTATGTTTCAATTTCATAGGTAGATTTATCTATATTCAACTCATCGTTTCCACCACTTTTATGATAATTTTTTCAATGATGAATGCATGAAAAAAATGTATTTATTTCAGGTTTGTATATAGTAATAGAGAAGGCCCCCTTCAACACCATCATCTTGAGTATTCATCCTTCATCAGAAACCTTCCATCCAAGTCACCTACAACCCTATTTTTGAGGTCACCATTACATCACCGAGAGAAACCCTATGGGTGCAAGACACTATTTTTGAATACCTCTAAGCTTGGCCAAGGGGTTGGCTATCCTTCATCTACCATGACCCACATTTACCCCACCTCTCCTAACATTCTTCTCATCATTTCTGGCCTCCAAATCCTCTCGTACCATTTCATGTAGCTTTTTAGGAAATCCTATAGCACTACAGGAAATCCTGTAGCAGTGCCAAATTCCCTCTCCTTCAGAAAAAATAATTCTTCCACTTCACCTAAGCCTAGCCAAACCACCAATAGACCTTTATCCCTGAATATTTGGTCTACGGATCCTCTTAGACCACCTAAGCACCTCCTTATTTTTCTACAAAGCAGATCCATTTTGAAGTGTGATTAGTCCATTATAAGATGAATCATTAAACACAGTAGTCAAGAATAAGTTAGATAGGTCTTAGTTAGTCATTTATTCAACATGTGTTCTCTAGATTAGTTTCCTTTTCTGGAATTCAATTTAGTAATCTAGAATATGAATGCCACTTAGTGTAATTTACTTTTATTTCCTTAGCTTAAGTATGGATCTTTCTTTCTTGCCAAAGTAGACAATAGTTAGATGAATCAATGTCATCTAGAGTAGTTTATTTCCTTTTTAATATAGTAATGGTTATGATCTATTTCCAATCTTAGATTTCATTTAGAAGTGTGACATAATTCATTTCCTATAGTAACCCTAGTATTAGCATCTCATTTTAGTACCAAGATGAGGATGGCTTTAGTAGAGCTTATATGTTGTGCATATAGCATTGTCACCTCCAAGTTTGTACAAACAATTGGTTGATAAAGTAAAGTTGAGTAGCCTATGAGATTTGCAACACTCTTGATGCAATACCAAGGCTCACCACTTTTTTGCATCATTGTTAGTGATCGAACTCGGGTCACCCACCTAACAGGCTCTTATCCATTATTCCTTTAGAAAACTCTTTAATTTACTGAATTATGGATTGAATGTGTGCAAATTATCATGACAATTCTTTCAACTTGATCTGGCTGATGGCCACTTACCTCAGCAATTCTGATGTTTCTGACTTGAATAATGGTGTTGTGGTGCTAATACATCTTAATGGTGCCTTGCATTTCACCTCTCAACCCTCTATGGATTCATTTGAACTTACACAGCAACAAATTTTCTTGTAGCACATTCTACATGGAAAACTCAACCATGGATCGAAGCTCCTTTGTTTATCCTGTCATTTTCCATTTCTAAATGATCTCGAAATGAGCAATATAATGAGGGGAAATAAGAAAAAGTACGATTTTTATTCTAAATCGAACATCCTTGAATCATATTAGTGATGTGGTTTTTCACAAAGTTTATATATCAGAGTGCCTTTGGAAACAAGCCACAAAAAACCACCTCTCTAACATAGTCACAATATGGGGGGAGGCTTTGAATAGAAGGGTTCCCACAGACACCAAGATAATTAGGCTACAGCCTCTTGTTATAGACATCTCCAGAAATGATCAGTATTTGGGTTTCTTTGAGATCCTCAAAGGGTATGATGATGAAGTGGCTCGAGAGTTTGCAGTGGACTTTCACTCTCAATCATATGATAGTTCCACCACAGTGATAAGAGGACTATAAATTACCATAAACCATGGGCTCTTAGGATCCTGTGTATAAATTTTAGAGCCGAAGGAGGAAATAGTGCGATGTGGCATCTCATACAAGTTCGCTCTACTGAACTAGTCTATAATTAGGTCATTGTGGGAGATTGGGCATAACATTTCCTTGAAGAATAAAAATCAGGTCAAACCTATGGCATTCGAAAGAAGATTTAGAGGGCTAATATAGGGCCTAATTTTAGATATGTAAGATCCGAAATCACAGAGATAATTCAGTTTCAATATCGAGCTCCTTGAAAGAAATAAAAAGGTGTGTATTGTTTTTCGAATTGCATAAGTTTTGTGTGAAGAAATAGTTTGAAGTGATTCCAAGGGCATATTGAAGCATAGATATCAATATTGGGTTCTAAAATTCCACCTAAAAATAATTCAACACCCATTAAGCCTTCAGAAGGCTATACTATTACTCATGAAGAGGAAGAAACACAACATGACATATCAAAATTACAAGAGAAACTACACCAAATTTCGCTCTCGTAAAGAGAAACAAAAAATGAAATGGAAGTTTTGAAGAAAGGCATGGAAGATAAGAAGGATGGCTTGAAGAAAGGCATGGATAGTTTGAAGAATAGCATGGAAGCTAAGATGGATGGCATGGAAGCTGACATTGAAGCTAATATGGATGAAAATGAAGCTAATATCGATAAGAAAATGAAATACAACATGGAAGACATGAAGAATGATATAAAAGTAGACATGGAAGGTTTGATGAAAAGGTTAATACAAGAAATGATTCCTGATGGTGGAAAGATAGTAGAGGAAACTCATGATGAGAAAAAAATAAATGTTAATCCTGATTTCATAAACTATAATGTTGGATTGAAGAACCACCATATTCCAAATATAGATATGAGGAAGTTTGATGGCAAGGATACCGTAACATGGATACTACAGACGGAGCAATATTTTGATCTCAATAATGTGCAAAACACAAAAAAGGTACGCATTGTAACTTTAAATTTAGAACAAAATACATTTGTATGGTATCGATGGATTTTCTCCCATTAAAAATTGTCACTTGGTCAATTTTTACGTAGGAAATGATATCACATTATGAGGATACAAAGAGAAACACCTTCTTTATCCAATTGTTAAATCTCAAACAAAAGGGTGTAGTGGTGGAGCACATCCAGGACTTCCAAAAATTGAATATAAGGATAACTGATATTCCAAAGGAACACAGGATTTATGTCTCCATAGGGACTTTAAAGGATAACAGCCAACATGAATTTCGCATTTGGGAACCTGGCTCATTGGAGAAGGCATTCAGGTTGGCAAGAAAAATTGAATGTAAAATTATGGTGACAACGAAGCGCATCACTCACATCTATAAATATGGAGGTGTTGCTACTCTTAGACTTCCACAACCTACAATGTTGAGGCCACAACAATTAGAAGAAAAAATAGCAAAAGGGCTTTGCTACATTTGTGATAGAAAATACACTAAAGGTCATAAGTGTGCTGAGAATAAATTATTTTACATATATTGTGAATAGGATGAAGAAAATGAACAATAAACTTCAAAAGAAGAGGATATACACCTGGAACCAACCCTAGAAGAAGAAGAAATGAGTCTGACCATATCATGTAATGTATTGGAAGGAACTACTACTCCTAAGATAGAAGGACATATCAAGAAGAAAAAGGTAATAGTGTTGATTGATTCAGGTAGTACCCATAATTTTATTCATTGTAAGGTAGCTAAGGAATTGAATTTTTTCCTATACCCAACACCAGAATGTCAAGTGATGGTTGCAAATGGAGGAACTATAAATTTCTCTGGAAAATTCCATAATATCAAGCTAACCATGGGGGAATATGTATTTAATAGTCCAATTCTTTCCATTTCAATGGGAGGTGTTGATGTTGTACTAGGAGTACAATGGTTACAATATTTGGGGACAATAGCTTTTATTTTTCAAGAAATTTTCCTGAATTTTTTTCAGAAGGAAATAAAATCGAATTACGGGGTATCACAGGGAAGCCAAGAAAGATAATAAGCTATAATGTCATGAAAAAGCTTCTGAAGAAATAAAAACGATGCGTAATTGCACAATTATGCTGACTAGAATTTCCAACATCAAAATCATCTATTTCTCCAGATATCCAAAACGTCTTGGACAATCATTCCAAGGTGTTTGAAAGTCCCAAAGGACTCCCACCTATTCATGATGATGATCATGTTGTTCATTTGATTCTAGGAATTGTTCCTCAAAACTTAGGCCTTACAGATATCCTCATGACCAAAAGAGAGGAATTGAGCATATGATTGCATAAATGTTAGAGGCTGGTATAATTCAACCTAGTCAAAGTTCTTTCTCTACTCCATTAGTATTAGTGCATAATAAGGATGGATCATGGCACAATTTTTTGGATTATAGGGAGCTCATTAATCTCACTATTAAAGATAGCTTTCCCATTCCTATTATTGATGAATTATTCGATGAATTACATGGAGGAATTTATTTTACCAAGTTGGATCTTCGTTCAGGATATCATCAAATTAGAATGAAGATTGAAGATATTCCGAAAACAACATTTCGAGCTCATGAGGATCATTATGAATTTTTGGTCATGCCTTTTGGCCTTACCAATGCACCTTCTACATTTCAAGGGTTGATGAATTCCATTTTCAAACCCTTCCTTAGAAAATTTGTGCTAGTATTTTTTGATGAAATACTAATCTACAAAAGGTTTTGGAAGGATAATGTTCAACATGTTGATAGGGTTCTCAAACAATTGCAGGAGAAAAAATTATATGCAAAAACATCCAAATGTTTCTTTGGAGTACAAGAGGTGGAATATATGGGTCATATTGTATCTCACGAGGGTGTTAAGGTAGACCTTAAAAAAATTGAAGCCATCAAGGAATGGGAATTCCCCACAATCATAAAGAAGTTGCAAGGATTTCTCAGGTTAACAGGTTATCATCGCAAGTTTGTTAGAAATTTTGGGAGAATAACAGCACCTCTAACAACATTATTGAAGAAAGATGCATTTTCATGGACTTCTGAAGCAACTAAGGCCTTTGAATATCTTAAAGAGGCAATGTTCCTAGCACCAGTCTTAGCTACGCCAAACTTCAAAAAAGCCTTTATTGTGGAATGTGATGCCTTGGTAAATGGAATTGGTGTTGTTTTAATGCAAGCAGGAAGACCCATTTCTTTTGATAGTCGTCCAATCAAAGGAAACTATTTACGAAAAGGTATTTATGAGAAGGAAATGTTGGCAATACTACATGCACTAAAGAAATGGTGACCTTACCTAATGGGAAGACTCTTCAAGGTAAAAACTGATCATGATAGTCTTAAACACTTTTTGGAACAAAGACTATCTTCATAAGAGCAGAAAAATATGTCACAAAGATGTTGGGTTATGACTTTGAAATAATATACAAAAAAGGGAAGCTAAATGTTGTTGCAGATGCACTCGCAAGAAAGGATGAAGAGGTGGAAGCATTGCTTTGTGACATTTCTATTATCCAACCAGATTGGATAACTGAAGCAAGGGATGAATGGAAGAAGGACAAAAAAGTGTGGACACTTATTCAAAATTTGCAACAATATCCTACTAAATCTAATACATGTAGTTGGAAAAATGATTCCTTATGGAACAAATACCGCTTATATATTTACAAGAATTCCCAACTAAAACAAAAGATTCTTTTGGAATTGCACACTTCTTTTGGAATTGTATCCCTATAACCACGAAAGATGCAGGAGCAGAGAAGAAAAGTGAGGAGGAGGAAGAGAAATAAGAGGAAGAGAAAGAACAAGAAGAGGAAGAGAAATAAGAAGAAGAGAAAGAAGAAAAAGAGGAAGAGGGAAAGATACAAGAAGAGGAGATCCTAGACCCTAATATTACCACTAACATCTCCCCACAACAAACCAACCTTTCACCAAGGACCACTGAAAAGGAAGTGGTTGCCACTTTAGCCACTCTAAGTACCCTTCTGAAAGAAAAAGTAAAGAGGTGTACCCCATGTATTTCAAGACCAGGAAAAGTGCTAGGGTGAGATAGGGGAGGCCTCAAACTCCAACCAAGAGCCCCATCACAATTGAGGAGTCACCTAATAAAAAAATATAAATAGGGCCAGAGGAGGGAAATATTCAAGAGGTCACTTCCCCCAAAAATACACCTATGACCTACACAACAAGACACTCTTAAAGGTTAGCATCCATAAAACAAGCACAATCACCCACATAACTCCAAGGATAAAGAAAGGAGGAGTTATAGGAAACCCAAATAGTGCTATAAGAAACTCATAATTTTCTACAGGAAGAGAAAAAGGCACCATTGGAAGGGTAGGATGCCCAAGGTGATGAAAAAGAGGCAGAAGTTGAGGGGTGGGATGCCCAAGTTGAGAAAGACGAATCAAAAGAGGAGGGACTAAAAGAAGATCTAACCTCTCCAAAATTTGTCCCAAAAGATATTACAACATTTCAAAATCCTAGCCCACATCCAAACTTAAGCTCCTATTATACATTCATTCAAGGAGGGAGGATGATCCCTCAAAAGCTCTCCACCCCCCTATTCTATGAGCTGGAAAAAGAGAGAGGGCACACCCACCAATGGATGAAAATTTCCAAATCCAGGAATGTGGAAGATGTGGGGATCATGGAAGAGAAAATAAATGAGATGGGGAGAGATTTTGATGATACCAGACTTAGGGAGGCAGTGTTGAAAGAGAAGCAACAAGAGGCACAATAAGAGAATGTAAGATTGAATGACCAATTGTAGCAGAAAGAAAAACAGATTGCCACTATGGAAGACATGTGTATGGAGGCAATACAACACAGGAATAATTCAAACACTTATGCCATTTATATGAAATATAAGTGGCTAAAATTACAAATAAATACTTTAGAAAAAAAAGGTGATTGAATTTCCAGAAATATAGGAAATTTATTGATTTCTGTAGTCAGTCGAGTATAGAAGATAGAGCCAAATTGGCAGAGTACTACATGCATAACCTTTCCCTAAATCATATGAACATATTAGACCCAAAATCTAGGTTGGGAGATATACAGATGATCACCCTCGCCTCTTGGATGGAAAATGAAGAATCCATGGAAGAGGAGGTCGAGAATGTGATGAAGAGAGAATGAAAAAAACATCTCCAAATCAGGGAAGAGATAATCAGCCCTAGAGGGGTGATAAACAACCACCAAATGATAGAAAATGATGTCAGCCTTGTAGACATATGTTGGAGCAGGGTCTCCCAAAGGCTATTAATTTTGTCCATTTTTGTATAATTTTGTATTGTTTAGTCTAACGTAGGGGTTTTGGGGTGGGTCAAAGCCCCTAATGCATTGTAAATGGGTCAAGGGTAGACCAAGAGTCCGTAAACCATGGTTTGCGGACCATTGGATGCGTAGGCTAAATCTCTATAAATAGATGAACGTTTTTGAGTCATAGGTAGGAATGAATAGAGACTGATACGAAGTACGAACTGTTAGATCTATGGTAGGGTTGTTTGGGTTAGGACTCTTGCTGGTTGTGTGTGCATAGATCCTCTGTCCTGCTATGTGCCGACCCTACTGGTTGTGTGCGTAGGTGGTAATTTGGGAATGTAAGAGGATTTTGGGTAATGATATAGATGTGCAGAAGTATTGTGGATATCTGATGTTACCTGAATCTTTCCTATTATGATTGATGCGAATTTAATTTATATGATGATGTATTTGTTAGTAGATACAAACTATCTATGTTTATGGTAAATGTATCTGTGATCTGTTAATATGTTTCAAGTAAATTGTTATGTGATTATAGCTGACAGTATGCACGTGGATGTGAGCCTGTTATTTAGGTCTAATAAACCGTATTTAGGTTATTTATTGAAACTCCTGCAAACGCCCTCTTTCTATATAGATATGATAGTTGCGGACCGGCTTGACTTAATTTCTCTCTCCCAAGGTGCCAAAACCTAGTTCCATCACCCTCCCATACTGCTTCGGGTGAGACTTTGGCCTGCGCTAGCAAGTCACTGCCGAGAGGACCAGTAGTATAGGGGTTTGTTGGTGAACCTTAACCTACGAACCTGGGTCAAGACCCCTCAAGCCAATAAATGGTTTTTTTGTCGGGACCGGGAGCATTTTTAGAGAGATCAGGTAATGCCAAGGCCGTATTGGAAACCTGAGAGAAAATAAATCGATGAATCATTTGAAAAACAATTTTAGGAATTTTGCAGTAAAATAAAACTGCAGTAAGAAGTTGACCATCGAAGAGTGGAAGAATAAGTATATTTTCATGGAGATATATGATATCTTATTTTTTAAAATTGTGATCGAGCTCCAGGAGTGGCTCATAAGGTTGGTCGAGTTTCAAAAGTGTTGGAAAGACGAGCAGGTCACACAGTGGACCCCAGAATGGATCCTGCAGTTAGAAAATACCGACAACACCATTACTTGCACGGTAGATCACTCGATGGACAATGTGATAGGAGGATTTGTGACAGAATTTGCGGTTAATCAATTCATATCCTACTTAGAAGCAGAGCGAAGGTTCTTCAAGGGTTTTCGGGGTAAATTTTTGAAAAAATTTCCATTACTGATTAAAATATTCTTGTGCGAAAAAAACATTTTGTGTAGCCATACAGAGTGAATGAACTCCGATTAGAGCGAGGGCAAGATGCTCAATGTTAAGTACTACAGAACTAACCAAGAGGGGGATCGATCTATCTATAGTCCAGTAAGGAATTTTGCTGCACATAGCCCTCCATCGATACCACTGTCGAACCCCCATAGGGGTAAAATCTCACCTCCACCCCCATCGAAATATGATATGGCTGCGCACATGAAGCTACCTACCTTCAAATACATGGGTGATGAGGACATGGATCAATTCTGGTTTTTCGCAGGATCAGTATGGATTGTGTAGAACGTAGTAAGATGCAGTGAAATGGGCACAATTATCCCTTTCTTTTTAGGGGAGAGCCCTGGACTGGTACATGGGATACATTGACCAACATGAAAATGAAAATATCGAGGAAATTAAGAATGCGTTAAAGGAGAAGTTCAAGAAACCTAAGTCCTACTCTCAGATAGTAAACAACCTAAAAGATATCAATTAGGGACCGTCTGAGTCTGTATCAGAAGCAGACCAATGGTTAAATAAGGTAATCAGAGAAGGGGGATTCTAGTATGACGATAGGCAACAAACAGAATGGTTCATTGCTATGTTGTTGCCCCACCTACGCATACCGATGGGTCATCAGGCCATTGAAACACAGGAGAAGGCCTTGGATGTTGCCATGAAACTGGAAGCTGTGCCAAGAGATGATACCCAGTTAGGAGTATAGAATATACAAGGCCAGCTAGAGGCAATGCACATGGAGATCCATAATCTGTGAAAAGAGTGAGGGAAGGAGGCCAACCCCTAAATATGGTGCATATGATGCAGGGTGAATGGACACACCAAAGCTAATTGTTCGCTGCTTGCAGATTATATGCAGGTCAGGGGACCTAGCCCGCTGTGCCCTAGCGAAGCTACAGGACCAAGTGGGCCGGAACTATGGTGCAATGACTCCTACATTTATGGGTTGCACGATACAAACCACTACCCCCGCCTTGCCGCATATATCCCAGAAGTAAAGAAACAATGATGTAGGATTTGCAGGTCGGTAGGGCACAATGAACAGAACTACCAAACGTATGATCTGATGATTGACCGGGGAAATATATATAGGGTACAGTCTGACCCATCATCACCTAGACCCCCCGCAGGTATAGGAGGCTCCCCGGATAGGGGCAGGGGAGGGGGATGAGGGGGAAGTGCAGGAAGGGGTAGAGGCCAACTAATCTGCTATAATTGTAGTGAAGTAGGTCACTTTGTGAGGGAATGCACAAACCCAACTCGGCAATCCTGCCGATACTGCAGACAGCTAGACCATGTGATCAAGGAATATCCAATTATGATGGCCAAAGTGCAGGAAAAACAATAGACTCCTACAGAGAATATTCAACGGGTTAAGGCGGAACCTCGTGAGGAGGGGCTGAGCATTAATGTGATAACACACAGAAGTATGGCCACTGGGGGTTTGGTGGAAAGAGCTGAGACGGAGTCTCTGATCCGTAAAGTAGCTACTAAACCAGAAAGTGTGGACATACCAAAGGATGAGGAGACCTCTGTCGCAGCTCAACAGGATTGTGCTCAAAACGAAACATCGGCTTCGAACAATAGAATTGAAAATGAGGTCAAACCATTATTTCAGGCATGCATGAAGTTGTTGCGCAATCAGTGGGCCATAGAAAACCTCCAGGCCCTACTTGATGGGTGCGCAGGAAAAATAGACCCAGTCATAAAGATTAAGGATGTACACAAAACTTATGAGCATAAGAGACACATTGGTCAAGAGATGTGATTAACTGCAGAGATTGGTGATTATGAAATGGACTAGGTAATTCTAGACCTAGGATCTGATTCGAATGTACTACCTAAATAGACTTGGCAATGAATGGGTGAACCTAAGTTGAAATGGTCCACTATCCAGCTACACATGGCTAATCAAGAGGAGATCATACCATTAGGAATATTGTAAAAAATTGTAGTAGATATCGTCAGAGTTAAGGTACGAGATGACTTTGAAGTCATCTAGATTATAGAAGATGTGAACCCTTACCCAGCACTACGGGGATTGGACTGGGCCACTGATATGGGTGGAATTATCAATATGAAGAAATAAAGCATGGTGTTTGAAAGTGAGGGAACATGGTTGATCGTACCACTAGAATGTGCAGAAGGAGAAAGGTATACCGAGCCAGCGCATGAGGAAGAAGAGGTGGACCAAATCTATAATTTAACTGTGAAGGATGAAGACTGGACCAACCCTATGATCGACAGTGTGCCTTGCTAGTAAAAGGACAGTGAATGCGTCTCCGACTCTGACGAAGAAATAGAAAATTGGAAAATCCAACTACACAATATCTCTACACTGCGCTGCCTATGAATTACCAGGGACTTCTGGTATATATCTTCTAAGGTAAGAGAATTACCCTGCTTTGATGGTTCCGGTAGTATAGAGGAATTTTTGAGGATCTTCGAATTTGAGGTTCCCAAAGAACGAAGGCTATGGGCCCTTAATCTAGTTATGCGCACAACGCTAGTGAAATGGTGGGACACACATAAGGGGGCATTCCAGGAATGCGAGGAATGCCAAAATATGATGGTACTATGATTTAAACCCTAGATCAATGTTCGCATCAAGGTATTCGAGGGCCTAGGGGATCCACGCGAACATTTTTTCACTTGGATGAAGCAATGGTGTGACCGTACTGGAGAAGTATGGGTTCACTTGTTTATTCATTCCTTGGGACCAATTCCTGCTGCATGGTACCTTGAGGCGGAGCTACATCAGTGCACCCGCCAGTGGGATACTTTAAAAGACTAGTTAGTGGGGAAATTTTGGCTAACAGGAGGATTGAAGGTGCTTGAGGAAGCTCTGTAGGCTCTCGATACCTTTGTATTTAGTGAATCTAGCCCCGACGTAGTAAGAGAAAGACATACATGGGAAGTGTCGATAAAGGATATTGTCGAATTCCACATGACCACCATAGAAGATTGCGACGCCGGTCTATGCGAGGTCTCATTCATAGAATCAGGGGGTTGTCGCATACAGGCGGTGAGTAGTATGAAACCTCTCAAACCATGAAGCGTTAATACGGTAGTACAACTCACGCTCGCTACAATTGGGAAATACTGGGATGATGGGATAGAAGACAAGATGGAAAAACTGCTCATGGAGTATCAAGACTGGTGTCCAACCAACTTTTTAGAGCCTAATGAGGTCACAGGGGACTTAGACGATATACACGTCACGCTGAAAGTAGATGCGCAGCCAGTAGAACAGTGGCCTGGTCGAACACAAAAAGTTAGGGGGAGATCGATAATATGCTCTTTGAACCGATCAAACGATTGAATTGGGTAAGGTCTAAAACTAAGAAGTTGTTGCATTTGATCCTTGGATATATGGGATACTACTGAAATTTTAGTCAGGGATACACACTAATCAATGAACCTCTGAAGATGTTGCTTAAGAAAGATGTTTCTCTCGGTTGGAATGATGCGTGCCTGAAAAGTTTTGAGGTACTCAGGAAGGAGATGATCTCTGTACCTATTCTCACTTCTTCTGATTGGGGGACAAAATTTCATGAGGATAATTTTAGGGTTTTGCCTGAAAGCGGCCCATGCACAGCATGGCACCAGAGACAGTGCTCACCCAATCACAGGTGCTAGTAGAATAGTCTTGGGTGCAGAGCGCGATTCTGCCACCATGAAGAAGGAAGGGATGGCCCTGAAGTATGAACTACATAATTATCGGCACCGCCCGTTAGGAGGTCGCTCTCAAATAATTACCGATCATTTGGCTTTAAATCACTCGGGGAATAAGCTTGTGTTGGGGGGAAAAGTCTGTAGGTGGCTGTTACCATTTCAATAACACAACGTTGAAATAATCAATACAAGGTAGGATCACTTTTCTTGAATTAAGATGGGTGAAGACCCCACTAGCTAGCGTACAGGATTGCCTGCTGTGCAGCTGTTCACCATAAAGGTCGTGGATGCGTGCTTTACTGAAATCTCTCTGTTCTTGACCATAGGAAGGCATTTATCGAATATTTGGTACAACACAAGAATGGGTGGGTTCACCAAGTGGTGGATTTGACCATTATCGCAGCTCAGGAAGCATTGCGCAGAGATGGTCTACAGCATGAAAACCATGCTCTCGTAGTAGAAGCCCATGAAGGCATAATAGGAGGTCACTATGCACAAGAAATCTCGCATGTTGAGATATGGAAATGAAAAATTCTAGTTGGAATACATCACATCAGAATGAATCTGGTACACCTAGAATGCAAGAGGGTTACCCAAAGCGCAAGGGTGCACTGGGATCGCAGGGGTCCGCTGGACGCACCCCAAGTGTGAAAACTAGCCATTGAAACAGTCACATCAGGGAAAAAGGAAAAATTACCGTTGGATGGGGTGGGTGGCTAGAATTTACTGTGGTGATTTTGGGATATATTTTACCATTTACTTGATGGTAAGTCCTGCGTGCAGGCTACCCTACCATTGGGCGATCATCAAGGTTATAAAATAGGTGAGCTAGATCAGGCACGGGTTCCGTATTGCTAGAATATCTTGTACTTAGATTGGTTGTCTTAGATGAAGTTGTGTTGTAAGAAATTCTGTGCTTATAGCATCTCGTTCATGTCTGAGCAGCCTACTCCCTCTAACAGTAGCAATCCTGAGTTTATATTTCGCGCTAGGATGACGACCACGAATCCTGCCGAATTCTCGAAGCCAGTGACCTCGGTGGAACAAGACACTGAGGAATTGGTGGAGGTCAAATCTAAAGTTGAAGAAGTCCTCTCCACACATAGCCCTACCATCATGAAAGGAAAATAAAAAACTCAGGGCTCCGGCAATCCCCCGAAGCCTACAAAATGGGCTGCAGGGAAGCCCCATACCTCCCCGCGAAATGTGAAATTCCCGCGGGCTGCTCAGGAGGAGGCCCAGCCCGTCGAGCCAATCAACTAGCTCCCCCCTTTCATTAAACCACATAGGACATTGACACGCACACCAAAGAACCTCGATGGCTTGATCACCTACCTACAGATGTCGCTAACCTAGGGGGAGGTTCCAGTCATAGGCGAGCCTTTTGGATGGCTTCATGAAGTTAAGTTCGATGATCATGATTTGGCCAACTTGGAGGCATTCCCGGAGATAGCAGTCGCGTTATACCTAGATACAATTCAAGATGCTGATGGGGTCAAAGTTGTCTCCTAACGCTGGGTATGTGAGTTGGCTAGGTCTGGCCTCCTAAATCTGCTCAGGATGCCCCACTTTTAACATTACAATGTCACAAACCGACTCGCATGAAAATTTCTCACGTTAATTCATGACGGATGCCTGTGGATCCAAGACAAGATCCCCATTGATGCTGCATTAATTCATTAGGTTACTAGTCTCCCCGTGAGTGGACCAAAGTCCCTGGAGTGTGTGGGTAAGAAATATGAGGGGGAGACTGTTGAGTACATGCGCCAAAAGTATCATGTGGACTGAAATACTCAAGGTTTTATCATCAATACCATCAGTCACCAAGGTACGCAGTTGGGCACCATGCTGTTGGCATGAAAAATGACAAGGAAGTGTTAGGACACCTCCGTTCCAACCTATGTCATTCGGTTAGCCTGCCAATGTGCGAAAGGGGTATGTTTTAATTGGGCACAGTATTTGTGTGATGATTTTATAACTAATGTTTGTGAGTCCCAGGAGCAGGGTCGCACCTTTTTTTACTCTTTTTTGTTGTTAATTATAGCATTGGTTGCTTAGGAAGCTCTTGTAGAGTCAGTTCTCCCTGAGATTACCCCAGACATGTGCAAAGGCACTCACTATGCACACTTATGGGATTCCACGGATATGCAATGGCTCGAGGACGACCAGGTGTTCTGGGTCCTCTTTCAAAGTAGTGTGGTTGTAGCTATAAACTCCCGACCACAGTTGTCCCCTACCATTTACGATAGGTACAAGGGCATTGTCGCATTTCATGTCACTCTGCACACTGTTCAGATCAGAGCGCACAAGGAGAAAGCCTGGTCTTCACTACCTTATATGGTGATGGATGAAGAAATAGACAACGTCATTGCGCTCTGGCCCCCTAACTGGAAAATCGGCTTCAAAACTGGCCCGAAGGGCGTTGGAGGCACCAATACATCCCAAGTCACCCCTCCTGTCCTTATCCCAGATATCAGAGGTACGCCCAAGAGTACCAGACAAGACACCGGTGTGGGCACCCAAAAGGATGCGCAGAAGAAGAAGGACATCGAGGTGGAGACCCGGATGGGTTCACAACCCAATTTTGGTATAGAAGGTCTAGAGGCAGGTAGACCTGCCTCCCCCCGCGGCATGAAGCGCACAAGCGAGCCAATCAGAACACCCCGCAAAAAGCAGCGATCTCAGCGAGCAGAACGAGACAAAATAGTGACATTGATTGACGGAGACTTAGAACAAATCACTGATGCAGTCACTCTGGCCATGGAGGACAGATGGGCCGCCTTAAAAGAACAACAACGGGCCACGGTCGACACAATTCAGGCTGAGCTGCGAGCGCTACAATTAAAGACAGACATGTTGCAGATTAGTGCTGTTAGCCATCTATAATTTTTGTTACAGCTAATGACGGCTAGAATCTATTGACAGCCTTCAAGAAACAATTTCAAGTTAACATGTTAGTCCTTGAAACTTGGTTGTTCTCTCTGTCCAAAGAAACCTACCCTCACTGATGTTTTCACTTCAAAATCCTGTTGTTTCCAAAGAGAAAATTGTTTTTCAAAGCCTCATATACATCATTTCATTCCTCCATTTTATCTTCAAAATCCCTCCATATCACTCATTTTTCTCCTCATTTATCCTTTGTTTCCTTTAAAATCCCATTTAACCCTGATGAAATCCCTTTTTCCTGGTTTAAAACCCCCTTTTTTCTTCTATCGGAACCTCAAAAAGGTTAAAAACCCACTTTTTAGGCCTTTTTTCCAACCTTTTCATAAAAAAGGCCTTAAGCGCTTTTCGGCTGAGGCCCTAATCCCTTTTCTTCCATAAAAATATGTCTTGCGACTAAGTTCTAAGCCCATCGTGCCATCGCACAATCGACATTTCCCATTTCCACTGCCCAAACTTATTCCCCCCCCCCACTGTTGTGATTTCTTGATTTAAAATCTCCACCGTTGATTTTATTTTCAATCCGACGGTATTCATCATGTCGTGATGTTGCATCGCGCCATCAAATATTGCATCAAGCTTCTGCCTTCCACTCCATTCATTCTTTTTACATGTCTGCAATGAAATATCCACCATCGATCTCTCCCAGATCAGACGGCGCAGGTTCAATACGGGGGCACCCGTCCAGGGTGGTCCATACTCCCCATTCCCCCCGCAGTTCATCTCCACCGTTGATCGTTTCCCGATCTAATGGCCCACATTCTCCCATTCACTCTGAAGGCACCCGTCGACGAGATCCTTCTATACCCCTAGTCCCCCCGCAGTTAATATCAGTCATCCATTTCTCCAATCCAATGGTTCCCATTGACCCTACCATTTTCACTCCACCTAATAAAATTTCACCCTGCACACTGAACTTTTCGCTTCGTGACAAGATAACCAATGCAATCATCAGGTCTCACCACCCCATCACTGCACATCTTTTGCATTTTTCACACTCACCTACAGCCGTAGATCTGCCCCCCCCAGATCGGATGGTCTAAACCTAATTTCGCGCCCATTTTACCAATGAAATTGATCGCGCAACTTCAACGTGAAATAGGCAGTTTTCACCTGGACACGCAACATCCAAAGAATCCTATCTCATCTGCTTCACACAAAACCATTTACCGCCCATCCCATGCATGAAAATCACTCACGGTTTTCCGCAAAATTGCTTTTCCAGTTCTTCACGTCAAACTCAGTTTTGAACCCTGGTTTTCATGGTTTTGCACCATGAGACCCTTTTTCGCTGCATCCACCGCCTCCTCACAGCTCCTTCACCTCCGGCGAGCCTCTAAAAACAGTTTAAACCTAAAAACGTAGGTTTTATTTAAATTGTTTATTGTTTGGTTGCAGGTTTTCATGGTGGTTAAATATTGAAGCCGTCCCATAGAAAAATTGTTGTAGAAGCCAAGGATGATGATCGTCAGGGCCTAATACAATACAGAAAGGGACGAATGGTTAAATTTCCAAGTTTTCACCAGTGCGTCATGAACACTGGTCATTCAGTAAAACTCTCCAACACGTAAAGAAACCCTGCATACAAACAAGCAAATGAAGACTGAAGACAGAAGATTGAAGGTCCGATTGCAGATTAAAAGAAAGAACACAGTCAAAGATAAGAAAATAAAGGTTCAAATCAATCAGATAAAGAGTTAAAGATAGTTATAAAGCCTAAAGAGCCTCAAATACATCAAAGGGAAGCAGTTATTACACAATTTTTAAGGCAGTTATTGTAAGAGTATGGGTGGTCTCAAAACCCATACTCTCCACCTTACTTGTACCAAAATAAAGGATAGGACTGTAGCAATGAGAAGACTTCTCCATAAAGGCACTCTTTGAATTTATTACCAGCCTGACAGTTAGGCCGCAAAGTCTACAAGAACTACTAGAATGGGCAAAGAAATTAATGTAATATTTATGACACAGAATGGGCATTCGATCTCCTCTGTTTTAATTTACCATTAAGACCATCTCTGTCACCTCTCCTCCCATTCACCTATAAATCCTTTTCGAACTCTCATTGTAAGGGTTGGAATTTGATGAATTATGAAGTAATACATAGACTACTGCTTTGAAGAAGGATTGATGTTTTGAAGAAGTGTGGATGTCTTTGCTTTTCTGTTGATGAAGGAGGCTAGATCATTAGATCCTTGAGCACGGTTTTGGTGAAGTAATCTCTATTCTTTTATGTTATTTCATGTTTTTTGCTTTGTTCCATTATGCTTTACTTGCAGTAGAGTAAAAAGCTTAGGCTAAGAGATGTCTCCTAGAAGCACCTTAGGCCTGTTTACTCTTCACTGCCTTTATGTTTTCATCTGCTGAAAGGTTTTATTGAGTAGTTTAACTACTTTTAAAACCTTTAAGTTTGTTTATTTCAGAATAGTTCAAATAGATGCTATCAAGGTTGAATTATGGCTTTCCATGTCTACTTGCTGCCTCTTGAAAGCTATTTCTGAAAACATCCTTCAAAATCTATTGTCTGCAGCTTGGCAGAGAGGATTTGTTTTGATCTTACCCTCTGTTTCTTGCCAAGATAGTCGTATTTGAAGGTCTTTATAATTGTAGTCTTAGATGCTTGGGTGTCCCCCCTTTTATGAATGCAATTAGTTGTGTTTCTTATATGTTTTCTAAATCCTTTAAGTGAAACAATTAGAAGAAACAGAGTGTTCCTCTCCTTCTTTATCTTACTTTAAATTCTGTCTTGTTTATGTTGTCTGCATAAAGTATTTTGGTAGGATTCATGGTTAGCCCTGGCTATTAAATATTTATTTATGCTTAGATAGTGTTGCACATCCCTTTGTTGAAAGGTATACATAATTAAGGAGTCTTAACAGCCCTTAAAGCTCTAATTTTCCTTCCAAATCCTTGATGTTCATCTCATTCCACCTATATGATCCCACAGATCCATTGAATAAGTTAGATTTTCCCTTTGGTTCCCCAAATTCATCAACTGTAACTGTTTATACTTCCACATGACTCCATTGCACAATGGCTTGTATATTTCCACACACTATCTATGATGCATTGGTCATCTCTGTCCATCCAACAAACAAACAAATTTTCACTTCATAACTAGCTTGAAATCAACCTCTTATAAGCATCAAGCTATATCCTTAAAAAAAATTGAGACATCCCTCTCTGAGACTAGGAGGGCTAGATCCTAGAGCTCTAAAGCTTGGTTTATATGTTACCTTGTCATTTGGTTTTCCAATCAGCCAAATCACAGGACCCCAACATTTTGGCGATCACGGTGGGACCTCTAAGTTCATAATTTCCTAGCAAGCTCTCATAGACTCATTAGTCCTTCAAACAACCATAGAGACTCAGAAAACCCCAAAAAAATTTCAGATTGGTTTCATAATAAACATTGGTGGTGGACCATAGAATATTTTACCTCCAAAAGAGCTAAAAAATTCCACCTGGCGACTCCACTAGCCTCTAGTAGGCCTATTACTTCACTATTCCTTGTAAACTCCCTCGAGAATGCATTGAGCAAACCCAATCATGCTGTTGGTGGAAAACAAAGTTCAAATCTTCCACCTAGTGACTCCACAACCTACAAAAGACCTAAAGACTCCACTGGTAGAGAACTCTAGACTGGTTGAAAAGATTCAGTGATCCTTTCTGATTTACAAACATGGATCCAAGGATACAAAGGAGATATGCTCCAATGAACAGAGATCATATCCATGGATTCCCACACAAAATGCCTCAAATAGATTGGCTAAAAAACCTGCCTATTTTTCAAGATGAAAAGTTTGATGACCCTTTGTTACATCTCATCAAGTTTCATATACATGTATGGAGGTTAAAAGTTGAATGCCATGAGGACTGTCTTATGAAAATTTTCATGGCAACATTAGAAGAAAAGGCAAGGGATTGGTATGAATGGTTAGAACCTAAGAGTTTGTTTTATTTAAAAGACATGCACCAAGTATTTTATGAAAAATATAAAGAAAACTCTTCATCTTTATCATGGACTACAATTTTTTGTGATCAATCCCAGAACATCATACAATACCTGTTAGATATTGATGATGATTTGGTTAATATGCATCCTGAGGATATCTTAGCATCCATTCATGAATTTCATACCCAAACAAACTATCAAAAGAACCTAGATGAATCATTTGAGGAAGAAATTAATCAAGAAACAGAAGAAAATCCTCGGGATCCAATTGCAAGCATAAATAATGATTCATCATTCCTTTTAGTTTAGGCTCAAGAAGACATCCAGCCTCAGATTCAGTCTTCTCAAGAGATAGAGAACAGCTATAATTTTGCTCAAAGAAAAATACAAACATATTCCCCTTTGAAAGAAAAATAAATTCATCAAATTATAAACAAACAACCAGCCTCTAAATTTTTTTACAAAACAAACACTCTTGCCCATTCACCCAATGAATTTTTTTGTAAAAAATTAGAAATTTCCCTTGTAGATCATAATAAAGAAATATCTGCTGATAATCCAGTATGTTTGATTGGTGAAATTACCTAAATTAATGATTTTCCTAATTTTGATCTGTCTGATGATGATGTTCTCCAAACAGAAGTTGATATTGTAGGACCATCATTAGTAGATTTGTGGGAGGAAGATCAGTTCCACCAACTCCAAGAAAGTAATGAGCCAAAGCAGGCCATTTATGATACCCATGAAGAAAGCTGTAAAAATGTAGAAGAGGGTGAAGAATCTATGAATCTTTCCTCTGCTTCATTACAAATCATCAGTAACAGTTTCCATGTGACTGGGAATCAGCAATCTTTCAGCTCAAAGGTTGAAGAGGAATTTCTTGAGCAGGATGAAGATAAGGAGCTTTATCCTGAAAGGGTTGAGGTAATAAAAGATAACCATGCTCAAGAACATGATGATCTATTCACAGAGTACAGTCCACTGAATCAGAGCATACTGGGACTACAAGAGGACAACACTGCCAAATATGATGAGTCCTCCAGTTCAGATCATAATGATGATGAGGAAGATTTTCTTTCTCAAAAGAATATTTTTCTTGATCCAGTGGAAGAAGAGATAATCCTGGTTGAAAATTACCTGTCATACTCCCAACCAGGTATTATTTCAAGACCCCTATGCTCATTTCTTGAAGATATTTGAAGAAGGGATAAATATTGTTAGGAGTAGTGTATCACCAAATGCAACAAATTTTTTTAGTATTTTTGCTAAAGAACAAGTGAGATGGGAGTGGCCTTGTTTGTCTAGCATGCTCAAAGAGATGAGAAAAGACCAGTCATGGAACCATCTGATTAACTGGATGTATTGGAAAAGATAGTTTGTCAGCTAAACATGTAAATATTTCATAGTTAGATTAGGTTAGATAGGAAATCAAATAAGCTCAGCCTGAGAGAATTTAGTTAGTGTCTTGTTTTTTCTTTGAAAGAAAATAAAAATACAAAAACAATAGAAAATCAGAAAAGAGAGTAGATATAAAAGAAGAAAGGTACAAACCCATACCAAAAAAGAGAAAAATATTAAAGTGTGAAAGCCTAAATGCCACTACTTGAAAGGGCACTGCTATTTAGTCATACAGCCTAATCATGACTAGATAGATTTCAATTTACTGTTGATATTTCAGTGAAGAATATTTGTCAAACTCTTTAATATTGGCTTATCATTAGAATAGATTAGGATAGAAGAAAGAATGGTTCAAACACACTCAAAATTTGAACCAATGAATCAAAAGAAAAATGTCTCTAATTAGATAAAAACCTGAGCCAAAGATACAAAGAAGACTGGTTCTAACATGCTAAAAAATTGAACCAGGAAAAGAAGAAGAAGACAACTCTAAAAAGATCAAAACCAGAGCTGAAAGAAAGAAAAAAGGATGCTTGTAATTTTCAGATCTTAAGCCTTCACAGTTTTGTTTCAGTTTTCTGCAAACAATTCTATGTGCAGTTGGTTTCTTATGCCATAGAAACTGCAGCTGATCAGACTGTTTAATCTTGATTTTTCTGTGTTTAAAATTTCTGTTTTAGAATGTAGAGAATGCAAATCTGTCAGATAGCTTAATCTTGACAGATAATACATTAGGTAGAGAAATTTTTTAGTCCAACTGTTTAATATGGACTCTTGGAATAAATAAGGGTAGCATTAGATAGTTTTATCTTTCTATTTTAAAAAATAATATGTAAAAGAGATGCCAGTCCAAGTGCACTCAAGAGAAGAAAAAATGCTAGGACAAGTAGTTTTGGGTAGGTAGAGGTGTTGTCTTAGAGAGTTTTCATGCTGCAGATCATTGAAGAATTGTCAAAATACAAAGAAAATCAGCAAGAAAACAAAGAAAATTTTCCCAATGGATAAGGCACCAGTCTGCTAAAAGCCAGAGATTGATAAAATAAGGTTTTGGACACCTAAAGGGCTAGTTGTCCTCCCCAAGTGGAGCCACTGTTAGCCATCTATAATTTTTGTTACACCTAATGATGGCTAGAATCTGTTGAAAGGCTTCAGAAACAATTTCAAGTTAACATGTTAGTCCTTGAAACCTAGTTGTTCTCTCTGTCCAAAGAAACCTACCCTCACTGATGTTTTCACTTCAAAATCCTGCTGTTTCCAAAGAGAAAATTCTTTTTCAAAGCCTCATCTCCATCATTTCATTCCTCTGTTTTATCTTCAAAATGCCTCCATATCACTCATTTTTCTCCTCATTTATCCTTTGTTTCCTTTAAAATCCCCTTTAAACCCGATGGTATCCCTTTTTCCTGGTTTAAAACCCTTTTTTCTTCTATCGGAACCTCAAAAAGGCTAAAAACCCACTTTTTCGGCCTTTTTTCTGAATTTTTCATAAAAAAGGCCTCAAGCGCTTTTCGGCTTAGGCCATAAACCCTTTTCTGCCATAATACTATGTCTTATGACTAAGTGCTAAGCCCATCACACAATCGCACAATCGGCATTTCCTGTTTCCACTCCCCAAACTTATTTTTCCCCCCACCGTTGTAATTTCCCGATTTAAAATATCGACCATTGATTTTATTTTCGATCCGAAAGTCTTCATCGCGTCACGCCATCACATCGCACCATCTCATATCACATCGAGCTTCTGCCTTCCACTCCATTCATTCTTTTTTCCTGTCTGCGATGAAATCTCCACCATCGATCTCTCCTAGATCGAACGACGCAGGTTCACTGCGGGGGCACCCATCCAGGGTGGTCTGTACTCCCCAGTCCCCCCGCATTCCATCTCCACCGTTGATCATTTCCCAATACAACGGCCCAGATTCTCCCATTCAATGTGGAGGCACCTGCCGGAAAGATCCTTCTGTACCCCCAGTCCCCCCGCAATTAATCTCAGCCGTCTATTTATCCAATCCAATGGTTCCCATTGATCCTACCATTTTCACTCCACCCAAGCAAATTTCACCCCGCACATTGAAATTTTCGCTTCGTGACAAGATAACTAACACAATAGTCAGGTCCCACCACTCCATCAGCACACATCTTTTCCATTTGTCGCGCTCACCTATAGCCGTAGATCTGCCCCCCCCAGATTAGATAGTATAAAACTAATTTCGCGCCCATTTCACCATTGAAATTGATCGCACAATTTCAATGTGAAATGGGTTGTTTTTTCCTGGACAAGCATCATCCAGAGAACCGTATTGCGTCCGTTTCACACAAAACCATTTATCGCCCATCCCTTGCACGAAAACCACTCACAGTTTTTCGCAAAAACACTTTTCTGGTTCTTCGCGCCAAACTGAGTTTTGAACCCTGGTAAACCTAAAAACACAGGTTTTATTGAATTTTTTATTGTTTGGTTGCAGGTTTTCATGGTAGTTAAATATTGAAGCTGTCCCGTAGAAAAATTGTTGCAGAAGCCAAGGATTATGATCCTCAGCGCCTAATTGCTAAGGATTATGATCCTCAGCAAAATTTTTGCAGAATCCTAATTCAATGCAGAAAGGGATGAAAGGTTAAATTTCCAAGTTTTTGCCAGTGTGTCATGAACACTGTTCATTCAGTAAAACCATCCAACACATAAAGAAACCCTACATATAGACAATCAAATGAATACTAAAGACAAAATATTAAAGTCTTGATTTCATATTAAAAGAAATAACACAGTTAAAGATAAGAAAATACAGGTTCAAATCAATCAGATAAAGAGTTAAAGACAATTATAAAGCCTGAAGAGCCTCGAATACGTCAAAGGGAAGAAGTTATTACACAAATGTTACATCATTTATTGTAAGATATTAGTGGTCTCAAAACCCATACTGTCCACCTTACTTGTTCCAGAAGAAAGGACATAACTGCAGCAACAAGAAGAATTCTCCATAAAAACACTCTTTGAAGTTATTACTAGCCTAACAATTAGGCCGCAAAGTCTACAAGAACTACTAGAATGGGAAATTAATGTAATATTTATGACACAGAATGGGCATTCGATCTCCTCTGTTTTAATTGACCATTAAGACCATATCTGTCACCTCTCCTCCCATTCACCTATAAATCCGTTTCGAACTCTCATTGTAAGGGTTGGAATTTGATGAATTCTAAAGTAATACATAGACTACTTCTTTGAAGAAGGATTGATGTTTTGAAGAAGTGTGGATGTCTTTTCTTTTCTGTTGATGAAGGAGGCTATATCATTGGATCCTTGGTGAAGTACTCTCTATTTTTTTATGTTATTTCATGTTTTTCACTTTGTTCCATTATGCTTTACTTTCAGTAGAGTAAAACGCTTAGGCTAAGAAATGTCTCCTAGAAGCACCTTAGGCCTGTTTACTCTTCACTGCCTTTATGTTTTCATCAGCTGAAAGGTTTTATTGAGTAGTTTAACTGATTTTAAAACCCTTAAGTCTGTTTATTTTAGAATAGTTCAAATAGTTGCTATCAAGGTTGAATTATAGTTCGCCCTATCTTCTTGCTGCCTCTTGAAAGCTATTTTTGAAAACATCCTTCAAAAGCTACTGTCTGCAGCTTGGCAGAGAGGATTTGCTCTGATCTTACCCTTTGTTTCTTGTTGAGATAGGCGTGGTTGAAGGTATTTATAATTGCAGTCTTAGATGCCTGGGTGTCCCCCATTTTATCAATGCAATTAGTTGTGTTTCTTATATGTTTTCTAAATCCTTTAAGTGAAACAATTAGAAGAAAAAGAGTGCGCCTCTCCTTCTTTGTCTTACTTGAAAGTCTGTGTCTTTTATGTTGTGTGCATAAAGTATGTTGGTAGGATTCATGGTTAGCCCTGGCTATTAAATATTTCTTTATGCTTAGATAGTGTTGCAAGTCCCTTTGTTGAAAGGTATACATAATTAAGGAGTCTTAACAACCCTTAAAGCTCTACTTTTCCTTCCAAATCCTTGATGTTCATCTCATCCCACCTATATGATCCCATAGATCCATTGAATAAGTTTGATTGGCCCTTTTGGTTGCCCAAATTCATCAACCGGAACTGTTAGGACTTCCACATGACTCCATTTCCCAATGGCTTGTAGATTTCCACACTCTACCTATGCTTCCTAGATCATCTCTGTCCAACCAACAAACAAACAAATTTGAGCTTCATAACTAGCATGAAATCAACCTCTTATAAAAATCAAGCTATATCCTTACAAAAAATTGGCAGATCCCTCTCTGAGACTAGGAGGGCTAGATCCTAGAGCTCTAAAGCTTGGTTTATAAGTTTCCTTGTCATTTGGTTTTCCATTCAGCCAAATCACAGGACCCCAACAAATTCGACCCCAGTACACCCACACTCTGTTGCCAGTAGCACAGCATTAGTTACAGATGATAGTCGCCTCTGTTCTCTCCCTGGCACAGGTCTAGTGCTCAGTCCACCTGACCTGGGACTCCAAGTCTAGGCCAGTAAAGAAGTCCAACTAAACTTATCTCGGCTCTCCCATGAGGCCTTGCAGGGTCTCTACAATGATATATTTCAGGAAATCCACCATTGAGACCAAGAAGTGCACCAACAGCTCGGCGTAGATGAGCAAACAATCATTGCAAAGGATGTTGAGGTGTGTCTCGCCACTTCAAAGCACACAGATCTCGAAAACATGATTCAACGACTTTGCGCAGATGTTCCCGCGGAGATCCTGGCCTCAACCACCCCTCAGGAAAAAGTAGAAAGACTAGTCACAACACTCAAGGTCTCCAGGGATAAATTTTAGGTTGTTAATACATGCATGGAGCAGCAGATCGCAGATCTGTAGGCCAAGTTACGGCTCGAAACACCTCCATAGGTGAGGGCCCATCGAATTGTGTTGGTCATTATGGCCATGAATGTTATTATAGAGTAGATCACATAGGGAGCCCAACTACTGGAGACCGCCATGCAGCTATGGACTAAGGTCTAGTGCGATCCGATCTTGCGAGCGATAAACCAGGACTTGCGACAAAAAGAAGAGGAGTTCGAGACAATAGAAGTCACCTTGCCCAATTTCATGCTTGCTCAGCACTTGCAATGACTACGCACCTGCCAAGTGCTCCAGGTGGATATTGATGACCTTCGACAAAAGAAGAATATCCTTGGTGACCGATTGAAGCCATGGGCTGATGAAGCACTCAAACTGTCACAGGAAGCCGATGTTGCTATTAAGCAACTGAACCAAACTTTGGAGGGTGTTATTGCCGCAACTGAAGGACCACTATCGTAAAAGTTGGTTGTCATTGCACATAATGTAGCTTTCCAAAGTGAAGGCATGCTACCTCAGTTAGCCAAGGCGATTAGAATATTGCAAGCACAGGTCAAGGCCCCACCAGCATAGTGACTCGGGACGAGTCAGAAGATTGGGTTGGGAGACTGTTGGACCAGGGTCTCCCAAAGGCTATGAATTTTGTCCATTTTTGTATAATTTTGTATTTTTTAGTCTAACATAGTGGTTTTGGGTGGTTCAAAGCCCCTAACGCATTTTAAACGGGTCAAGGGTAGACCAAGAGTCCGCAAACCATGGTTTGCGGACCATTGGATGCGTAGGCTAAATCGCTATAAATAGATGAACCTTTTTTAGTCATAGGTAGGAATGAATAGAGACTGATACGAAGTATGAACTGTTAGATTTGTGGTAGGGTTGTTTGGGTTAGTACTCCTACTGGCTGTGTGCATGGAGATCCTTTGTCTTGCTGTGTGCGAACCCTACTGGCGGTGTGCGCAGGTGGTAATTTGGGAATGTAAGAGGATTTTCAGTAATGATATATATATGCGGAAGTATTGTGGATATCTGATGTTATTTAGTTTTGTCCTATTATTATTGATGCGAATTTGAGTTATATTATGATGTATCTGTTAGTAGCTATGAACTCTCTATGTTTATGGTAAATGAATCTATGATGTGTTAATCTGCTGCGAGTAAACTATTCTATGATTATATTTTATAGTACGCACGTGGATGCGAGCTTGCTATTTAGATATGATAAACTATATTCGTGTTATTTATTGAAAATCCTACGAACGACCTCTTTTTGTATAGATCTGATAGTTGTGGACCAGCTTGACTTACCTGCTCTCTCTGAGGGTGCGGAAACCTGGCTCCAACACCCTCCCATACTGCTTCGGGTGAGACTTTGGCCTGCGGTAGCAAGTCATTGCTGAAAGGGCCAGTAGTATAGGGGTTTGTTTGCGAACCTTAGCCTCCGAATCTGGGTTAGGACCCCTCGAGCCAACAACATATATCTCAATGCCCAAGCACAGGAAAATTCACATAATGATGACATCTCTAGACTACTAGGAGGGGAGTGTGTGATGAAATGTTAGAGAATATGAAATGGCTTCCCACTTAGCTTAAGAAACTTGCAGTATCATACTTCAAATAGATTGAGAGCTTCCCTAGAAATATCACCCTTGTAAAAAAGAGCCATGCAAACAATGAAGATCAAGTGGCTTGGATTAAATCTCAGTCCACCTTTGATGCTAGGACTGAGCGAAGGAAAAGATCAAATTGAGGAGGAAAAGGAATGGGAAGAGGCAGAAAATAATACGGGGTTTTACCCACCTAAAGGGACTCCTTCCATGATACCTTGGGATGTCCGAGAAGCCACAAGGTGATCTAGATATTGGTTGAAATGGACGTCTTTCTTTGACTTTGTTGATAACTTATGATATAGGCAATGAAATCAAATTCCAGAAAAGACCCATTTGAGGCATTGAATAAATATTTCCAATGATATAATACACTTGAATGTGATGACCTTTGGGGTGAGAAAATGATTGAAAAAACTCATAGGAGTCGCGGTGACGTAGTGTTTGAGAGAGTTGTAGATTCAATTTCTCATATCTCCCAAACCAGGAAATGAAATAAAATGCTGTAAAAAAACCATTTGAGATAATAAAAAATAACTTCAAATGAGATATTTTGTAATCTATAATATGATCTGTAGAGTTTCTATAATTTTAGTGAAGTTTATTGAATATTACTACAAAAAATTTAAACTAAAATATGTTTCAAACCCTCATAGTTTTGTAACTTGAATCTGGATTTATGAAGAAACAAAACAAAATACCTAAATAAACGTAAACACAGAGATGTAGCAGAAATAAAACTTCATTTCATTAATATCAAATGACTGAAATATTCTTACAGACATAATGAACATAAACTAGAAGAGATTTGGCGGCTACATGCCGTTGAACTGTGTAACAATGAGGCTCAAGGGCCTTTTTATTATTGAACAATAAGAGAAAATCGTAAGAAATTTTGGCTTGAAGGGGTCCTGACCCAGGTTTAGAGGTTAAGGTTTGCCAAAAAACCCCTATACTATTGGCCCTTGCGACAGTGACCTGCTTGCGCAGGACAAAGTCTCACCCGAAGCAGTATGGGAGGGTGTTGGAACTAGGTTTCCACACCCTAGGAGAGAGTAGGTAAGTCAAGTCGGTCCGCAACTATCATATCTATATAGCAAGAGGTTGTTCGCAGGAGTTTCAATAAATAACCAGAATACAACTTATCAGATCTAATTAACAGGTTTGCATCCACGTGCGTACTATCATGTATAATCACAAAACATTATAATCGCAACATATTTAAAGATCACAGATACATGTACCATAAACACAGAAAGTTCACAGCTACTAACATACACGTAATCATATAACTCAAGTTATCATTGCTGGAAATACTGAAAGGGGGGGTGAATCAATATTCCTTTTAATTAGAGAATTATTTAATCTTCAATTATTATCAGTGTTTGTACAATGATAGCAGTCAAAAAAAGGAACACAAATGCACGCAATATTTAAGGTGGAAACCCACTCCGGGACAAAAACCACCTAATGCTTTTCTAATAATTCTTTAATATTCAACTCCAATTGAAAATAAAGCTCCAACTTCCTAGATTCTAGAAAAGCATTCTTCTCCAGCTCCCACTGGATGGACGCTCCAACACCTGAGATTCTTCAGTAGTCAACTGAATGGATGGCCCAACACCTGATGAGCTACAACTCACCCTAGCTCCACCCTACCACCCTATAGAAGAATAAAATAAGAAATGAGTCCCGTACCAGGGAAAATGGTCCACTTTACAATGATATATAATGATGTAGAAGAATAAGACAAACTATACCATAACCCCAAATTTTACACAACCACCTAATGATGATCCTAGACCACCCGACACTGCCTCTTGAACTCTTGGCAGATAGACACTAGTACAATTTGTACAATAATGTATTTACAATGACTTAGTACAATGATACCTTTACAATCATTGTATGCAGTGCTTCCCACTTGAAGACTTCATGTGATGAAATTATTTCTTCTATTATGCACCTTGGTTTCTGCTCTTGTCATGCTACCCTCTACTGCACCTTGCTTTGCTTTTCTTCCCTAGAAATTCTGGTCCTTTGCAGCCCTTGACAACACATGATCTAGCTTTTTATTTTCCTTCTAAGAGCTCGATATTGAATTTGGTGTATCTCTGTTATTTCAAATCTTCAATATCTTATTTTTGGTCCTATAGTAGTCCTCTGAGTTGTCTTTCCAATGCCATGGGTCTAACCCAATCTGGATTCTTCAAGGGAGAGTTATACCCAATATCTCACAATGCCCTAATTATGGATTGTTTCAGTAGAGAGAACTTGTACAGAATTCCACGTGTCACTATTTTTTCATTTGGCTCTAAAATTGATAGAGTGAAAACTCCAGTCTATGCACTATCTACCACATTTTATAGAATTCCAATCTGATACTTAGAGAGAGAGTTATGAAGCTTTTACCAAGGTCACTTCTTTGAGATGAATTTCAGGAGCGTGCAAAAACCCTAACTTCCACAGATCATATCTCCAGAAATATTGTGCACCTTGATTTGAAATTTTCACAGCAACTTCTTCAGGATTTTGGCTTCGCCTCATAAAAATTTCATATTCTGAACCTTCGTAGAAAAAACGTTAGAGTGCAAATGCCACGATGACCTTTTTTAGATGGCGAAATCCCTTGCATAGGGAGGAAATGAGGATCACATTTTATATAAATTCTTAGGTTGAGATGGGCTTCAACAAGTGAACGTGGGAGGGATTTTAGGAGCTTAAAAATATTAATTATGAATTTTCAATGACCCATGCCACAATCCTATGGGGTTTTAGCCCAATAACTGGGGATATAAACTTCAAACATGAATATCTCTCAAACCATGAAGAATTACGTGGCGTGCCATATATCAACTGAAACATCTCGACAAGTAGAAACCATCTAAAGCATTCTTGAGCCAGAATATAGTAATTTAGTAGATCAAAATTCCCATGGAATATTTGGTTACCCTCTGGTGTTGCTTGGGTTGACATCAATGACAACCGCTGATCAACACGCATCAACCATAACAGGATAGATCCAGATAACATCA
The DNA here is from genome assembly GCA_034641835.2 of Pinus albicaulis. NCBI lineage: Eukaryota > Viridiplantae > Streptophyta > Pinopsida > Pinales > Pinaceae > Pinus > Pinus albicaulis. Next base: position 324,871,533 of record CM076584.1, on the reverse strand, counting down.
GATATCCACAATACTTCTACACATCTATATCCTTACCCTAAATCCTCTTACATTCCCAAATTACCACCTACGCACACAGCCAACAGGGTTTGCACACAGCAGGACAAAGGATATCTGCGCACACATCCAGCAGGAGTCCTAACCCAAACAACCCCACCACATATCTAACAGTTCGTACTTCGTATCAATATCTATGCATTCCTTCCTATGACTAAAAAAGGTTCATCTATTTATAGTGATTTAGCCTACGCATCCAATGGTCCGCAAACTGTGATTTTCAGACTCTTGGTCTACCCTTGACCCATTTACAATGCGTTAGGGGTTTGAGCCACTGCAAAACCCCTGCGTTATACTAATTAATACAAAATTATACAAAAATGGACAAAATTCATAGCCTTTGGGAGACCCTGCTCCAACATTCCCCCAATACAAACTTGTGACTCATCCCAAGTCACTGTTCCAGTGGGGCCTCGACCTACACTTGAAATACTTTGATTGCCTCAGCTAATGGAGGAAGCACGCCTTCACTTTGGACAATTGAATTTTGTGCAATGTCGACCAAATTTTTTGACAGTGGTTCTTCAGTCGCGGTGGTGACACTTTCGAAAGTTTGGTTTAGTTACTTAATAGAAACATCAACATCTTTTGAAAGTTTGAGGGCTTTGTCAGCCCACGGCTTCAGTCGGTCACCAATGATCTTCTTCTTTTGCCAAAGGTCATCAATATCCACTTGGAGTGCTTGGTTGGTGCACAATCGTTGCAAGCGCTGAGCAAGCACCAAAGTGGGCAAGGTGGCTTCGATTGTCTCAGAACTATTCTTCTTTTTGTCGCAGGTCCTGGTTTATTCATCGCAAGATCGGATCATGCTTGACCTTAGTCCATAGCTACATGGCGGTCTCCAATGGTTGGGCTCCCTACGTGATCTGCCCTGTGATGACATTCGTAGCCATGGTGACCAGCGCAGTTCACTAGGCTCAGACCTCTGGAGGTGTTTCGGGCTCTAACTTAGCCTACAGATCTATGATCTATTGTTCCATGCATGTCTTGAAAACCTAAAATTCATCCCAGGAGGCCTTGAGTGCTATGACCAGTCTTTCTACTTTTTCCCGAGGGGTGGCTGAGGTCGGGATCTCTGCGGGAACATCTGCGCAAAGTCGGTGAATCGTGTCTTCGAGCTCTATGTGCTTCGAAGTGGTGAGGCACACCTCAACATTCTTTGCATTGATTGTTTGTTGAGCTACGCCGAGCTGTTGGTGCACTTGTTGGTATCGATGGTGGATCTCCTAAAATACAGTGGTGTGGGGACCCTACAAGGCCTCATGAGGGGGCCTAGCTAAGTTCCACTGGACTTTTGTACTAGCCTAGACTTGGAGTCCCAGGTCGGGTGGACTAAGCACCAGAGCTGTACCATAGAGAGAACATAGGTGATTATCATCTGTAACTAGTGCTGCGCTATTGGAAGCAGAGGGTGGGCATACCGGGGTCGCACTAATTTGCAATGTGTTTGTCTTTAATTTTAGCACTCGCATCTCAGCCTGAATTGTGTTGACCATAGCCCACTGTTTCTCTTCTAAGGTGGCCCATCTATCCTCCATGGCCAGAGTGACTACATCAGTGATTTGTTCTAGGTCTTTGTCAGTCAATGTGACTATTTCGTCTCGTTTGCGGGGCATTCTGACAGGCTCGCTTGTTCACTTCGTGCTGCGGGGGGATGCAGGTCTGCCTGCATCCAGATCTTCTATACCCAGGTCGGTCTGCGAATCCGTCTGGGTCTTTGCCTCGACGTCCTTCTTTTGTTACACATCCTTTTGGGTGGCCACACCGGTTTCTTGTCTGGTACTCTTGGGCATACCTCTGATATCTGGTATGACGACAGGGGGGTGACTTGGGATGTGCTGGTGCCTCCTACACCCTTTGCGCCAGTTTTGAAGCCGATTTTCCAGTTAGGGAGCCAGAGCACAATGAAGTTGTTGATTTCTTCATCCATCACCATATAAGGAAGCGAAGTCTAGGATTTTTCCTTGTGCACTCTGATTTGAACATTGTGCACAGTGACCTAAAATGGGGCAATGCCCTTGTATCGGTCGTACACAAAAGTGGACAAGTGTGGTTGGGAGTTAATAACTATGACCATGCTACTCTGAAAGAGGACCCTGAACACCTGGTTGTCCTCGAGCCATTGCAGATCCGTGGAATCCCATAAGTGTGCATAACGAGCCCCTTCGCACATGTCCAGGGTAATCTTAGGGAGGGCTGACTTTGTAGGAGCTTCCCAGGCAACCAACGATATAAGGAACAACAACCAAGAGTAACAAAAGGTGCAGCCCTACTCCTGGGACTCGCGAACATTAGTTAGAAACTCATCACACAAATACTATGCTGAGTTAAAACATACCCATTTCCCACATTGGTTGGCTAACCAAATTACATAGGCTGGAATGGAGGTGACCTGACACTTCCTCATCATTTCACATGCCAACAGTATGGCGCCCAACTGCATACCTTG